>JAKOGI010000007.1:5000-327500 GCA_029747015.1 Carnegiea gigantea
GGGAAAGGTCAAATTTTTAAGTAAGAAGTTTTGTGTGCTTTTGAGACCTACTCTCTCCTATTAGCATTACCAGCCTCCACAGGCTTCTTCCTCCTTTGGTTGCAACCTAACAGACAACTTTCATTTTTTGGGGGAGAGAGAGAGAGAAGCTGTCGGAATGAAGCTATAAATGAGACCCTCCAGGGATTCAGCTTTCTTTTTCCGTAAATAATCGTTACATTCTTCATACACAGGGCATCAGTGCTTGGAGTTCAGCTAAAGGCCAAACTCAAGCAGGAGGTATTAGTACAAATGGGTCTAAGATATGCATCCTCAAACAGGTTAAAGTTGCATTGGAGATTGGGAATTAGGGACAATCAAATAAATTTTCTGCCAACAAACAAAAACTGTCATTTGTGCTGCAGGAAAGGCATAATGTGCACTGTTAGTGGCAACTGGCAATATGTCTGTTTAGTACCTGTGCTTAATTGACCAAGTGACAATCAACACAATCTAAGACTGTGAGTTAAATAATTTTTAATATATTATTATTGTGAGAATAGATTTTTTTATACAAAAGTAAATAATAAATTTATGTATTATATTATTTTATTGATACAAAAGTAAAGCAAGTCTTTTTTAGTTTTTTTTCTATTAATAATATATTTTTTATTCTTAATTAATATCTAACTTATATTTTTTGTTGTATTTGCATCATTAAATCATACATATTTTGTGATTAAATTTTATTATTAAATAATAGGAAGGTTTGTGAAAAGGTACCTTATTAAATAGAATTAATATTATATTAAATTTACATCCATCCTACATAACATTTTCTTTTTATGTTAAATCTTATGTTGCATCCTATGTTGCATTAAGTACCTTACATGACTATTCTCTCCTATGTGGCATCCTATGTTACATGAAGTACTGTAACACCCGAGACTTTATCCCCTTTCGATAAGCCGATTTATATCGTTATAAATTGAACTAATATCGATAAAGTCTGGCCGAGTGCTGATTTTATTGAAAGGAATATTAATATTCTCATTATTAATACTTTTAGTGGCATTAAGGATTACTATCGGGCATTTCATTGAGCAGGTTCCCGAATACGACTAGAATGTCGAACCTTGGGAATCATCCTGCAATTTATTGAATCGAACCTTAATATAATCAAAAGGCAATTAATCGACCGATGATTATATTAATGGTTACGGTTTAAGATTTAGAGGTTGAAAAATTGGATTTATGGTACAGTGGGTTGGTGTTATTATCAGTTAGCAGCAAGAACAAAAGAAAAAGGAAAAAGGGAAAAAAAATTTAAGAAGGGGCCGAAGCCCCCTTCTGTTCGGGAGAAGGGTCGCGAAGAGAGGAGAGGGAGGGGCTCCCCAGCCACGACGCACACCGGGAAAGAGCCAGGGAGGCGCTGGCGACCGGTCGACGCGCGCCCGGCCACCCCCCTCGCCGGTCGGCGTCTAATTTAAGCAGAGAGAGAGAGAGAGAGAGAGAGGCGGGCGCGAAAGGAGGGAGCCGTGGGTCAATGTTCGAGCACCCCGACCCCGTGCGACCGCCACCACCAGTGTGGCCACTCTCGCCGGACGTCGGTGACACAGCGGCGAGCAGCGTGGGCAGCGAAAGAGAGAGGCAGAGGCAGAGCAAAGGAATGAACCGAACCCACACCGAGCCAACCCGAACCACACCCTAAAACGGGTCCTTTAACTTGGATTCGAGGTGGGTTTCCTCTTTCTCCTATTTATTGTTAATTTCGATGCAAGTTTATCGATTGTAGTTCGTTCAGGTTGAATCGAAACTGATTATTAGTGACTTGAGGAAACTGTAGCGTAAACCGAACGATGCCTAGTATATATATTGACTGTATTGAACAAAGTTTATCGATTACATATAGTTTATCAATTATGTGAAAGGTATTCGATTATATATACAGTGTATTGAGTTATTCGATTATATAACGTTTATCGATTTATAGGAAGTTTAATGATTTATCGATTTATATGAAGTTTAGCGATTCATCGATTTATATGGAGTTTAACGATTTATCGATTTATATGAAGTTTAGTGATTTATCGATTTATATAAAGTTTAGCGATTCATCGATTCATATGAAATTTAACGATTCATTGATTCATATGAAGTGATATGAAGCTTAGCGAATTATCGATTTATCTCAAGTTTAGCGATTTGTCGATGATATGAAGTTGCATAATTAGATACAGTCTATCGATGATATGAAGTTTACCAAGTATATCAATTATGTCAAGTTTAATGATTAAATGTCGTTTATCGATTACTGAAAGTTTAACGATTACTGATTATATAGAGTTTATTGATTTATATGTAGTTATTAATCATATAGAGTTATTGACTATATAAAGCTATATAGTTCATCGATTACATATAGTCATTGTTTATAGTGCTTGCATAGAAATGATCTAGTTATGAATGATTATTTATCTAATTTCTGAGCATTCTTAAATGTTTTATCGGCCGCCCGTTTTCATTGACAAGTCATTGGTTACATTGCATCAATTAGATTCATAGCATAACCAACCCAGTAATTTCTTTTAGAGTTTACACAGAACTTTAACTTGAATGCCTCAAAGTTCAGTGTTTCACAGTAGGCTGCCAGTAGGCAGGAGTTTCAAAGTTCAAAGTTCATAGTTATGCCATTCAAAGTTCGTAGTTATTCCATTCAAAGCTCATAATTGTGCCAATAGACAGAAGTTTCAAGTTCAAAGTTCATAGCTCTGCCAATAGGCAGAAGTTCCAAAGTTCAGAGTTCAGAGTTCAAAGTTCATAGTTCTTCCAGTGCACAGATGATTCAAAGTTCAACGTTTCATACGTATAGTCCTATCAATGTTTCATAGTTCATTAATCATGTTACAGTTCTATAGTTCTACCAATAGGTAGAGGATTTAAAGTTTATATGTCCTATAGTTCCGCCAACAAGCATGTAGAGACCCTACTAATCACATGACATAATATATGTGTTCCTGATTTAGCAAGGAAATTTACTCCTGTATATGACATGTCATTGTATAGTATAGTGTAATCATCGGTATAGTAATTGCATCGCATTGAGCATGCTGATGGTTTTAATATTATTATTAAACCCATATAGCTTACTGCTTGTCAGCATCCTCAATGACATTTAATGACTGTGTACGACATCAATGATATATACGGAAATAAGCCTTAGTAATGCACTGAACAATGTATATAAAGTTTTTGTGATTCCTCATAACAGATATCCCAGCAAGTGGCAATTACGGGTTAAACCCCTCTATTTTCATTGTGTTTATGCGTTCATATGAATGTCTCATGGTAAGTTCATTAAGTATAGCTACTTTCAAGTTTGAGCGGATGGTGCAAAGGCTATTTCTCTAGCATCGTCATGGGAATGTATTGTACGAGCAGTGAGTTTTCAAAGGGAAGGAATTGCAAACGGTAGTTGTAAGTTATTATTATTGCATTTACCGTATTGTTTAGGGAAAGGGGTTATCCACTGAGCGATAATTGCTCATTCCCATTTATTATTATTATTCCCTTTCCAGGTTTCTGAAATAACAGGTAAAGGTTAATCCACGTGAGCAGAGATGGAGCCACTGCAATCTTAAAAGTAAAGCTGTGAGCTCGTATGTGAAATACAAAATGTATTATGATGTAATCATTTGTAATTTCAGCTATTGTGTGCCTGTATTGCATTTCATCTAGAGTCGCTTTGTAAGGCCGTGTGAGCCACCATTTAAGTTACCCAGGGTTGTACTTTTCATTGTTCATTTGTTTAAACACTGCACTGTGTTGGTTGTGATACTCCGGGCGGGTAGCCCGTAGAGCTTTGAACTTCGGCGGGTAGCCGTTGAGTTAGTTAGCCTTTATTGTTGTGTTTTTAAGTGCAGGGAATTTACTTTAAGGCTTTAAGCCTGAAAAATGGTCAATTTTTAGGGGAAACTCTGTCCGTTTTATCCCAGGATTTGAAGAAAAATGTTAACACTCCTAGCCATAGGGTTAGGGGCGTTACAGGTGGTATCAGAACGCAAGGTCCTGCGACCATAGGCTTGCATTGCATATAGTTATTTAAGAATGCTACATGATGAGGTACTCATTGATGTGCCATGTGTGCAAATGTGCTTTGGCATGAAAGTTGTTGTGTTTAGTGACTATGTGTGGCTTGAATAAGCTGTTCGATTGAAAGAATGAGTAGCTTGCTAAAGCAAGCTGAATATTAGCATAGTAAGGATAGCCTTGTATACATGTTTTAGTGATGCCCTCGTGATTTAAAGCAAAGGTTTAAAGTATGCTTGAATTGGACTTAACGAGTTGGAAATATATAAGCTCTAAGCTCATTCTTGCTCTTAATGTACGGGTTGCTCCTCGGGCCCTATAATGGCGAGGGCAGACGTACTCAATGGTTGATAGAGAAAGGGCTGGAAGCAGCCAACTCATTTTTCTATCGAAATTTAGAGACATTGAAATTCAAAGGTCTTCCCAATCAGTGAGCTAGAAGTTTTGCTTTATAAGGGATGAATCTTCTTTCCATAAGGTTAAATTTAGATATTGCATCTAAAGACGTGCAATTGTATCGTAATGATGTTTGAGTCTCATTCTATGAGCAAAAGTCTCTAGGCGTGACTAAATGTATAGATGCTTACATGCCCAATGACCAATTGTAAGTGACTGATGATTTCCTCCATGACTGAAAGCCCTTTGGGGCAATACCCTATCATGTTGTGGACTTGTCATCATCCTTTCAATATTGTGCTGTGCATGTCAAGGGAATTAAGCAAGAACCTTGTACGCGTGCAGGCTCGCACGAGTACTTTGATGTTCAGATGTGGCCTTGACCTGAATTATTACGTACATAGGAAGGTATTTTTGGTACCCCAGCATGTAACCACTGTTACCCTTGAGGCGGCTCAGCACTACGCTCATTGTGAATAAGTGCTATTGCTGACTTGCAGTTCTCAGAAACTCTTGGAAGTTGCAAATGCTTGTTCGTATAATTTTAATGATGGGTTGCCTGTTTCACTTGATGTGTGGATTTATTCAATTATTTACATGTGTCCCAATGACTCTCCACACACATCGAGCATTCAAGTGACTCCAATGATTGGTGGTATTGATTATTCACCTGATGTCAGGGTGTTTCTAAATGGTTGTTAGTTGCCCGTTTTAATTGCTAAGTCGTTGGTAACGACATAGTTTTCAATAGCTGGACTGCTCAATCGAATGAGTTGAGTGACTCGTCAATGGGTTTGAGAATCCTTTTAAAAGGAATTAAGTAATGAGCATCCGGCTACGTTGAATCAGTGTTATGCTTAATTCAGGCAACCCAGTATCCCCCGTCAAAGTTTACATGAAGTTTTAAGGTTCAACGTTCACAGTTCTGCCACTAAGCAGAAAGTTCAAAATTTAATGTTCAACATTCATTGGCAGAGGATTCAAAGTTCAATATTCACTGCTTGCGAGCGGGCAAAGGATTCAAAGTTCGATGTTCATTGCTTTGCCAGTAGGCAGAGGATTTAAGTTCAGCGATTCATTGCCCTGATACACCGCGAGGGGTGATAATGGGAAGAATCTGGCAGACTTTGGAAGAGTAATGCCACATGTATCACCCTGCTACTATCTGAGGTGAGACCTTATGCCTTTTTAATCTTGCGTAAGCGCTGGCACTAAGTGTAGAAGCCGGCATGGTTTATGGAGATAGGGTACAACCTTCCCATCAGTACTAAGAGTTTCTCAAACCTCTATGATTACCTTCTGGGACACATGCATCGCAACGTTTTACACATGTTTACAAGACCATTGGTATCATTGTTTCTACTCTGGTTAGTTGCTTAGTGGCTGAATTCTAATGCTTATGGACAAGCCCCAAGAAATACTATTGACTTTAGATTGCGTCAGAGGGTTGCAATCAAGTATACTCGTATAGACGCCCTTTTGTGCGGCATTATTACATACTCAGTTGTTCTGAAGCACAATTCTAGTACTATGAACCATGTGAGGATTCTGGAAGCTTGTATAATTACATAGAATAGTAGGCATGGTCACTTGTATGATTTATGAATGCATAGCACGGTAAATGAACCATTTAGTGCTTCGTTGGCTTGATTCTGATTGGGTATGTCACTGAATGTACCCAATAGTTCAGCCTGCGTGAATTGCTGTTTCATATAATCGTGTTCAATGAATCATTGCATAGCAACTAGTCCTTTATGTTATAGCTAAGGGGCTAATTGCGGACATACTTCATAGTATGATTGTTCAACTGCGGCCCTTAGTAGTTCCATGCTTATCTTTACATGTATCACTGGACGGTACGCTGATTTTAGTGGAGGTCCTCATTTTCTATCTAAACTTATGATTTATTGAGTGGCTAGTTGCCCATATGCTTAAAGGAAGATATGGTCATCTTAAAAGTTTGCATTCATCTTTGGTCGCCTTATACCCTTTATCGTATGGCTATATCACATGCTAACGTACTCGCAACCATACTTGAATGCACCTCTTTACAACATATGTACAGACATGGGAAGAACAACCCTAGCAAGGGTTCAACCGAGTGTTCTCACCCGATGTGGCGAAACCGTCTTGCATTATGTGTCGCATGACGAGTTTTAAATGATACATGGTAGATTTCATAGAAAACCATGGACAGTGCCCCCCATCAAGCGTGTTGCTAATGCTGTCTTATTATTCCTCGTCATTGGGTGGATTTCTTTCCATCTAAATGTTTGGTAGTGAGACATGACCCCAGTTTACATATTATTCCTACCATTTCTTGAGATACATCTACATATGTACGAAATTGCTCATGAGCACCTTAATTCTAATGATTGAATTCAGGGATATGCTGAGGTCTTTGCCGTAACCCTTCATTGAGTTTTAAAGCATAGCTATCAATGTAAGCAACCAGAATGATGGCTGCATATGTACCGCACCGGTAAGCATTACTCGAGATACGTGGTACACTGATTCAGGTTGCACATGACTCTTAGGCTGTAAACATTGAATCATTGATTCTGTGAACTGTCATTGTGTCAAAGTAATCTTACGTGATGTTGGGTAATATCCTCAGCACTTTAGAAGGTTATTGGGAATCTCAAGGATAACTGTTTAAGCCCCAAAGGTGATTTAAGAATGCGTTGCCATGTACGGCTTTTAATGGTTATGGCCTGCTGTCATACCCTTGGACGCTAATTCAATGCGATGTTTGTGTATAGAGTTCCTCATCCTGAAACGCACAGTGTTAGATGGTCCAAAGTCTGTATTTCTTGCAAAAGTGGGCTAATATGATTTTCATGTCAACTCATTTACCATCTCCAGCGCGATTCACCCTTGACGCCTGAGTAGAGCGAGTAGATGCTTGAAAAGGGTAGCGAAGTGGTAACAGGATACTATAAGCTCCTTTGAAATTTATATTCATTGTACAACAGATTTTCCGACCCTGTAATGAGGTATATGGATTGTACCGGGTGTATGTAAGTGCTATGAATGCTTAATATAGCCCTTGGAATTTCGAGGACGGAATTCTCTTTAAGGGGGGGAGGATGTAACACCCGGGACTTTATCCCCTTCCGATAAGCCAATTTATCTCGTTATAAATTGAACTAATATCGATGAAGTCTGCTCGAGTGCTGATTTTATTGAAAGGAATACTAATATTCTCATTATTAATAGTTTTAGAGGCATTAAGGATTACTATCGGGCATTTCATTGAGCAGGTTCTCGAATACGACTAGAATGTCGAGCCTTGGGAATCATCCCACAATTCATTGAATCGAACCTTAATATAATCAAAAGGCGATTAATCGACCGATGATTATATTAATGGTTACGGTTTAAGATTTAGAGGTTGGAAAATTGGATTTATGGTACAGTTGGTTGGTGTTATTATCAGTTAGCAGCAAGAACAAAAGAAAAAGAAAAAAGGGAAAAAAAAATTTAAGAAGGGGCCGAAGCCCCCTTCTGTTCGGGAGAAGGGTCGCGAAGAGAGGAGAGGGAGGGGCTCCCCAGCCACGACGCACACCGGGAAAGAGCCAGGGAGGCACCGGCGACCGGTCGACGTGCGCCCGGCCATCCCCCTCGCCGGTCGGCGTCTAATTTGAGCAGAGAGAGAGAGAGAGAGAGGCGTGCGCGAAAGGAGGGAGCCGTGGGTCAATGTTCGAGCACCCCGACCCCGTGCGACCGCCACCACCAGCGTGGCCACTCTCGCCGGACGTCGGTGACACAGCGGCGAGCAGCGTGGGCAGCGAAAGAGAGAGGCAGAGGCAGAGCAAAGGAATGAACCGAACCCACACCGAGCCAACCCGAACCACACCCTAAAACGGGTCCTTTAACTTGGATTCGAGGTGGGTTTCCTCTTTCTCCTATTTATTGTTAATTTCGATGCAAGTTTATCGATTGTAGTTCGTTCAGGTTGAATCGAAACTGATTATTAGTGACTTGAGGAAACTGTAGCGTAAACCGAACGATGCCTAGTATATATATTGATTGTATTGAACAAAGTTTATCGATTATATATAGTTTATCAATTATGTGAAAAGTATTCGATTATATATACAGTGTATTGAGTTATTCGATTATATAACGTTTATCGATTTATAGGAAGTTTAATGATTTATCGATTTATATGAAGTTTAGCGATTCATCGATTTATATGGAGTTTAATGATTCATCGATTTATATGAAGTTTAGTGATTTATCGATTTATATAAAGTTTAGCGATTCATCGATTCATATGAAATTTAACGATTTATCGATTCATATGAAGTGATATGAAGCTTAGCGAATTATCGATTTTTATCTCAAGTTTAGCGATTTGTCGATGATATGAAGTTGCATAATTAGATACAGTCTATCGATGATATGAAGTTTACCAAGTATATCAATTATGTCAAGTTTAATGATTAAATGTCGTTTATCGATTACTGAAAGTTTAACGATTACTGATTATATAGAGTTTATTGATTTATATGTAGTTATTAATCATATAGAGTTATTGACTATATAAAGCTATATAGTTCATCGATTACATATAGTCATTGTTTATAGTGCTTGCATAGAAATGATCTAGTTATGAATGATTATTTATCTAATTTCTGAGCATTCTTAAATGTTTTATCGGCCGCCCGTTTTCATTGACAAGTCATTGGTTACATTGCATCAATTAGATTCATAGCATAACCAACCCAGTAATTTCTTTTAGAGTTTACACAGAACTTTAACTTGAATGCCTCAAAGTTCAGTGTTTATTGCTCTGTCAGTGGGCAGAGACTTCAAAGTTCAATGTTTCACAGTAGGCTGCCAGTAGGCAGGAGTTTCAAAGTTCAAAGTTCATAGTTATGCCATTCAAAGTTCGTAGTTATTCCATTCAAAGCTCATAATTGTGCCAATAGACAGAAGTTTCAAGTTCAAAGTTCATAGCTCTGCCAATAGGCAGAAGTTCCAAAGTTCAGAGTTCAGAGTTCAAAGTTCATAGTTCTTCCAGTGCACAGATGATTCAAAGTTCAACGTTTCATACGTATAGTCCTATCAATGTTTTATAGTTCATTAATCATGTTACAGTTCTATAGTTCTACCAATAGGTAGAGAATTTAAAAGTTTATATGTCCTATAGTTCCGCCAACGAGCATGTAGAGACCCTACTAATCACATGACATAGTATATGTGTTACTGATTTAGCAAGGAAATTTACTCCTGTATATGACATGTCATTGTATAGTATAGTGTAATCATCGGTATAGTAATTGCATCGCATTGAGCATGCTGATGGTTTTAATATTATTATTAAACCCATATAGCTTATTGCTTGTCAGCATCCTCAATGACATTTACTGACTATGTACGACATCAATGATATATACGGAAATAAGCCTTAGTAATGCACTGAACAATGTATATAAAGTTTTAGTGATTCCTCATAACAGATATACCAGCAAGTGGCAATTACGGGTTAAACCCCTCTATTTTCATTGTGTTTATGCGTTCATATGAATGTCTCATGGTAAGTTCATTAAGTATAGCTACTTTCAAGTTTGAGCGGATGGTGCAAAGGCTATTTCTCTAGCATCGTCATGGGAATGTATTGTACGAGCAGTGAGTTTTCAAAGGGAAGGAATTGCGAACGGTAGTTGTAAGTTATTATTATTGCATTTACCGTATTGTTTAGGGAAAGGGGTTATCCACTGAGCGATAATTGCTCATTCCCATTTATTATTATTATTCCCTTTCCAGGTTTCTGAAATAACAGGTAAAGGTTAATCCACGTGAGCAGAGATGGAGCCACTGCAATCTTAAAAGTAAAGCTGTGAGCTCGTATGTGAAATACAAAATGTATTATGATGTAATCATTTGTAATTTCAGCTATTGTGTGCCTGTATTGCATTTCATCTAGAGTCGCTTTGTAAGGTCGTGTGAGCCACCATTTAAGTTACTCAGGGCTGTACTTTTCATTGTTCATTTGTTTAGACACTGCACTGTGTTGGTTGTGATACTCCGGGCGGGTAGCCCGTAGAGCTTTGAACTCCGGCTGGTAGCCGTTGAGTTAGTTAGCCTTTATTGTTGTGTTTTTAAGTGCAGGGAATTTACTTTAAGGCTTTAAGCCTGGAAAATGGTCAATTTTTAAGAAAAACTCTGTCCGTTTTATCCCAGGATTTGAAGAAAAACATTAAAACTCCTAGCCATAGGGTTAGGGGCGTTACAAGTACCTCCCATGGCTATTCGCTCTATAATTTTTATTGCTTATTTATCTTAATGAAATTAAAATAAAAATCAACTAAAATCTTTGCATTGATGTTTACATATCTTATACAGTAATTAGTGAGACTATAATATAATCTTTATTAAATTAAGATAAATAAAAAATATGGTCCACTTAACGACTAAAATTTGCCCATAAAAGAAAAGATGTCTCACATATTAGAAAATTTTCTATAAATATTAGATAAATAATTATGTATGAACACAAAGGAAATTTAAAGCAATTTAAATGGAAAAAGAAAAAGAAACTATGACAACTCCAAAAATATAAAAACAAAAACTCTATAATGCAACATCAACGCTATTTAATTTGTTAAAGTAACTTAAGTTTGCATACTCTTATTACTAATTTGTCATAAAATTTAGTCTTTAAAAAACATAAAGTTTTTAAGAAATTAAGAAATGACTTCACAAATGAAATTAAAATGTAAGTTGAAATTAAGAACAAAGAGGATAGAATTACAATACAAAAAAAAGAATCAAGAAAAAATGCTGAATTTTTAATAATTACATAATCTAAGATATTAATTTATTTTTGCTATTTGAAAAAATATCTATTATGGCAATACTATAATTACATCGTTAAATTATACATATTTTATGATTAAATTTTATTATTAAATCATAGCAAGATATGTTAGCAGTTGCCTAATTAAATATAATTAATATTATATTAAATTTATATCCATCCTACATAGTCTTTTTTTTTAATTTTAAATCTCTAGCCTTTTTTTTTAAATTTTAAATCTCATGTAGCATCTTATATTGTATTAAGTACCTTACATGGCTTTTCTCTTCTATGTGGCATCCTATATGACAAGCTTATGTATCGCTCATACATGAGTTCAATTCAACTTTTAATATATACTAGTTTTTTACCCGTGCGTTGCACGATCGGTGTCACTTCTCGGTTAATAAGTATCAGTATCTTGTTGTATATGTTGTTATTGGTGCTATACTATATTGAGTTCTATGGACTTGATCGGAGCATCTTTTTCTGACTTTATTTCCTATGAAGTCACTTTAATCATATATATCTGAATTTTTGATGTGCAGTCTATCTTTTTTAATCTTGTTGGTGAAGAACTTTTTTTTGTTTTTGTTTTATGATATTATGTGGTTTATCGCGGTGTGAATTTTTTTTTTAACTTTAAAAGGATCATGATTATGTGAAAAAACCATATTGATGATGGGAACAAAGGAGCAAAGAAAACCCTTAGAATTTTGAGTAATTTAATGTTATCTTTCTTAAACTTCAGTTTTATTTTTAAAAATGCATTATATGATAATGTGAAATGTAATGTGTGGAAAGCAGTTCTAATATGAAATATTCATAAGGTAATGTAATGTGTGTTACTTACGGGTGAGAATGAATTGCAAATGTACATAACTTCATTTTTTTGGTACGTAAGGCAAATATTTAGGGTCATGACATTATCTTAATTATATATTGTAATCTTATTTGAAGGGATCAAATTTAAATAGGAATTTTAAATTGTGTATATTTTTCTTTTCAATCTGGTACCTTTTCATTTGACCATTATATAATAGCTTGCTACATACTTGCAAGACGGGCTTTGTGGTAGTTGACTAACTGATAATTAAAACGATTCTAATTTTAGATTGTATAACATTTATTTTTATTAGTTTGAACCTATAGTTTTTTTTAATACGACCATTATTGAAAAATTCATAATAATAGAAAGTAAGATAGTATGTATAATTGAATTGTAGCATTATACTTAAAAATACAAAAAATTAGCTAATTGTCAATTCTAAAATTAAAAAAATAAAAGTATGATAGGGAAATGCCTTAACTAAAAGGTACATTTTTTCCCCTTAGAGATTCCTATTGGTTTAATTGTATCCATTATGTATGCACTTACTTCATATGTCTATTGCTTATTATGTCAATAGTGTAACAATCACCTTTAATATTATTTATTAGTGTTGATGGTCCTTCACATGTCCACTACATATTATGTCAATAATTTGATTAATTATTCTCATTACCAACAAAACATGGACAATTTGTTAGCAGTAGTAACAAAAAGACAAATAAGTCTTTGACCTTAATCTTACCTCTTTGATATATAATTATTTAAAAAACCCAACAAAAGAAAAATGAAAAAATTTTAAAAAAAGAAAGGGAGATTAGTAGCAAATGAAGAAATTTTAGTACTATTTGAGTTTAAGAAAACTTTTAACATTATTTTTTTGGGGCGTGAGAGTAGTACTTAGAAGTCAGTTATGGTCTATTATGGGAATGTAGACAAATCACTCTTATATATTAATTTGTCTATTAAATTTAAATTTAAATCAGCTAAAAGAACTAATTATACTATATGATTTATAAGGGCTAAATATAATATCAAGTGAAATATAAATTGAATAAATCAGTGAAATATTTTTTTAATATCAGGAACATAAGTTATAAATTTAAAAAGAAACTGAATATTGTACCAACTTAAAGTCATCGTAAGTGAAACCTACAATCACATTAAGGTCTTACTGTATTTCATATTATCTAAATCCAATTATGTGACATGCTTAAACAATCAAACTTTACAATATATAAATTAAATATAAGTAGCCCAATCAACATTCAAGTATCAACTCATGAAATATTCAATTAAAATATATATATATATATATATATATATATATATATATATATATATATATATATTTAGATTTATACATCCAATATACACTTACATCAAAAATAATGTCCAACACACTTCAATCTGTTTCTTGGGTAACGTCTAAATCATTTCTTTGTTCTATATTTAAGTTTGTTAATATAGAATTCGATTACTAGTTAGTCAAACATATAACATTAAATTGAATTAAAATCACAAACGCAGCCTTAATTCTAGAGAGAAAAATTTAGATAGAAAGAGGGGGAGTCAAGATGAGAGAGAGGAAGAGTTTCTATGCAATAGCAGCTTTTGTTAAAAGTACAAGCATACTTTTTTATCACAGAGTACGATTTTATTGATTATAAAATACCTTCAATATTATACTTAATTCATTTTATTTTTATTTTACCTTTTATCTTTTACCTTCCATTTAATTGGAGCAGTAGTACGTTTTAATTTTAAAATTTTATAGACAGAACACTTTCAAAGTCCTATGTCTATTCAAACAATGAATCTCGGGACAACATTCGGGTCTTATCTAATTATGATAAAGTGGATAACAATGCGGAAATGGTAGGTTAATTACATAAAGATATTTCTTAATAATGCCCTGATTATACAGATTGTATATTGAACAAAATAAAGGTAACAATCTCTGGAATATATTGCAATAAGAAACTTTCATGCTAAAATAAAATAATTACTTAGAAAAAAATGGAATAAGTCTCTCTATTTATAAGAATAAGACTATCCATACTTAGATATCTTGAAAAGTTATTGCGGTCAATTTTACTGGATAGTATTGTTGTACTTTGGTGCCCCTCTTACAGTTATGACTTTTGGGTCCTTAATGCCTATAAAATGCGTCTTGCTTGCAGTTTCATCCTTTTCAATTACATCTTGTCCCCTTTAATGTGTAGAGGCATCTTCTTGTAGCATAATCTGCTGCTTCACACCAACAGTCTATCGTCATAAAATGCAACAATTTGGGATTTGTTTCATATTCGTATATTTCATCACTGCAAGCATGTGATGGCACAGGAAGCCCACTGTCTCTAACTTCATACAGCAGCAATACATCATTGCGTGAGCATTATGCTTGATCACTATAGACCATGTGTTCTCACATTCAACTGCTTTTACCCAATAAAAAATGGGCTCTTTAGGTCCATGACTATTTTGTTGCTCACTTTTGACAATATACATACTCATAGGTCATCTCCTTACACGGTAGGTAGAAGCGTTCTCTTGTATAAATTTTTCCTGCATGGGACTTAATGGTGGAAAAGATTTTGTCAATAAGTGGGTAAGTATGAATTGTAGCAAAGTCACCACGTCCATCTTGAACCCTAAACCCTAAACTCTGAACCCTGAACCCTCAACCTTAAACCTTAAACCTTCAACCTTGAACCCTAAACCCTAAACCTAAACCCTAAATAATGACCCTAAACCCTAAATAGTGACCCTGAACCTTAAACCTTAAACCCTGAACCCTAAAGCCTATACCCCATACCCCAAGTCTTAAATCCTGAACACTGAGCCCTATGCCGTAAGCCTAAAATTAAAGGGTTTGGGGTTTACTATTCAGGATTCCTGGTTCGCAGTTCTTGTTTTGGGTTCGAGGCTAAGGTCCTAGGTTTCGGGTTTTGGAGTTTGTGGTTTAGGTGTCTGGGTTTAGAGGCCAAGGTATAGTACTCATGGTTTAGGGTTTAGGGTTTAGGGTTATAGGATTTAGGTTTTTCAGTCTAGTGCTTACTGTGTAGGGTCTATGGTTTGGGGTTAGGGTTCAAGATTTTAGGTTTTTACGGTTTGAGTTCAACGTTTAGGGTTCAAGGTTTAGGGTTCAGGGTTTAGGCTTTGTGGTTTAGTGTTCCAAGTTTCGAGTTCAAGGTTCAAAGTTTAAGGTTCAGGTTCGGGGTTCAACTTTTAGGGTTCAGGGTTAAGGGTTTAGCGCTTATGGTTCATATGTTAGGATTTTGGATTTTAGTTTTACCATTTGGGGTTCAGGGTTCAGGAATTAGTGTTTAAGGATTAGGGTCAGGGTTTAGGATCAAAGGTTTAAGATTTAGAGTTTAAGGTTCATAATTTGGGGTTTAGGTCGTAGGTTTCAAGGTTCTTGGTTCTTCGTCATGGGTTGATTTGATGAGTGAGTTGTTATTTAAAGTTTCACATATAAAGAATTCCATACATTATTTTATATTTTGATACGACTAATTAATTCACTACATGCAAAATTTATTGCCAAAAATTCAGACATGCTTAGCGACCCTAAAAAGAAAGAATATGATGCAATACATAATAACATATATTTAGACCAATTTATATGTAATATACGAGTCTAAATCCCAGTTATTTTTATAATAATTTGGACAATAGAATTATCCCTACCACAATTCCATCCAAGAACATGCGAAAAAAAGACAAATCATGGACTTCTTTCTCATTTTGCATTACTCAATTATCCCCCAACTAATTTGCTTGGACACACTCTTCAAATAACTAGTTAAAAAACTCTGTTAAAAGAAAAAACATACCAGTTATCTGCTACTCAGATCACTACACAATATTCACACATTTATGCTTGCTCAAATTGCTAATTTATCATCAAGCATTGGTTTTTCATAAAGCACGACCAAATGTCAGGTCTGCACATTTAGAGATTTGTTGTAGTCCAGCTATTGTTTGTTGTCCGAGTGTCAAAGCCAAGAGTGCAGAGGTGTCCTAATAAGAAACCTCTCCTAGCCTCAAGATTAGCGACGCTATTCTTCATATTACACGTTATTTTATAAGGTTTAGCAAATCAAATGCAATACAACTTTTCCAACAATAAAAACAATTTGGATATTTCCCGGGGTAAAATAGCTACCACATCATATCACTCCTCAAATTTCCACATTCTGATGTACTTGTCGTTATGAACGGTGACCACTTTTTTCATCCCAACATCCAAGCATTTTATCGGCGGACGAGCTGTTGCAGGAATACCAGCAAAACTCCCGTCCTGTGCTACTCTTTTCACCTTCTTCCTTTCAATGAATCCATACGAGCTTCTTGCAGACATTGCTGCAGCATTTCCTTGATGCATTGCATAACCTGAAAGAACCTCGCCATTATTCTGATCCACTATTCGCAGAACACCATCTATTCCACCAGCTACTAATGCTGTCGTGTCATTTTGGAGATATTGCATTGAATATAGCACATTAGGGCTCACCCTTGTCTCCCACAATGATCTCATTTTCCTACAAAAACAAGGACACAGAGGGTTAGTCTGAAATGAGTCTGCAACTATCACCCTGACTCAGTACAGCAAACATGATCCAACAGTATCGCCATAATTAACAAGCATAATCGTATTTTGGCAGGCCAGAGTATTGCTGCACAATATTCTGAAGAAGCAAGTCACCCAGCTAAAGTGTTACAACTCCAAATGGTAGGCTATTTCACTATTGTTCACATTCGGTGCCTGCTTCATGTCTAGATATAAAATTGCAGGCCTTTGTATTTTGCAACGGCATAACCGCCATGAGTCATACTTGATTGTAATACTTGGTTACAGTGTGTGTTGAGGGCGCTCGCGTGTCTAAACGAAAGGTGTGGCGCTAAGACATACAAGGTAAGTTTACATACGTATGTCTATACCACATTCGCTTTCAAAATTTCAGTGAGGACAAGGAAAAAAAAATTGCAAAGCTACCTGCCTAGTGCCAGTGGTATATAAAAGTTAAAAGCCGAATCATTGGCAATTGGCAAATAGACCCTGGCAAATGGTCAGCAAGATGAAGAGCAAGTGCTTTGGAATACATATTACTGAAATCCAGTACAGAATACAGGAGATCACCGGATTACAGATGCGCTGAGTGACCACTGACTACATTGGTCATTACTGTATTAAAACTCACTGCTATTTTCAAGTCAGTTCTTCAAACAGTGCACAATAGATAACTAGAATTGCAATGCACAGATTTTTAACTATTCACAAAAACTACATGGTGGTGCAAACAGCACTGTATTGGTACCTAAGGTCCCAGCAAGCTGCATAACCAGAAGTGGATCCGGCAAATACCAATTGAGAAGAGGGATTGTAGCAGAGGCACTTTATACCTGCGGAACATCAGTTCACAGTAAAAGGACAGTTAAAATAAAGTGCAATTTGCAATCAAGATTATATGGATGCCAAAGAATAAAGTGCTTAATTTTTCTATGATGTTAACTCTAAACCTACACCTTATGAATGAATGAGTAATTTGATGCAAGTCGTTTTTTTTTGGGATTACATTAGAAGAGGAAAAATCTTAATTCGAGACAACAAGTAGGTCGTTTTTTTGTTTTTTTTTTTTTGGGGGGGGGGGGGGGCGCTGCTTGTAGGTAGTAATATATTTACCTTGCATGGAAGTCCCTTATTGTACAGGAGTTCTGTATCATTAGTAGGTTTGTCCATAATGTAAACAAGAACCCAGCTTGAATCTCACACAACCTAGGGAGAACTAGATGCACACAAATGCTTGCAATCAAATTGATTGTTTCAACAAGAAGATTTGGTGATCATATAAGGGCATATAATACAGGCTTAGGGAAAGATGGCATGTATGAAATGCATGGATGAAAATGCATACTGGGAAAGTGAAACGTATGAGAGTGTAATGCGATGTGTAATCAAGGACGCAAGGATAGCAGTAGGTCCCTTTCAATTATATGTACTATGTTCTTTACCATTTATTATTGGTTTTGCTTAACAAATTAGTCTGAGACGATCAATTGTTCTAATATCATCGTGCTATTACAGAGCAGTACATGTCAATTGTTACCATGAGATGGTCGCAATGTAACATACGTATCAAAAGAGTAACACATTGGTCGTGCATTGGTTGAAAAAGGTACACAAAAACAAGAAGCTGGAGAGAGGAAAAGTCTAAAGACCGCTTCAAGTATGATGCTCCAACTTATTTCGGTGGAGAGGGGGGATTGCTTTTAGGGAGGTTTCCAAAATGGTTTCAAGAAGTTACAAGATGTTTGGTAACACCTATGAACAATAGAAGCAATTCCAAAAAGTAGAAGCTATTTCATAGTATCCAGCAACCATGTTTTCCCTACCACTTCTACCATATCTGGCATTAGTCTGTTATCTTTGCCTCCTATGACATTAATGTATCGTTTGGTTAAAAGTAATGCATTCACTACGTAATGGAATCAACCATCTACTGCAATTGTCAGTGTAATGGAATAGGATAATAATTACATTACAACGTTTGGTTACAAAGTTCTTACAATTGTAATGGGATGAACTCATTTACAAATAATACTTAATTTTACACATGGTGTGAAGTACTTGCAATTCAATTCGTATTTTATTTTGCTTACTTTAATTATTTGTAGCTTGGTTGATAATTATCATCCAATATCTTATCATCATGATTATGATGTTTTACATGAGACTTCACTCTATTTCTTCTAAATTACAAGTTTACAATAATGTAATATTGCTCAAGTTTAGCAAGTTGAGAGAGAAGATGATGGTGATGATGTGAGAGAGAGAGAGAGAGGGGAGGGATGATGCCTAGAACATACAAAAATACAATTACAATAATATGATCATAGTTTGAGTTAAACTTTATCTAAAATATGGAGAGGAGAAAGAAGGGGATGAGAGGGGCTTCAAACATTTAAAAACATGGTGTTATAGTCTTAAGATATGGGAAGCAAAGGAGAGATAATGGAGAAAAGAGAAAGAAAGTTCTCAAATATAATAGCTTATGGTTGGTTAGGCTTTGATTCAAAGATATGCAATCACAATAGTTTAGGAAAAGCCAAGTAATGGCATTTGCATAGATCAAGGTAAAAGTTATTACAATGTAATCTTGATTACATCCCCCTAATGGTAACCAAACATGGTAATAGAATCATCATTACCATACAGAACCAAACGAGCCATAAGGTTGTGCAATGAAATAGTAAATAGAAATTGCAAGCATGTGAATGTGAGCTCTGATTTGCTAATTCTTTTAACCAGAAAGTGTTTTGCCTCATAATACTGCTAGATTTTTGGATAAACGGAGGAAAGGAGAGGTGAAAGATTGCTTGTTTGATTAGGAAAGAGAGATGAATAAAGAGTTTGTTAAGGTGGAGATCAGGCCTCTTATTCCATCTCCTAAAATCCATCCCAAGCGCCCGGTTATTTTTTATACAAAAGATTAGGACAAAAGCACTTTTTACATAAGAACAAATAAAAATTACAAATCAATAACTACAAATTCATGGGTTTCTTGGAACCATCCTATTTATTTGGAAGATAAGGCCACCTACATCTACATCACACTAAACCCTACTAAAGTGATATTCACACTTTTTTTTTTCCTATAGAAAATTTTATTGAAAAGGTCACGAGCAAGAAATCGGAATGGGAACCTACAATTTGGAGATTCACCTTCTCGGCCCTCTAAAGCCTACTTTTGACTTTTTATAGGGTCAAAGCAGCATTCATTTCATCGATAACCTGTCCAATTCTAGCCTAAACACTTAATTAAACTTGTTGTAACCAAATGAAATCATCTTCAAGTTAGCAATGAGCAACTGAATAGCCATCTTTTGCAACCGAGCGAGGTTGGGATCTTGCCTCACACGATTCCATCACCATCTTGATTTGGTCTCAAATGACTCCATCACCATCTTGCCCTCATCACCATCTTGCCCCCCTAACAGACTTTAAAATACTACCATCCAAAAGCGTTTAACCCGAATTATGTTAATTTATAACCTCCTATCATCTATTATTCCCTCCAAATCAATTATTAATTTAAGGTTTTAACATGGTTTCGTTGATTTTGTAGGAATTTGGAAAATTGAAGATTGAATAAATACCCGGAAAAAAAGAGAGTTGAATGAACAAGGTTTGGATCAAATGAGAAAGCAAAAGAAAAAGAAAAGAAGCCTCATCCGAGCACTCATACACGCGTCCCATCCGACCCAGCCGGGCGCTTTCCCTCCCCCTTTTTCTAGCACTCCTCCTTCTTTCCCTCTTCCCCTCTTCTTTCTCATTTGTACTCCAGCCCAGTCCCAAGGCCATTTGTGGGCCGGCCCAGCCTATTTCGCCTTGCCCTCATCCTCCTCAGCTCCTTCTCTAATCTCTCTCACTTGGCTGGCCCAAGTACCCTCCTTCGGGCCTTTTCTTTCTTTTCAATTTGTGGCCCAACTTGCTACTCCCATATTTCTCCCCAAACTCACGCCTAACTTAAACCTGTCACGTGCAAGTCATGTGAACTCGGTCCCTCTTTCCTTCTTCTTCCTCCCCGTAAGTGTAGCTCTCTCTCTCCCCCCCTCTTCATCATCACCATTAATTCATTAATTCCAGACATTATTCTCCATCATCCTTCATCATCAAGTTTAGCAGTTACAGGGGTGTTCTCTAATTCGAATTTAATGTCATTGATCAGGAGGAGGGGTGTAATACCCTGACACGTAATTATGCTTAAGTAACCTTAATTTTTGCAATTAATCATATGATTATGATTAGTCAGAGCAATGAGCAGCGCACTTTTTTCTAGTGTGGAACAAATAATACCTGATTTAAAGAATTTCATTGTCGAGTAAGTTCTTCTGAGTTTATGAAATATCAGATAGTTATGCAAAAGTGTAAAGTTTCAATAAGTTTGCGACCAGAGTGAGGTCGGGAATTACCGAGCCTTGACAAATTCTTAATAGCTAAGGAACAATAGGGGCAAGTGATTTATGGACAAATGTACGGCCAAATGAAATTTATATTGCATTTAGGCTTCACAAGCCTCAAATAACTACTACAAAAGAAAGTTAACAATCACTGCATTCACCCGCATCCCTTAGGCCCTTAGCCTCTACTGGTTGAAACGATGTATGATACTTGTTCAGGTATGCCTATCGGCAACCTTTGACCCCGTATGTTGTGAATATTGTATTGTAATTAATGAATGCGCGCATCTAACCAACTCTAATGTTTAACTGTAGCCTTGTCACCCTCGGAAGGCAGTGATGCCCTAGCTTAGTAGCATGTTCTGGGGTCATATAATGCTTATAGGCACAGTAATTAATAGGTGACTAGGCTAGGGCGTTACAGAAGTGATATCAGAGCAACTATAGGTATTAGCACCATTAATCATTGTCATTGTTCTGTTAAGGCACCTCAAGCGTGTATGGATAGAGGACATGAGGGCAATAACAATGAGGTTGGTTGAGAGCGGAATAGGACTCTAAGTCCTGGGGATAAAGTAGGGGCGTGATATTTTGTAAATGAATATAGATGGGTATGTATATGTTGTGTGGGAATGCTCACCTCGTTTGTATATGCATATTATGGGAATTAATGAGTGCTTTGTACTAATGACAATGGCGGGACATGGACCCCCCAAAATGGTGCCCCCAGAAAATCTGCAAGATACCCCACCGGTTCCAGAGCCCCCCCAAGAAGGAGATCCGTTACCTCCGCCGCCACTTACCCCCGACCTACTGATTGATATGGAGGGCTATAAGATTGATGTATCCAATATCTGGGGGGATGATGGATATGACATGTGGGAAGGGGGAGATTACGATAGTTCCAATGACTTAGATAGTATGGTGAATGTAATTGATATTCCTGAGTCCCTGGAGGCGAGAGAGATAAGTTCCAAATAAAATCCCTGGAGTTCGGGGTCGGAGACTAGTAACAGTAGTGACCCAAATTACCAACCCAGGGGATGGAACCAGAAAAGGAAGCGAGAAGAGTAGTTGGGTGCAAAAGGTAGCTAGGATTAGCTAGTAGTTCTAGCAAAAAAAAAAATGTAAATATGTAAGATAGTGGGTTGTAAATGAGAGGAGTCGTATATGGATAAATGTTGATAGCAAGAAAGCATAAATGCATAACTGTGAGGAAAGTGAATCAGGGAGGGCTAATATGTTTGCATATGTGTAACAAAATGGCGAATCCAAACAACAATGTTCTGGAGAACAACTTGCAAGAGAATGTCGTAGAAGATATCCCAGCTCAATCCATCAATCAAAACACCTCGGCAGCGACCCCTCAAAGAAGCCATGAAGTGGAACCCCAAATTCTGAAAATGTTGAACGCAAAAAGGGATTACTGGATGATCTAGATCCTGAGTCATTGGCAAGTATTGTGGCCAAGGTGACAAAGAAGCTTAAGGGTTCGGGATCTGGAAAGGATGAGCAGAAAAATAAGTTCTTTGATAGAGTTGCAAAACGGAATCCAAGAACATCTGATGGTAAGGAAGATCTGGTGTTACTTGAAGAATGGATTGAACAGATAGAAAAGATATTTGATGTGGTGGAAGTTTCTGATAATAGAGGCGTAATCATTGGAGCCTTTTACCTTACTGGACAGGCTGACATTTGTTGGGGAATAGTCAAGCCCACCTTTCAAAGCCCCGAAGCCACTTGGAGTAAGTTCAGCGAGGTGTTGTGCACAAGGTTTTACCTAATGCATTTGCAAAAGCAAAAGCAAAGAGAGTTCTTAACCCTGAGGCAAGGTAACTTGTCGGTGATGGAGTATTCAAGTTGCTTTGCTGAACTTTCAAGGTTTGCCTCTAAATATATGGCAACGGACCGAATGAGGATTCTAAGATTTGAGGAAGGCTTGGCGTCTTATATCAGGAATCAATTAGCGGGACAACCGGTATAAACTAATTAGGAATTGTATGAGCGTGTTGCCGAAATTCAACGGGTAAAAACTGAATTGAGAATGGCCAATCTGGCTAATCTTAATAAAAGGTGGGATGAAAGAGGTCCTCAGGCCGGGGGATTTCCTAGTAAGAAACTTACCCCCACTAAACCAACACTCCAAGGCCAAGCTCTTGATGGAAACATTGTACGAAGTGTGTGGTCGTATGAACCACAACACTGTATAATGTAGGGTGGGGGACGAATCGTGGTTTTTGGTGTGCAGATCTGAATCACTTGATTGCCAATTGCCCTGCTAGGACTACCCAACTGGGTAAGGATCATGCTCAAGTCTTTAAACAAGGTAAAACCATTGCCCCCGCGACCAACTGCCAAGTGGACAAGGTATATGTGATCAACAAAAAGCAAACTGATGATTCAGGAACCGTCGTGACTAGTATGCTTACTTTTAATTCAACACCCCTTGTTGTTTTATTTGATTCTAGAACTACGCATTCTTTTATTTCATCGCGTACTACATCTCAGATAGGATTGGAATCATATAAACATCCCGTAGATTTGTATGTGAGTGTGCCTACGGAAAAAACAATAAAATGTGATGTGGTATATAAGAGTTGCCCAATTACTCTAAATCAGGAGGAGTTCGAGGGTGATTTGATACAGTTAGACCTACCAGAATTTGACATAATCTTAGGAATGGATTGGTTGCCAAGGTACGAAGTAAAGTTTGATTGCCAAAAACAAAAAGTGTCTCTAAAAGGAAGAGGGGGAAGAAAAATGTATTTTTTGGGAGATAATAGTAGTACTGAATGCTCGATAATATCATCAATGGCAGCTAGGAAATTGGTTAGACAGGCGTGTGTGGCGTGTGTATGTTGTGTCACAAAGGATAGGAAAGAAGTAAAACTTAAAGATATTCCAGCGTTTAGAGAATTCCCAAACATGTTCCCGAAAGAAATCCTTGAGGTACCACCCAAGAGAGAGATTGACTTTGAAATAGAGTTGAAGCCTGGCGCACGTCCTATCTTAAAGCCCCCATATAAAATAGCCCAACTGAGTTGAAAGAGTTAAAGGTGCAATTAGAAGATTTGTTAAAAAGGATTACATAAGACCAAGCGTATCTCCATGGGGAGCGCCAATACTGTTTGTGAATAAAATAAGGATGGTATTTTGAGATTGTGTATAGACTACAAGGAACTAAACAAGATCACCATAAAGAATAAGTATCCTTGCCTAGGATTGATGATTTATTTAACTACTAGCTGAGAATCAAACCTGAATATATCCCTAAAACAGGGTTCACAACTCGTAATGGTCTTTACGAATTCACGGTGATGCCATTTGGGTTAGCCAATGCTCCTGCAGCCTTTATGGATTTGATGAATCGGGTATTTAGGCCGTAATTTGGATCAATTTGTGGTCATTTTCTTTGATGAAATCTTAATCTATTCCAAACCCCAAGGGAGCATAGCGAACATCTGAGGATCGTGTTACAAACCCCAAGGGAGCATAAAGCTATCTAAATGTGAATTCTGCTTAGCAGAAGTGACTTTTCTGGGGCATGTAATTTCTAGAGAAGGGATTAAGGTAGACCCACAAAAGGTGAAGGCAGTTATGAGTGCCCAAGGCCTACCAACATTACTGAGGTTCAGAGTTTCCTAGGAATGGCCAGATATTATAGACGGTTTGTGCAAGACTTTTCAACAATTGCTCTGCCTCTCACTAATCTATTAAGAAAGATTACAAAGTTTGATTGTGATGATAGGTGTGAAGTGGCCTTCCAGGAAGTAAAATACAAATTCACCACCGCACTAGTCTTGGCTCCACTAGCAGAAAGAGGAGAATTCACCATTTATAGTGATGCTTCAAGGCAAGGCATAGGATGTGTCCTAGCGCAGGACGGAAAGGTCATAGCATATGCTTTTAGACAGTTGAAGTCTTATGAGAAAAATTATCCTACCCATGGCTTGGAATTAGCCCCGGTGGTTTTCGCATTAAAGATCTGGAGACACTATCTTTATGGTAGTCCTTGCAAGATTTTTACTGATCACAAGAGTCTCAAATACATCTTCACATAGAATAAATTAAATTTAAGACAGCGTAGGTGGTTAGAACTTCTCAAGGATTATGACCTCCAAATACAATACCAACCAGGAAAGCCTAATGTAAGGCTAATGTAGTTGCTGACACATTAAGTCGGAAAACACACCATAGTGTGAACGTCATGGCAATAGTACAACCAGACATTCTAAGGGATTTGGAAGTTATGGGCATACAGCTGGTATTCCGAGGGATACCTCGATCGTTTCTTGGTAACCTAGTAGTTCAACCCACGCTTCTAAATGAGATTCAATAGGCACAAGCAAAGGATGAGGAAGTGAAAAGGATTAGAGAGAGAATAAACAAACGGAAAGCATTGGGATTTATAGAAGATGAGCGAAGAGTTACTAGATTTCAAAATCGAATATGTGTGCCGCTAGATCGAGAGTTAAAGGAAAGCATAATGGCTGAGGCTCATAATACCAAATATTCCATTCACCCGGGATGAACGAAAATGTACAGAGATTTGAGGCAAACCTTTTGGTGGAATAATATGAAAAAAGACACAGCTAATTATGTGAGTAAGTGTCTCACCTATCAAAAAGTCAAAGCTAAACACCAACGACCTATTTCAATAGATTTCGTAATGGGGTTACCTCGGACCACATCAAAGAACGCCATTTGGATGATAGTGGATAGACTTGCCAAAACTACCTACTTCATGGTGATACATGATTCCTGGAATGTGGACAAGTTGACACAAATATATGCTAAAGAAGTGATACAGTTACATGGTGTACCCCTGGACATCATCGCAGATAGACACTCAAGATTTCAAGCCCAATTCTGGAACGTTTTACAGAAACCCTTCAGCACAAAGTTACAGCTTAGTAGCTCCTACGACCCTGAGACGGATGGGCAAACTGAAAAAGTAAATCAGGTGGTTAAAGACATGTTACGGGCATGTATATTGTATTTTCAAGGGAAATGGGAGGAGTATTTGCCCCTAGTAAAGTTTTCGTACAATAATAGCTATCAAGTTACTATTAAAATGACCCCTTTGGAAGCACTATATGGTAGACGATATAGAACGCCCCTTTGTTGGAATGACTTGGATGATATTCTAATTTTAGGACCGGAGATGATTGAATAAATGGTGGATAAGGTTAAGGTTATCCAACAAAACATGAAAGCGGCACAAGATAAGTAGAAAGCATATGCGGATCGAAGACGGAAGCCTTTGGAGTTCGAAGAAGGGAATAAGGTATTCCTGAAAGTTTCTCCCGTATACAAAGATTCAGCGTTAAAGGCAAGTTAAGCCGGCCTTTTGTTGTACCATATGATATCATTGAGAAAATCAATCCCGCTTCTTATCGCCTAGCCCTGTCTCCTAAATTATAACATGTATATGATATATTCCATATTTCGCAACTTCGCAAATATATGCATGATCCAACACATTCAATAGTTTATGAACCCTTGGAGGTTGAAGCTGACGGGTTAACCTATGAAGAGCAACCTGCGGAGATAGTAGATCGAAGGGTAAAACAATTGAGCAACAAAGCTATACCTTTGGTCAAAGTCAAATGGACTCATCATGTAGCCTCTGAGGCTACTTGAGAAACTGACAATGAAATGAAGCATCGCTACCCACAATTATTCGAAAGGTACGTCCAGCATAAGTTTCAAGGACAAAACTTTCTTTAAGGGGGCAGATGTAATACAGCAACACGTAATCATGTTTAAGTAACTTTAATGTTTGCAATTAATCATATGGTTATGATTAGTCAAAGTAGTGAGCCGCGCACTTTTTTTCTAATGTGGAACAAATAATGCCTGATTTAAAGAATTTCACTGTCGTGGAAGTCCTTCTGAGTTTACGAAATATCAGATAGTTATGCAAAAGCGTAAGGTTTCAATAAATTTGCTTTTGTACCAGTGCGAGGTCAGGAATTACCGAGTCTTGATAAATTCTTAATAGCTAAGGAACAATAGGGGAAAGTGATTTATGGCCAAATGTATGGTCCATTTTAAGCCATGTGGAAAGAAAAAAAAGGGATAAGATCAAAATTTAATTAGTTTGGCCAAAGAAGCTACCATGATTTTTACTAGAGGTGAATAGAAGAGAAAGGTGAGCTTCACCCCCCGCCCCCGCTGCCTCCTCTTCCGGCCGCGTCCCTCTGTTTCTGCTGCCCCTGTTTCGCCTCACTGTTCCGGCCAGCCATGCCGGCTCCGGGCGCCACCAGCGAGCCACCATCACCACCCTCATCCTCCACATAAAAGTGTTTGCAATGGTTAATGAGCTAATGTTGATGAATAATGGCTTATTTGGGCAGATTAATTTGGATTTTTACATGTATGGAAGTGATAAGTGTGAATTATGAAGAGATTAAATTGGGTTGTGTGTGTATGGATGTGATAAGTGTGATTTATGAAGAGATTAATTGGGTATATATTTGTATGGATGTAATGAGTGTGATTTATGAAGAGATGAACTTGGTTATATATGTATAGGTAGGATATGTGTAATTCACCAAA
This sequence comes from Carnegiea gigantea, assembly GCA_029747015.1. Classification (NCBI taxonomy): domain Eukaryota; kingdom Viridiplantae; phylum Streptophyta; class Magnoliopsida; order Caryophyllales; family Cactaceae; genus Carnegiea; species Carnegiea gigantea. The sequence continues at coordinate 32,630 of JAKOGI010000007.1, forward strand.
AAAGGGGGGCGGAGAAGAAGGAGAGATTAATTTGGGCATACATGTATATGAATGTTTATTATGGATTATGTTATGTTAAGGGATGAAATGTAAGTAGATAGGTAAATAAGATTACGAGGAATGCTTAATCTAGTTTATCATAAGCTACTTGAACAAAACAAGTGGAATTCTTGTTTGAACAATTTAAGGGATGTGATTGCATTGATTAAGGATAGTGGTGGACTAGGAAATGGAGGATAAGCAAGTCATAGGACTAAACTAGTGAGTTATACCACCATGATGGAGCTCGATTAAAACATCAATTTGTAATAATTAGGTGAGGAAGGGCAAATAAAGAATAATTTGCTTAGTCGGTTGAACCTAATAAAAGGGGTTAAGTGTTTGCACATACTAGAACTAATTGGTCTAAATGTTGAAGCTTCGAGGAAAAAAACGCCCACAAGAAAGGGTTAAGATTAAATTAGGCATGAGGATGTGGTAGTTTCGATGAATTTGGGCGATAAAGTAGAGTCATCAATTAAGCAGTTAGAATTGACCTAGCATGCAGAGAAGGTTGGGAAATTACCCGGTATGCCTTGTCCATACCAAAAACAACCCACCAAAAAAAAAAAAAAAACAATGGAAGTTTGGTGTCATGATAGGTTTCAATGAAAAGATGCGTCGGAAGTCTTCTTATATGCAAAGGCGTTCCTAACAAAACCCAGAATTTTTGTTAAAAATCTCTCCTCACAGAACCATATTAAGTTGAGTTGCCAAAAGAATTGTAAGGTCAACTCGATTCAGGGACTAAGAAAACATCAAAGGTACGTTACTACTTGTACCCTTTAAAAACGTTTAAAATTTACATTAAATAATGTTTGGAAGTTTTATTCGGCCTAAGGAACCATCTGGACCCATTTCAGTGTTCAAGCTAAAGAAACAACCAATAATCAGTTATCGAAACCAATGTTTTTGTAAAAGATGTTTACAAAGCATCGTTTTAACGTGGGCCCGCACTCACTGACTGCTTCGAAAATTCATTTAACTGTACAAGGGTAACATATTGAGCTTTCGCCCATCTTTCTATGGTTTCGCGTTTCCAAACTGTTTTAGGGAAGAAAAAAACACGTAATGGCTAAGGAACCGACAAAGGCTAAGGGCCCAAGGGATGTGAACTTTCTACTATAGAAGTTATTTTGAGGCTTGTGAAGCCTAAATGTAATGTAAATTTCATTTCCAAACTTGAAAGTTATAGGGTTAACGGAGAATATGGCTCAGGATAGGAGACTATGGTGGGATAGCATTAAGATCTTAGATCTTAGAGAGTTAGCCTCGTAGTTGATCACTCTTTTGCAGTAGAATGAGTTTGGTTGAGGTTTCTTCGTATGTAATGTTTGCATGCAGGTAGTTTATGCATCTGGGAAGAGATATTGTTTGCCTACTTCTGGTTGTTAAGGTACAGTATCTCCTTCTGCCTTGTTACATTTATGCTTACATAGTTACTGCCGCCTGATTTTTTCCGTATTTTTTTCGTATTTCTTAATTCATTCCCTGATACTTATCCTTAGTTTTCTCCATAAAATGTTTTCTCAAAACCTTTCTTCTATAAAATGTTTTCACAAAATCTGATTTTTGTGGGTCTTTTGAAATCAGCCTCTCTATGGGCAGAATTGCTGGTAGAGGTAAGATTGCCTATATCTGGATCTCCTCAGACCCCACGAAAGCGGGACCCACTCTGGGAGTTGTTGTTGTTGTATATGGTTGAACCAATGTATATACCTGTTTCGATATGCCTATTGGCAACCTTTGACCTTGTATGTTGTGAATATTGCATTATAATTAACGAATGTGCGCATCTAGCCGACTCTAATGCTTAATTGTAGCCTTTTCCCCCTTGGAAGGCAGTGATGCCCTAGCTTAACAGCATGTTCTGGGGTCATATAACGTTTACAGGTATAGTAATTAATAGGTTATTAGGCTAGGGCGTTACAAGGGGAGGGAGGTTTTTAAGGCATACTAAAGCAGAGAACAAAGCATGGAGCAGCGGAGGATAGTAAGTAGAGATTAGGGTTTAGTTTTACTTTTCTTTCTTCAATTTCGTTGCTTAGGTTTTCAGATTCAGTTTTTGTTTCTTCAATTTTATTTGTTTTCAGAATTTAGGTTCATGTAATCATTTTGAGATTGGCTTAATATGAGTGAGTAATCTGATGCTTTTGGAGTAGAAATATCTAGCAATTGATCAACTGTATGTTCATTCTCTGTTCATTCTGCTTTCTATCTTATTCAATCTCCTGAGTTTCAACATGAATACAATTCTGGGAGTTTCAACATGAATACAATTCTGGGTTGCTGGTGCTATCTTGATCCGTGAGTTTGGTTAAGATTTGCTTCCTAAATTTCCAAGTTCTACTGCTCCATTTTTCTTGTGCTTGTGCTTGTCTGATTGCTTGGTATTCTGGTTTGGGGATTCAAACTACCATTTGTAGGGCTGTAAGATTGATTGCAAATTCAATGAATAATTTAGTTCGCAGTGCTTTGGCTAGTAACTATATTTTGGGTTAGTCGTGATGAAGAATGGTAATTCTTACCTAGTGATTTAATTTCACAACCCATCCCTGAAGGTCGATCCTCAGGTGCTATGACGAGAGTCGTGCGCTTGCGGTCTAAACTTTATCTTTATAAAAATCACAAGTTTTAGGCACCGTTGTCGGGGATGAGTCTGTGAAATTAGGTTGTACCGAGTCGCAGTTTAGTTATATTGAGTAGTTCAGTCGTTTTTGTTTTCGTATTTTTTATTAGATTTAGTGTTTAGTTTAGATTTCTTTGTTTTTGATTTTTTTTTTTTTTTTTGAGTTAGTGCTTTGATTTTGTTTTGGTTTTGGGTCAATTTAATCTTGATTCTTCTTGATTATTTTACTACTGGGGGGGAAAAAACGGTTCTAAAAATTCTGATCTGATTCAATTGTGCAGGAACAAAAAACCAGAAAAAAATAGAACCGGCAACCTGAATGCAATTCTGTTTAATTTTGATATTAAATAGAAAATAAGCACAAACATAACACAAAAAAACTGTTCTAACACTTTTGATCTGATTCAATTGAAAAATCTTGCAAATCCTAAAAACATGAAAAATTCCTAAAATTGAACAACGTTTCAAGGATGCCAGTTTTCAATTTCACACAATTTGAGCATGAACCTTTATAGAGTTATTTGCTGAGACTTAATGATCATCATGCTCAGGTGAATCAAACTTTTGAAAAATGGAAAATTAGTGAGGTTATTGTTATAGGCCTAAATGCTAAATCTCGAGGTTCTGTTGAGTCCATTTATCCTAAAGGTTTACTGGGATTATTATCTAGAACTCATGTGGTATGGGATTTCTTTGAAAAATTGGATTAAGATACTTATGAGTTTCAACAAGCTAGAAGCACCTTAGGATACCCCACTCATAGCGAGTATGTTTTTCATGCTAATTCTTACCACCGGGATCACTTTACAGATTCATATGACCCATCTTATGTGTCTCCTATTTTATGTGATTATTGTGAGTCTTCTGATCATGATACTTGTAATTGTCCATATCGTGATTATGTCGATGCTACATGTGCAAGACTCGAAAAGAAGTTAAATGAAATGACTGATAAAATGTTAGAGACTATGAAAGAGAGAATTGCTGAACATTCTCACTGTGTTAATCGTGGTAGGGAGAATTGTAATGAGCCTGACTCTACTTTAGGATCTTCTAAACCTGAAGTTAGTCTTCATAATGATTTTGAACCTTCTTATCTTTCTAAGCCTAATTTACATGATGATATATCTTTTCCTTTCCTAGAATAAGAGAGTGACTTCCCTATGTCTCTATCACCTGACTTTGCACCCCACACTAGCTCAGATAAGGATGTCACTGAGGATGTTCTAGTTTCTGTCGACCCACCCACCACTTTGAATGACTTTTGTGACTTTGAGGGAGGTGAAGAATTTGAGAATGCTAGTAAGTTAGATTTGAGCATCACATATGAAGTTGAGCACCATGCTTTACATGAGTCAGAAGACATTTGTTTACCTCGGTCATGTGAGGAAGAAGTTGAACCCAATAATTTGGAATTTGTTGATATTTTTTCTATGAAATATGAATCTTTTTAATGTGAGATTGATATCAATGAAAATTTTGATGAGGGTTTTTGTGTTGAAATCTCTCTCTTTTGACCCCATCATAACTGACTATATCCTCGAGAAATCCAAGGCTGAATCGTAGAGTCTGAGACTTATGTGCCTATAACTTTGGTTTTATGCCAGACTCTTGCACCTGTTGGAATTAAGAGACTTGTTTGTTTGTTTGACATTTGGGCCAAACAATTTGATAAATTAAAGCGGGCCCTTAGCTATGCTGCATTGACATGGCGAATGTACTCTTTTTGGCTCCAACTCTGTGCTTTTTACTATTTCTATTTTATTGAGAGTTGTTCTTGCCTATTTGATAAGCTACTATGTGCTCTAATGCGTTTTCATTTCAGTACCAATTTTCTGTTTGATATGGAATGGCTGATGCTCCATACCTTATTATATCTTAAACACATGAGTGGGAGAGTTCCATATATTCTGAAGTGAGGTCCTACTAGTTGAGCTAGTACATAATTTTCAAGTGGGGTGAAAGAATGTGTATAAGTGTCATCAGTAGGGATTGAGAATTTCTTAATATCTACATCGTGTTTATATGTAATCTAGTACTTAGATTACTTGAGTGATATAGTTGATTAGAATGTGTATATATTTTTTTCCCCAGTGTTGTATATATAAGTTTTTGTAAAACCCAAATAAAAGACTTTCGATATTCTGTTCTCTGTTTTCTTTTATATAATTTGTGGGTATATCTTCTACAAACTCTCACGAGACATTCTTCGTCCACGAGGGGTAACCTAGGGTTTTAAAGAGCTTGTTGCACATGCTAAGTGTAACTATGATTCCTACAAAAGTGAATTATGATTTTATTTCCTTTTTCTAGGGTTTTTAGTTTTATTTACTCGAGGACGAGCAAAACTTAAGTGTTAAGGTATTTATTCAACATGAACTATGTTAATTTATACCCTCTTATTATCTATTATTTGCTCTAAATAAATTACCAATTTAGGGTTTTAATATTATTTTATTGATTTTGTAGGAATTTGAAAAATTTGAAGATTGAATAAATATCCGAAAAACAAGAGAGTTGAATCAACAAGGTTTGGATCAAATGATAAAGCAAAAGAAAAAGAGAAGAAGCCTCAACCCAGCACTCATGCACGCAGCCCATCTGGCCCAGCCGAGCGCCTTTCCTCCCCCTTTTTCTAGCCCGCCTCCTTCTTTCACTCTTCCCCTCTTCTTTCTCATTTCCAGTCCAGCCCAGTCCCAAGGCCATTTGCGGGTCGGCCCATGAAGGCTAGTTCTATCTCCAGGTGCTTGTTCTAGGTGCCTAGTGAAGTTCAAGGTGCTCGAAGTGGCCATCGGAGGTCCACCTAAGGTCCGCTGGACTTTGGGGCTCCGGGAGCTGCCAATCGTCCTTTGACTTTTTTCGGGTCTCCCTTTTGTTGTTTCTTCAGATCTATGCGCCGGTGGAGGGATAAGGTGCTTTTCGGTCACGAATTCGGGCTTGTCGACAGCTTCCGTCATCGCCGGCGAGTTTCGTGGCGGTTTTCCGATCACCGGCGAATTTTCCTGTCATCGAAATCTCGGCAGAAATTCCCCAAGTCACTTTTTTAGGGTTAAAAACAGTCGTTTTTTCTCATGGTTGTGTTGTTATCTCCGGCCAGTCTTGGATGAGTGGTTTTTTGTGTGTTTTTTCTCGTTTTCTCCTTCTCCGAGCAGCGTATGGTATTGTTATTGTTGAGTTCCAAGGTCAGCTCATCTGCACCCTTCTTTGCTAGGTTTCGTTTGTGGTTTTTCTTCCTCCTACTACTTTGCATTGCCCCGACTCCATGTCATGTATGCCTCTATGAGGGTGGAAGGGAAGTTCCTGGAAGTGACTGGAGGTGTTGGAGGCCTTTTTCCTTTTAAAGTTACTGAGTCCAGTAGAAGGAGAAGGTTGTTCATCCGGTTGAGTTTCCAGGAGTTTCGATGGGTGTCGATTCAAATGGTTCGCTTCTGTTTCTCAAAAGGAGAACCAGTGTGGTTGAAAACTTTTAGGCGGGGTCGTAGGTGTCTATCGCTTCAACTGAGAAAAAATAGCAAAGGTAAATTCATTGTCCTCTCTCTTTTGGGTAATGGTGGGCAGCAGTGATCCTTCCCGAGGGTGCTAAGGCAGAGGGCTGGTAAAAATTTTTAAGAAGACTTTGATTGAGGGTCATAAGAAGCCATCTCCACCACCAAGGAATGCTTTTATGCCTTCCAGGTTTCCGACAAGCAGCAATAGGTCTTTCGCTAATGTTGTTCGAGGTCATCTGGGTGGCTCCGTTGACTCACATTTGATGGGGTGGACATGTAGGGATTGTGGTTCATGAGATGTTTTTGCAGCACTAATTGGCGAAGAACAAAATGATAGCGGTAATGTGTTGAAGCAGAAAGTCTCCTTTAAGGACAATGTTAATGATATGGCAGTGTCTCTTGCAAGAAGACTGGATCTAAGGAGTTTTTGGGTGCTTCTTCTCCCTGCGTTAATCAATTCCAAGTGTTAGAGAAATCCTTTGGAGAACTATCCCTCCTCTGATAACGAGTGTTGCTCTGCCTCAAGGATCCCAGAATCACCTCTAAATGTGGTGAAGGAGGAGTTGCATCATGCAGCTCGCTCACCAGCTACGAGTGTGCTAGTTTACTCTTGTACGAAGAAGCGTGGAAAGACTAAACTTGTTGATACTGCGTCCAGTTCTCCTAATATGCAGGAGCTAGGAGGGGCTTCTTTGTTTGAGGAAGCTTTGCATCAAGCTCACACTCAAGGTTAGTGAAGATTCTACGTGGGTCTTGGAAAGAATGATCTTTTTTTGTAAGAAGATGGGTCTAGCCATTGAAGGTAGAGAAATGCAGTTGCTCTCTTTTCTTGCCTCGCTAGAAGCAAATAGAATGAAAGGTTATTAGTGGGTTGAAGAGAGTATGGGGGATGCAGTTGTAGGGGATAGGTTGTTTTCGGATGGGGCCAATCATTAATGTTCTTACTTGGAATGCCAGGGGCCTCAATTGCCCAATTAAGCGAGGGCATGTTGAGTGGGCATTGGGAACTTTTGCTTGCGATGTTGCCATTCTCCAAGAATCCAGCTTGGAGGTTGTTAGTAGTCCGATAGCGATTAGTCCATGGGATCGTCGCCCGATTGAGTGGCTTTACTCACCTCCGGTGGGCCGTTCAGGAGGCATTATTGTCATTTGGGATCCTCAAGTCTTGGAGCTTGCTAACTCTCGCATTGAGTAGTTTTCGGTTTGTCGTAAGTCTTTGGAGGATAATTTTTAGTGGGGTCTGATTGGGGCATATGGGCCTAATGACAACTATATGCGACTGCCTTTATTTGAGGAGTTGCGTTTTTTATGTCTTCTTGGGACATTCCGTGGTGTTTGGGTGGGAATTTTACTGTCATTAGGTTTCCTTCATAGGGATCCACAAGTGGTCGGTCGTCTTGGGTAATGAGAGAGTTCTCTAGTTTTATTGATTCTTGCAATCTCATTGATCCTCCTTTGGAAGGTGTACGCTTTACTTGGTCCAGCCATGAGATGAGAAGGTTCTTATGTTATCTCGCATTGACCGATTTCTCTTCCCGACTGAGTGGGAAGATCACTTCCAGGGAGTTTATCAAGTTACCCTTCCGAAAATCACTTCGAACCATTTTTCCATTTTTCTTCGGGATGGAGAAGTCTCTAGAGGTAGATATCCTTTTAAATTCGAGAATATATGACTTGAGGTGGATGGCTTTAATGACCTTGTCAAATCCTTTTGGGATGAACTGGATGTTACTGGCCCCTTCAATTTTATTTTGGCAAAGAAACTGAACCTTTTAAGGACCAAACTTAGACGGTGGAACAGAGATGTGTTTGGTCATTTAGAGTCTATAGTACCCAGACTCTCCATTTTGCCCCACCGTACCTATGTCGGACACGACACTGCGGATAGGACATGAGATCCTCGTTGAACCCTTATCCAAACTCTAAAGCAGAAAGGGGTGAAAATCATTAGGAAGATGTGATCTTTTTCTTTCTTCATGCGGTATTATTGTAATTGATCTTTAATATTCAACCATTTGGCAAGTTGACAAGCTTATAACTATTGAAATATTCTAAGAAGATTAACTTGAAATTGCAACTTCCATATGTAAAATAATGACTCCTCATATCCGTGTCCAAATTTCGAACAGTATCCCCGTGTCCTAAAGTTAGAGCTTTGACGAGTCGGACACTCAGATCCACACATGTGTCGGACACCCCATACCGAGTCCATGTAACATAAACGATGGCTAGTTTGGTGGAAAAAGTGAAGTTCTTAGATGAGAAGGAGCAGCAACAGTATGTCTTGTGGGCGAATAGAATTGAAAGATTAAAAGAACTCTCTTTGGTGCGTAGATCCATTGATATTTAATGACGCCAGAGAGAAAAGCAACAGTGGATTGTGGATGGTGATCGAAATACCAAATTTTTCCACCCGGTGGCAAATAGAAGAAGAAAGTTTAATGCTATTCGCAAAATTAAAGTGGATGGCAAGTTTTATGTTGATGCTGCCACGGTCAATAATGCAATTGCTCACTTCTATGAAAATCTGTATCATGAAGATCAACCATCAAGGATTTTTCTTGATAGTATCGCTTTTGCCTCTATTAGCCTTAATGATGCTAGGGATCTTGAAAAAGATTTTACTGAAGATGAAGTTTGGAATGTCATCACTCAATTAGGCAACGAGAAAGCTCCAGGGCCAGACGATTTCAATATAGCCTTTTTCCAGCATTGTTGGTCTATTGTCAAGGGGGAGATTATAGGATTTTTTAGTGACTTTCATAATAAAGGTGTCTTTAAGAAAAGTTTAAATACTACTTTTATTAGTTTGATTCCCTAAGTGGCTAGCACAGATAATATTAAGTTTTCTAGGCCCATCAGTTGGGTAGGGAGTGTACATAAGATTCTTGCAAAAGTCCTCGCTTCGAGATTGAAGAAAGTTGTTGGAAAAGTTGTGGGTCCCTCGAAGCACGTTTTTGTTCCTGGCCGTCAAATTTTGGATGCTCTTTGATTGCTAATGAGTGCACTGATTCTTATTTCAGATCTAGGATTTCTGGTGACCTATGCAAGCTTGACATTGAGAATGCTTATGATCATATCTCTTGGAGTTTCCTTTTGGCTATTCTTGAGAAAATGGGTTTTCCTAACAAGTGGAGGAAATGAGTCTCTTTTTGTATTTCTACTATGCGCTTCTCTATCTTGATTAATGGTGAAACATTTGATTTTTTCTCAAGCTCAAGAAGTCTAAGGCAAGGTTACCCTTCATCGATTTTATTGTTCATTTGGTTATAGAGACTCTCAGTAAGTTGGTGATTAAAGCAGGTGCGTAGGTTTCTTGAATGACTTTCCTATTAGCAACCCTCATTCCGAGGGTTTGTTGATATCCCAGATGGTCTTTGCCGACGATACCCTTGTTTTTTACAAGCCGGACGAGAGTAATTTTGGGTTACTTAGGGTGCATCCTCCTGCTTTTTGAAGCTAAGTCTGGACTAAGGGTCAACCTTTCCAAAAGTGCACTCATTCCTATTGGCGAGGTGCCTAATGTTCATGTTTTGGCCCGTTTATTTGGGTGTGGAGTTCATTATCTGCCTTCTTCTTATGTTGGTCTTCCTCTTGGTGCTCCTTATAAGAGCATAACTATGTGGGACCCTGTTGTTGAGAGGTTCCATAAAAGATTGGCAAGCTGGAAGTCTATGCTTTTGTCTAAAGGGGGTAGATTGGCCCTTTTGAAAAGTACTTTGTGTAGTCTGCCTATCTACTTCAAGCCTTTATTCACCATCCCAGCTAGCATGGCTAGTCGATTAGAGAAAATCATGAGAGATTTTCTTTGGAATTCCAATGATAATGGTAATGGCCTCCATTTGGTCAATTGGAACAAAGTATGTTGTCCTAAACAAGAGGGAGGACTTGGCATAAAACCTCTTCGTGTTATGAACGAAGCTTTGAAGACCAAATGGTTGTTGAGGTTAGCAAAGGAGGATGATGCTATGAGGAAAAATGTGATGAAGGCAAAATATGGATCAGTGTCCTGGGTTGGTGGAGTAAGAAGAGTCCTTATTCTCACGGTGTAGGTTGTTAGAAATCTATCTTAGTAGGTCTTAAGCGTTTCAAATCTTTAGTGCATTTTGAGCTAAAGGATGGCTCAAGGGTGTTACTTTAGCATGATATTTAGTGTAGTGATCGACTTTTAAAAACTCTTTTTCCCGATCTTTTTAGGATGGCTCGTTTGAAGCATGCCACGTTACAGGAAGTAGTTTCTTGGAATGGTGACATTAGCCATTGGAATTTGACTTTTGTGAGGAGTCTCGATGATTGGGAAGAGGACAGTATTTGTAATTTATTAGCCGTACTTGCTAGCAAAGAGGTTTTGTCCCTAAGGCAAGGATAAGATTGTGTTGCCACAATTTGAAGCCTTGGATGGTCGTGATTTTCCTGCCAAATCCATTTAGAAGTCTAAAGCTCCCACAAAAGTGTGTTTCTTTACTTCGTAGGCCACCATAGGCGAGATTCCTACGGAAGACATGCTTAAAAGAAGAAATTTTGGTCGTCCAAATAGATGATCCATGTGTTTGGAGGAGGAAGAAACTGTGGATCATCTCCTTGTACATTGTCGGTGGGTTTCTTTACTTTGGGATTTATCTCTCTCTCTAATGGGGATTAGTTAGGTTCAACCTTCTAATGTGAGAGATGTGGTAGTGGCTTGGAGGAGAAGGATGAAGAAGAGTTGGGTCCTTGGAGTTTAGAATATGGTTCCTTTCAGTATTTGGTAGGCTACTTGGAAGCAGAGAAATCATCGTATTTTTTTAGGATAAAGCCTTGTCGTTTCAAGAATTTAAGCTCTATTTTTTGAAGTTGTTGTATAGGTGAGGTGTCGGGTTCAGTGGTAACAAAAATTTAAATTTTTTGGCTTTTGTCAATTGCATTATGGACGAGAGGTTAAGGGCATAATGTTTTTGTATTTTTCCCTTATGTACATGGGTGACATTCCCTTAGTGTCCATTCAATATACCTCTTGATTACTTACAATATATATATATATATATACACACACACACACACACACACACACACACAATTGGGTGCCCCCAGAACTTCTATTATGGACATCGTTAATTGGGTGCTGCAATATGATGGTGGAGACAAACTTGAAGAGTTGCTTGCAATGGCTTGGGGAGGCTGGGCTTTGTGAAATAAAGTAGTACTGGGCAAGGGGAAGCCCAATGGTAGGATGCTTATCGAGGGAATGAGACACTGGCCAGAGACTATAAGAACTATAAGAACGAGATCTCCCCATAGCTGGGGGCCGCCCCCAAGTGGTTGAATTCAAGTAAACTTGGATGCTGCTAGATGGCATCGGAACAGGTCTTAGATGGGTGGGGTGAAATGAAGTGGGCCGCATCATTCAAGCTGGAGTGAGTAGAAAGATGTTAACGGCCCTTGAAATTGCTGAAGTTACACCAGCAAGAGATTGCAATCTGGCATGCAGTGTGTTGAGATGGAGGCGTATTGTCATTGAATCTAACTCGTTGAGCCTTATTTTGAAGCTTCGGCCTTTGCCCAAATGGCCCTTAGAGAGAAGGAAGCTTCGGCCTTTGCCCAAATGGCCCTTAGAGAGAAGGGCATTGCGCCAGGCTGGCTTCACAGAGTAGTGAACACCTCCTGCTCTTGGCAGTGGAAGGATAGTGGGCCAGTGCTCTGTGTGCTCATTAATACTGTGTGGCCTGAGCTCAGCTAGACCAGCACTTTTTACTCATCAAAAAAAAAAAAAAATTATAGCACCATAGGCCATATTCATATGAGTGTCCTCAATTTAAAGAAGATACAAAGGCTGCCCACATTTGGATCTCCCCAAACCCCGCGAAAGCAGAACCCACACTGGGAGGTGTTGAAGTGGTGGTGTTGACAAAGTAGATGAAGGCAAGTGATAAGGACAAGGAGGAAGCATTTGTCATGTTAGTGTTGGAATTTTAGGTGCCTACCAGATTTTAGTTGGTAACTTTGATGAAGACAAGTTCTTATGGTCCAACACGTTCGTGAGATGGTTTGTTAGTTCCCTTGCCGAAGATAGTTTCATATTTATTAGGGACATAATAAAGCAGCTATATTAGGTAGAAGATTTGTAGACAAAGATCATAATAAAGCAGCTACACATCCACATATAAGGGTTGCCCTTGGACAACACAGTTACAGACAGAAACGTGGCTGTACATCCAGCTTCAGAAAATTTAAATGATAGTATTTAGAAGCAGAAATCGGTATCTATATTAGGCAGAAGGTTTGGACAATAAGAAGGAAAAAAAAAAAAAAAAAGATAAGAAGGTTTTTTCTTGTCTTTTTTTTGGGTTTTTTTTGGGGGGGGGGGGATCCAAGCCTAGGGATGAGGTGCAGCCCACTACAAGGGGGAAGAGGGTTCAGGGACCCATGGCAAGTGGTAGGGTTTGAAGTCCTAGGACCCATGGCAAGTGGTAGGGTTTGAAGTCCTGTTTAAACCCCTGACCTCCCAATTCAAAGATAAGCATTTCACCACTTGTTTAAAGATGTATCCGCAACATAAGAAGATATTTTTATCATTATATTTACCTTGAAAGATATATTTATCTTTAATAGTGTTCCCATACATTGTTCACCTTACTATTTCGATGAATAGTGAGGATTGTTTGGTAAGTCCACCAATTTTCCAAGGGCATGTTTGCCTTTTTTGTTTTTACCTTCGATCTTTCAAAGATGTGAGTGCAATAAAATAATGAGTCTTTAATAGCTATATACTCCCTATATCCCAAAATGATGGTCCTATCTAGGTAATGCAAATTCTTAAAGAAACACCATTTAATTTGAATGTATTTTAATCCGAAAAATAGTTGCAAAGGGGCTTGCCACACAACAACACTAGAGACGAGAAAAAGATAGTCAATTGGGATATTAGAGAAAAGAAAGTAAAGGATAAAATAGAAATATTTGATAAGTAGAACATAGAAATCAAATTCCTTTCCTCTCAAATTGAAATTAATTTTTTTTCCAGTAGAAAATGATTTTTTGTTCCTTGCTTCATCAAACAAAATGATTTTTTCTCCAACCAAGTGAACCCTTAATTGGAATTTCTCTTTAAATGATGAAGTAGATGTAAAGCCTTATAGCTCAACTTGAACATATAGATCCTATTCTTTTCAACTTAACATAAGTAACTCATCAGTGTGTATGAGTGTTGATCGGTTCAGTGTTGATGAATGCTAGTAGGACTAAAACTATCACTAGAAAATACGACAAACTGCCCATTATAGGGCTAAAATGATAGCTAGAAAATATGACTTATCAGTGCTAATCACTGTCGATCAGAACTTGTAGGTTGAAAGGAACAAGTCCGTAGAAAAGACAAGAAGAAACAGCCAACTTTATGGGACTAGTGGCATTTTGTAGCTTTTGCAGCTATCAAAGCAATCTGGCTCCATTCTTTGTGTGGCCAGGAAAAAAGGAAATCCAATGAGCCTACATGCAAAAAGCAAGTTTAGGCAAACCAAAGGTCCTGAAGAATCCAGTAGCTTGCCATTAAATAATCCAACCTCCTGCAGGGTTTCAAGGGTCAAGTTGTTGCAACCTCAGCCCCAGCTAATGTTGAATCAAAAAGATTGTTTCACAACAGTCATGAAAAATGTTTTCCTCTTTGACAAATAGCGCATTAAAATAAAATGTTTCTACTATATCGAACAATGTAGCAATACCATAAGTAGTCATGGGAAGCCATATGAGAAGAACAAGCAAAATGATGACCTGTACGATTAGTAGAGTTTAAGGCCGCCACTCTCTGATCAGATGACAGTCCAGATATAGTCACACTCCCAAAAGCTGAACCACTCACAATTAGCTGGTCCTCACCCAAAGCAATACAAGTTACAGGACAAGAGTGCATCCTGCAAGGTCAAGATCAGAACTACTACCAGCAGGCCCAGAGAATAAGTGAACAGTGAAACCACAAAAATGCACAATAAGCCCATCTAATTCAGGATTCAAATTGGAAATACACCACATAAAAAATTCTTCTATTGACCATCAACGACAGACAACCGCTAGGCACCAACAGAAAATAATCTACAGAAAAATCACAGGAGACGCATGATCTTCTACTAACAAAGCAATCACTTTATCTAATTTAGCAAGCCTCATACACATTAGAAATTAGGATATTCCTCATAAAAATCTCAGCAACGATGCAGTCATAAGATAAGAGGACAGCATTTTATATTATTTATTTGAACAAATTATATACTACTATGGTAGCATGCTGACTGGAAGGTTTGACTTCTATTCAACAGATAATGCGTACTCGAAAGATTAAAGAGTCAGTGCAATATGTGGTTTATTAGTCTGTAGGAGTGTCTCTGTTTACACGAATGCTTGTAAGGGTACGGTTGATTGCATTTGGATTTCCTCGGACCAGCGAATATAGGACCCACACTCAAAGAAGTTATTGCGGTCGTTGCTATATGTGGTTACTATTCATTTAGACCAATATATCTCCTATGCATGAAAATTTTAAAATGAAACTAGAAGCTAAGAATACAAACCGGACTATACGTGAACAACTCCTGCTATACATATCAAACACCCGAACAGTCCCATCCTCGCATCCAACAACAGCTTCAGGATCCATGTACCTTCACCAAAAAAAACCCATGAATAATATGAATAATAACATAGGATCACACAGTTTGACCCATTGCGTTAGAGGGCATCAAGATCCAAGCTCTGCTAGCAAATTGTGATAAGATCGCCCCAGTGGAACAGAAACAAAGAAGAAACTTTTGTATTCCCCCCCCCCTTCTTCTTCCGGGGGGATCAATACAGAAGATTTGGTACATTGGAGCCGAATGAAGGGCATGGTCCTTGGTAGAGGTTCAAGGAGGCCAGCACTCGAGGTTGCAAACCTTAAATAGAGACCTAGTTTCACCACTTATTTTTTCACTTAAATATTTAGCCAGCTAGCTCAAGCTTCTAGCAAGCACTTACTTCTTTGATATGGAAAAGTAATATATTAACAAATAGCTATCAAAAAATTGAATGCAAAGCTGGTATCCTACAAAAGACTGTAGACAACCAAAAATACAAACTATCCACACCCAGCCACATCAAACGAGAGAGAAAATCTTCTCATTATCCCAAAAAAGGAGTCCTGATGAAATTGTCCTTTTAAGTGCTCAAGAGAAGTCTTGACCGTTAAAAACTCTTTGATTTCTTTATCTCCAAATGCTCCAAAAAAATCACTTGAGGTAAAACCATAGTCTTCCTCTGCTTCTTCACTTTCCTACCAAAGAAGTCCTCCCAAGCCACGGGATGTTTCCTAATGGATCTAGAAGCAACCCAAGAAATGGCCAAAAGCCAAGTTCTCGAAGAACCCCAACGAATCGACAATGAATCAACAAAGTGATGCGTTGATTCAATATCCCCTTTGCACATAAAGCAAATATTCACCAAGATCTTTCCCTCTTTTGCACGTTATCACAAGTCAATATTTTTCCTATGCTTTGCCTCCCCCCCCCCTCTTCCGGGGCCCCAGAAAAGGAACTCTTAAAGGAGCCAAACACTTCCAAATGAACTTAGAAGGGAATCCTCCATCGTAATGTGTCTGGCAGGGTTGATAGCCCAAATGTATAGACTTTGAATGATAAGATCTAACTATGAAATCCCCTTTAGAGTTCAGGCCCTATCTCACCATTGTACACACTGAAAAAATTAGTTGATTTGGGTCAACCCAACTAGTTAATTTAATTTAAGTCAGCTGGGCACAAAACAACTATCCAATCAAGGCCAAACAACCACTACGTCAAGGCCCAATGGACTATCAAGTCACCGGTCCAACAAGCTATCCAGTCTCCAACGTAATGGGCTAGCTTACAAGGGAATCCTCCATAGTAAAGTACCCATCAAGATGGATAATTCAAATGTAGGAGCAATAAATAATAAAATCTAACTATGAAGTCCTCTTTAAGAATTCAAGTCCCATCTCGATATTGTAAGCACTAAAAAACAAAAATGAGCATTATGTCATTAAATAAATTAAGTTGATTGATTTGGGTCAACCCAATCAAATTTAAGTGAGCCCGTCCAGGAAAGGCCAAACGACTACAAACGTTAAGGCCTTTTATGGACCATCAAGTCACCCTCCCAACAAGCTATCAAGTCTCCAACCCTACTAGAGAGGGAGGCGGGCTGCTCCCTATAAATATAACACCACTCCTCTTCTTTAAGGGTGGAAAGAAATCATTCTCACAAGAATCAATCTAAAAGTATATAAAGAGCGCATCAAAATTGTGTCATCCACTCTAGAGAACCATATACTAAATTAGGATTCAAGCAACTAGAACCCTCCTTCAAATTGTCATCAAGAGATGCTAGGAAGAATTCGAATTTTAAATTTATAAACTCTAAGTGCAAGGTTGTATCGTTGAGTATTCGGGGTGTCGTCCACTGGGAGTTGGGTTTCAAGTATCGGGATTAGCCTAAGTGTTCAATCTAGGTCAAATGAAAGGAAGAAATAAAGAAAACCTAAACTAAACTAATAAAGGCGACAAAGGTGGATTAAGACTATGATTTCACCAAGTGATGAACTAAACAGTCAAGATAAGTCCTAATCTACCTGACCTCAACTAAGAACACGAGATGGTCAGTTGTGCCCTGTATTTAAAAAAGCGCGCCTGGGGCGTGCCTAGGCGCACAGAAGCCCTAGGCACACACTGTTACACCTTGAAGAGGGTCAGGCGCAGCCCATTCTTTAAGCACGGCTTTTCAGGGCTTTTCTGGGCTTCTGTGTGAGGCGCGGGGTGCGCACTTTCTGAGCTTTATTGATCTTAAAATGCCGTTAGAGAAAAAAAAGGAAAAAAAAAAATACAAAGGCCAATTTCAGGGGGCTCGAGGCCCTCCACTGCGACTCACCTTCCTCTTTCGAGCTGTCTGCTGCATCTGGGCTGGTGAATAGTAAAATCTTCTTCTGCTCTCTGTTTGTTCAGCGAAACCCTAGACTCCACCGGACCATGTAAGTGCTTCTACTGCTTTCTCCTTTCAATTTTCCATCTTCCTCCTCTTCGTCCTCCTTCTCTGTGTTTCGACTGTCATAGCAGTGGTTTCGAGCTTTCCTTTCCTTTTTTTTTGGGGGGGGCATGAATTGGTCGCAGACACCCCCTTGCTACAGTATCAGACTCTTCTGCTCTTCTTTTCGCTTCTGTCTCTCTCTGATTCTCGAATAACCCTCCCCCCCAAGGCCAAACTTTAAATAAGTGAGCAAGAGCAGTCACTAACTCACTAAGAAGGAAAAAGGGACTAATTTTGTTGGCTGGTGGGCATACAAAATCTCGATTATCATGTGGTTTGCTTTAACAGCTCATTGGACTTACAATGTGAGTTTTAGTTAAAATCCACGGGCAGGGCACTTCAATTTAATTAAAATCTCTCAGTTTTAAATTTTTAATTATATATTTCTTTGTGTAATTGCTTTCCTTCTATGGCTATGCTAATTGGTGCCTTTTAAGACTTCTACTATCTTATAGTGTGTGCTTAGAGACACTATAATGTTATATTCTCGTATTTTATGACTATTTGCAATGTTATTCGTGGTTATCTTCATGTTTAATTTCCCACTTAATGTCATTATCTACTTTATTTTCAAAGAAATATGATTTGGGAATTATTTTGGAGCGTTTTATAGCTACAGTGCGCCTCGCGTCTGAAAAGCCCGCGCCTTCGCCGCCCCGGGCTCCAGGACCCTTTGAACTTTTTTGCGCCTCGAGCTTTTTTAATCTACGGTTGCGCCATCAAAGATCACCCAAGCCCTCTCTCAAGGGTCATGAGCTAGCTTAATTAGCCTAACCACTTATTTTCATGGGGTTAGCCCAATTAGACCACAAAACTAGCAACCTTCAGACCTAATTAGAATCGGGATTATTTTCATGTCCCAAACCCACCTATCCCCTCTCCCACACTGGCTAATTGACCTCACCTCCCAGCATAAGTCAATCGCCCCAAAATAACAATGAAAGCTCTCTCAAGCGTTTCATCAAACACTTGGCAGGCGTGAGGGAAAACTCTAAGTTCTAAGTGAGAATTGGGTGTAGTTAGGTCCAATACAAGTCTAATTAGCCATCAAAAGGCTAATCACAATCCAAGCAACCAAAATTAACAAATAATTATCAACAACACGCAAAAACCCCAAATTAAACCTAAACTAACAAACAAAGAAACAAGCATGAAATTAGAGAAGTAAACCTAATCTAGCAAGGATTAAAACAACTAATGAACATGAAATCATAATAAAAACGAAGCATTTAAGCTAAATAAAATCTAAACTAACAAGATTAAACAACAGTAATAAGAATAAACATGAAATAAGAAGCGAGAGAGGAGAGAGAAAACTTATGGATTGCTTGGATTAACTTGAATGAACAATGCTTGAATTCCAATACCACCTAACAAATCCTAATCTACCTACTTTATTTCCTCCTAATGAGGTTTTTGAAGCTAAACCTAAGCTAAACTAACCTAGAAAATCGCATCGGAGAACCCCCCAAAAAGTCCCAAGCCAAGCCCCTTTTATACTCGAGCCAAAAACAACAAAACAACACACGTAGGCGGGGCCGGCGACCGCCACCCCCCGAAAAGTCCCAAGCCAAGCCCCTTTTATACTCGAGCCAAAAACAACAAAACAACACACGTAGGCGGGGCCGGCGACCGCCGACGGCTGGCGGTCGCCGGCCACGACAGCCGCTGGCTGGCGGCTGGGGGCTGGCGGCTGGCCGGGTGTCGCGCAGTCCACCGGCAGGTCGTCGCGTGTTGTTTTGCCTTCTTCTTTCGTTCCTTTTTGCTCCTTTTCTCGGTATTTGCTTGATTGATCTTATTACCTTCAAAAGTAAATAAAACGAGTAAAAATCCTAAAGATTATATTATTATACGAGCTAAAATAAGGTGAGAGAGGCACATAGAATACGACAAATTAGTGCCTAACAAGAGATCAGATCCAACCAACTTCATCGGGATTGAAGCCATGTCAGCCCTCCTTTAATTAAACACAGAGATCAAATCAAAGAATTTTCTACTTGATTATTTCTAACAAATACAAATATTGTATCCATGTTTTCTAAAATTCTGAGAAAACAATGCTACCAAAGCTTGCCAAGGTCCTCAAGGAGATCCTGATGTTGATGAAAAAACCGATAGCAAGGAGGAGAAAAACAGATCTAACCAAAGTGAATCTTCTGAAGACAACGACAAGTCGATGAAGCGTGACAAGCCACGCAATGACTCGTCTTCATGTTGCATAACAGTTGAACAAATCCAAGAGTTGATTGCAAATGTAATCAACTTGGCTAGGAAGAAGCTCGTGCACGACATGAAGTTAATATAATTGAGGTAGAAGCAACTGCAGCAAGAGTTCTTGAACCGCTTCTACACACAATGTGAGGCTAGCATGACTAGTTGATTAACACTAGATAATGGAATGATGAGCCATTCATGACTACATCAACACTAGGAGAGCTAGAGCTGCCTAAATATGCTGGTCCATGTACTCAAGAAACGAATTGGGACGTACTATATGCTATAAAGATAAACAAGCTAAAAACATTCTAAGACTTCGCTGCATGAGCTCATGACATGGAGCTTTCAGTCGCCAAACATGACAGAAAATTCAACAATGCTGAGCTGAAAGCTTTCTTTAGAAAGTTGTCAAAAGAAAGTCTCACATGCAAAGAGTTTGAAGAGGAAAAGTATCCTTTTTCTCCCTATGATGCACCAATAATGCTTGACAAACTTCTTGAAAAAGGGCTCTTACAACTACCAAAGTCAAAGCATTCTAAAATAATTGGAACTTGGAAGAAGTAATAATCTCAAATACTAGAAATACTACAAGTATCACATGAACATCAATCACCCACCTACTTGAGAGGTGGCATTCAAAGAACAAATTATGCAACCAGCAAAGGAAGGTTAAATCACACTAGATGGTGAAGATACTGACGAATCTAACAAGGTATCAGTCAAAGACACAGTTTTTGCACTCCTAAAGAATAAAGCGTTATAATAATCTAAAACATAGTTTGCTATGATAGTTGTCATAACCACAAGGAAGACCACAAAAATTTAAGTGTGCTTAGAGACAAGTTGCGATTGGTAGACTCCTCGTATCCAACCCCAAAAAAAGGTACATAGCCTCCGTGAAATGCACGCCCACAATGCTACAAAATTCCAAGTCACCTAAAGACTATCAAATCAAACATCCAAGGCTTCGAAATCAATGTAATTGTATGCTTCCAAGACAAGGATTTTCAAGTTGCCAAGTTCAAGACTTTCGAGTCACCCTTTAAAGAGTCTCAAGTCATCCAAAGACTCCCAAATCATCAAAAGTTTTGACTCTCTAGTCATCTTTAAGACTTTTAGGTCATCAACTTGCAAACTCTCAAGTCAGTATAGGCTATAAGCCCCCAAAGTTATCAAAGTCACTGACTTCCAAGCCATCAAAATCATAGACTTTTAAGTCACTCTAAAGATCATCAAGTCAACAAATGGAAAACTTTGAAGTTAACCTCAACAACTCCAAGTCATCAAAGTGAACTAAGGTAGCAAACTATCAAGTCATCAATGCTACTGACCTACAAGTCACGCGGGTCAAACTCTCAAAATTTTACATGATCAAATCACTTTAAAGGCTCTCAAGTCAACAAGTTGGAGATTCTCTGGTCATCAAACCATCCATGTCAGCTAAGACTCCCAAGATAGCACACAGTAAGGGCTGCAGGGTCACCCCTAAAGATTCCCAAGTCATAAACACGATAGACTTTCAAGTCATCCCTCAAGATTAACAAGTCATCAACCCATCATGAACTGCCAAGTGACACTTAAAAGACTCCCACGTCACCAACATTGTTGACTCGTAAGTCACTAAGCAAATTCTTAAGTCATCAAAGTGGGGTCACACCTAAAGGCTCTCAATCGTTAAAGTTACAAATTCTCAAGTCATCCGCAAAATTTCTAAGCCATCGCACTTGCAGACTTTCAAGTCACCATCAGCTCTTATGTTGTCAAAGGGAAAATTTTAGTCACCCTTAAAGACTCACAGATCATCAAAGCATGATTCCAATTTATCCATATGTAGTAGTGACTCAACTTCCATATCAGTTTCCCTATTATGATCCTCCCCCATAGGGAGGTTAACCTCTTTCTGATGGTCAGCATTACTGGTTTGATTTAATGCATCATCCTTTGTCACACCCCCAATTGCCAGACAATAATGAATTCAAGTCTAGATGCACACACAAAACCCATTTCATTGCCACCAATAAGACTTTCGATAAGTCCTCCGAGAAATTTTGACATGGCAATTAGGTCTGCTAGCATTAAGACTTTAGTGGCAGTGGGACCTTTTTCCCAACATTGTATAAGAGCCCAAAGGTCGCATTAATAAGCAATGAAATTAAACTAACCTATCCAAGGAGGGTAGCATGCAACATGCAAGTCTTGTGGCTTGTACGCTGCTTTGACAATCGGCTAATGAGACCCCCACTATCGGGTGCGAGGGCTTTTCCTTCAAGTACTAAAGACCGAAAATGGCCACCCTGCACGCACTGGGTATTCAGGGAGTGTATCCCACTGTCGGGTACGATACTTTCTCCTCAAAGTTTAAAGACTGAATCCGGCTACCCCCGATGTGTCTTCAAAGAGTGCTTCCCATTATCAGGTGCAAGAGTTTTCTCCACAAGGCTTAAAGACCCACTCCAATCACCTCGCACGCACTGGGCCTTCACAGAATGCTCCTGCTCTAGAATGCGAACGTTTTCTCCTCAAAGTCTAAAGAATGAATCCATCACCCCTGCACGCAATGGGTCCTCAAGAAGTGTTTACCATTGTCCTGTGCAAGGGCTTTCTTATCATTCATAGTCTTGTCTTCCCCAATCACATAAAGAGATTTATATTGTTGAAAGTTCTTCAAAGGGTTAATTCAGTTTCCTTATTATCAAGATTTAGTCATAATATCTAGTTGCTGTTTACTAAGTCTTTTTTGTTAATTTGTTTCCTATTTTTTAGGTTTGTCATCTGTTCCTATTCTTTAGGCTAAAGGTTAGCCAACTAGTTGAATTGTGTTTAGTTGGCTAGATTTTATGAATTATTAGTTTCTATGCAGCCTATAAATAGAGCAACAAATCAGTTGTTTTTTAAATCAATTTAATTTTCATAAAAATAAAGTATCAGCAGCTTTATTAAGATTCTTCTCAATATTTTTTCTGTTTTGAATTAGTTTTTCTCCGTTTTTTCCAACAAAATTGCTATCAGAGCCAAATTTGGTCTCTTGGGCAACTGAGTGAAAAACTAACAATAGCACAAATTCTTCAGCCCAGCCCCTTATTCCTATGTTCAAAGGGGAAAAGTATCACCTTTTGAGTCTTAAGATGAAGACCATGTGTATGTCCCAAGAACTGAGGGAGTTGGTGGAGAATGGGAACACTAATCCAAATCCGGCACCGGTTCAACCTTACCAGCAATTACGTGAGACTCGTAAGAAAGATGTGAAGGCCCTGTTTCTCATCCAATCAGCACTAGATGATGAAATTTTTTCATGAATTGTGGCAGCTACAACCTCAAATGAGGCGTGGAAAATTTTGAAGCAAGAATTTTTGGGTGACAAAAAGGTAATTACTGTGAAATTGCAGACACTTCGTCATGAATTTGAGACTCTGGCAATGAAAGAAAGAGTCCGTGCAAAAGTTTTTGTCTAGAATGTCTGCCATTGTTAGTCAAATGAAAACATATGGTGAAGATGTTAGTAACCAAATTGTCGTGAGCAACGTACTGAGAAGTTTAACAGCAAACTTTGACGATATTGTTGTTGCAATAGAAGAGTCTAAGGACTTGTCTACATACATCTTTGATGAATTAATGAGTTTCTTGCAAGCCCATGAAACCAGAGTTAGTAGGTCCTCCGAAAAGGTTGAAGAAAAAGCTTTTCAGGTAAAGGAGAAGACATCAAAATATTCTGGTCGTTGTCGTGGTTGAGGTGGATTTCGTGCCAGAGGACGTGGAAAAGGCAAAGGAAGAGGTCGAGGCAAAGGTGATTTTCATGAAGAGAGGCAGAAAAAAAACTTTCACTGCCATTATGGCAAAAACCAGGTCACAAAGAAGCGTATTGTTGGCAAAAGCAAAAGGATAAGGCCAACCAAGCTAGTTTTGCATAGAACACAGAGGACAGTAAGCTTTGTGGCTATTTTTTCTAAATATGAAAAGCCCAATGAAGTTTGGTTTTTGGACAGTAGATGTTCCAATCACATGTCTAGAACAAGGTTATAGTTTAGGGAGCTTGAGGAGTCCAAGAAATCAGAGGTGACACTAGCAGATAACTCGAAAATTCAGGTGCACGGCAAAGGTACCGTTAGCGTTACAATCAGTAAAGGTAATGCTAAGATTTTAGATGATGTACTCATTGTTCCTAGTCTTTCCCATAATCTACTTAGTGTCGGGCAACTAATGATTAGTGGATATTCTTTTCTGATTGATGATGGACATTGTGTTATTAGAGATAAAGCCCCTGGTCAGATTATTGCTAAAGTTCCCATGGCCATCAATAAAATGTTTCCACTGAAAGCCCCTATGGTTGAGAGGTGTGCTTTGATGACTAATGCAGACTCTAACACTGAGACTAGATTATGGCATTTATGCTATAGGCACCTGAATATTAATGGGCTGAAATTGTTAAGTCAAAAGGAGATGGTTTTTGGACTACCAGAGCTTAATAATCTTGGATTTCAGGAGAATTGTGTTTATGGGAAGCAAAGCAAAAAACCTTTTCCTATAGGAAAGGCTTGGAGGGCCTCTAAATGTCTTGAATTAGTGCATGCCAATTTGTGTGGGCCTATGAGTACAAAATCCCTTGGTGGAAGTCGATACTTTCTGTTGTTTACTGATGATTTTAGTCGCATGAGTTGGGTTTACTTCTTGAAGAACAAGTCTGAAGCCTTTGGCTCGTTCAAGAAGTTCAAAACTTTAGTGGAAAAGCAAAGTCGACTGTCAATAAAAACTCTTCGAACAGACAGAGGAGGTGAATTTGTATCCACTGACTTTAACATTTTTTGTGAAGAAAATGGAATATGCAGGGATCTTTCAGCACCTTATACACCGGAACAAAACAGTGTAGCTGAGAGGCAGAATCAAACTATAGTAGAGTTGGTCAGAAGTATGTTACAAGCAAAGACTTCCAACCTGTTTTGGGGCTGAAGCTGTAGACGGCAGTGTACGTGTTGAACCTGTCTCCTACTAGGGCAGTTCATAATCAGATACCATATCAAGCTTGAACTAGTAGAAGACCAACGGTGAGCCACTTAAAAATTTTTTGTTGTTCAACATATGCTTTGGTTAAAACTTATTCCCAGAAATTTGATGAAAAATCTGAAAAATACATTTTCGTTGGTTATTCTTCTGAATCCAAAGCATATAAATTGTATAACTCTGTTAGTGTTCGATGAAGCAGCAAGCTGAGATTGGGGAGAAGAGCAGGCTCAGCAAGGCATTCCTATGGACATTTGCTCGGTTCCACCACCTAAACTAACACCTGCAAGCAGTCCTGCACTGCAAGTTCACCTGAGAGTTCTCCCAGGTCATCCCCAAACAGAAACTCTTCTTCAGATGTAGAAGAGACTTTAGCCTCCACCAAGAAGATCAACAAGAATCAGGAAGCCAAATCCCCAATAAGCTAACTATAACACATCCTGCACTTTTGCTCTACTTGCTACAGATCCTTTTAGCTTTAATGAAGCTATAAATGAGCCTGAGAGGTGCAAGGCTATGGATGATGAGTTGCATGCTATTAAGAAGAATGAGACTTGGGATTTGGTAGAGTTGCCAGAAGAAAAAAATGTTGTCAGCTTGAAATGGGTGTACCGCACTAAGTACCATGCTGATGGTAAAATTCATAAGTTGAAAGCTCGTTTGGGTTTTGAGGATCAGCCTCTAGGTCCCACAAATCTAGATCTCCTCAAACAATGCTTTGGGAGATGCGCATTGAATTACTGTTGTCAAATAAAACAAGCATGGATAACACAGGAAAGATGTAGCCTTCAAGTGTCACTATTAGATTAATAACAAAGCCCATTGATGACAAGAAAATTTGTCCTCTCATCTAACACCCATCATGCCTTGCATGAGACTATGAGACCCCGGGTAATGATTTTTTTTTTTTTTTGATAAGGAAAAATAGTAGGATATATTAATATAATATATAATCATTTTGTAGGATATATACCCATTTTGTAGGATATATCCCCATTTTGTAGGATATATAACTTTTTTTCTTTGGGTAAGTAATTAAAGAGGTATATTAAATGGACACCAAGGGGATGTCACCCATGTACAAAAGGAGCAATACAAAAACATTATGCCCTTAAGCTCTCATCAAGAATGCAATCGACAAAAGCCAAAAAATTTAAATCTTTGTTACCACTAAGCCCCACACTCCAACTATACAATCTCAAAAAATAGAGCTTGAAATCTTGAAACGACAAGACTTTGTCCTTAAAAATACGACGATTTCTCTCCTTCCAAGTAGCCCACCAAATAGCCAAAGGAACCATGTTCCAAACTCCAATGACCCAAACCTTCTTCATCCTTCTACTCCAAGCCACTACCACATCTCTCACATTAGAAGGTTGAACCCATCTAATCCCCATCAGAGAGAGAGAGAGATAAATCCCAAAGCGAAGAAATCCACCGACAATGTACAAGGAAATGATCCATAGTTTCTTCCTCCTCCAAACACATGGAGCATCTACTTAGACCTCTAAAATTTCTTCTCTTAAGCATGTCATCCATGGGAATCTTGCCTAAGGTCGCTGCCCAAAGAAACACACTTTTATGGAAGCTTTAGACTTCCAAATGGACTTCGCAGTAAAATCACAACCATCCAAGGCTTCAAATTATGTGGAACAAAAACTCTTAACACTAAAGGATCCCTTAGAGTTTAGTGGCCACACAATCTCATCCTTACCTTGGGACAGAACCTCTTTGCTAGCAAGTACGGCTAACAAATTACAAATACTGTCCTCTTCCTAATCATTAAGACTCCTCACAAAAGTCAAATTCCAATGACTAATGTCACCATTCCAAGAAACTACATCTTTTACCGTGGCATACTTCAAACGAGCCATCCTAAAAAGATCGGAAAAAAGAGTCTTTGTTCCACACAATTTGAAGCCATCCTAAAAAGTCAAATCTTTGTAGGATATATAACCATTTTGTAGGACGCTTCATGGATATATTAATACAATATGAACAAAAGGATGGATGCAAGCAAGCATGAAGCATCTTACAAAATGGTTATATAAATCCATCATAGAACCTATCCACAAAATCAATGAAATCGAAAGAAGATTAGCAAAAGTTCGCACTGTCCTAGAGAGACCCTGGGTAATGATATTAGCATTTATATACTCTCTCAGAAAAAGCTATCAGTACATCAGAAAAGCAATCGATATATAACATTGGTGCCTATCAAGCTTGACATTAATGCAACAGCACAGCTGAATGGTTTATTGCTGATCTGTTCTACTTCTACTGACTATTAGACATAGTGCAAATGTGAAGATGACAATCACAGATTCTGAAGTGAGGGTAGCTCCACTTGCATGCCCACAGCATAGAGTAAAGATAATTTTCTGGTGGTAAAGAGAGAATTCTCAGCAGCATAATTTGGTCATAATTTCATTCAATGTCTGCTATACTGAATGCTTCATTTAAAAGGGGAAAAAAAATCAATAATCACCGTCACCAGTATGGCAATATCTATGCTAAACTCAAGCTGAACACTTCGACAACTCATGCAAAAACAAAGACCTGCTCTAGAAATCAACTATTTCAGCATCACTCTCCCATGAAATGCTAAGTTGCAGAAATAGCTCTAGGAAACAAAAATCTCATGTCAGCATTTCTTTACTAACCAATTAGTCTTGTTTCCTGTTACAGCCAAGAGGGGCTTGTTATGCTGCATTAATATCCATACATTGGCACCATTCCAAAGGTAACATAGAATGCATAGAATTAGAACCCTCAAACGTTTGCAACACTATGAACTTCCACATAGTTGTCTTTCATGTTACAAAGAATGGGGTCAAAATTCTAACTTTTGGACAAGAGGATATTAATTGTCTAAATGTGGAAATGGACACCTGAACACAACTTAATGTTAGTAAACATTAATGCTTCGCAAGAGAGCATTCTAGCCACCCCAAATTAAAGCACTTTTTCCCTTTTCACTAAAATTCCCTGCTTAACTCTCTCCCTATATACAAAATATTATTCATAATGGGAAACGCCCCCTTCCTCCCAAAAAACAAAACACAAAAAAAAAAAGAAAGAAAGGTACAAGTAAAATTTGGCTTCCCAAAATCTTCCACTTCCCTATCATGAGTATCATCTACCTGAACTCCCCTATACTCTCAGGCATCATTCCAATATTATTCCTCTCTCCCCTCCTCTTCATCATTTTCCTCACACTGAAAACTCTAATAGCTCGGGCTCTACCCCACCACTCACAACCTTAATTTCACCAATTTCCACGCCTTGTATGCCACTGTCTTGCCATATAAGCAGTAAGATGCAAGTCCCTCATTTGGACACCAGAGAGATGTGCAATCTAGGCTGAGATTTGTTCGATGCATTGGAATGTTTGATTGAGATCATTAGTAAATAACAGAGGGGGGGGGTCCAAGAAACACAGTGTAAATGCTTTTCTTTCCTATGATTTGTTTGTAAAATGCAGACACGTCCAATAGATAATAGATTTTAGTTCAAATTCTTCTCCCCGTATTTTTGTAAGGGTTTGATAGACTGTACCTTTGTCATCTTGCATTGAGACAAAATATGGCCTGGCCAGGAAAAAGGAAAGTCGATGCAATGTAGCTTGCCATCAACTGCCTAAGGTACAAGAACATAAAACATCCTCAAACAACTTGCAGTCAATCCCATTGCAAGCAGGAATTAAAAAGGTCAAGATATGTGTAAACCTGTCCCTCCCAATCAAGCAAACAGGCACTGTTTCCCAATGACTCACATTGAGAGAAAAATATGTTCAAAACGGAAATAGTGAAGGGAAGTAGATTACTAGTTTTTTAAAAAAAAGGTATCGCTAAAATATGTTACATTTTCTCCCGAGCATCACTTAAGTAATCATTCACTACCCACAATGTTGGCAAAAAAAATAAGCACAAAGGCATGACATTGATACCCTGAAATGGTATTCACCGAAGCTTAAAACATCGTAACATAACCATAAGCATGGTATGCTTAAAAGGAGAATATTTTCCTACGTAGACGATAAATACATAAAAGTCAACAAAAATAATTGACGAGCATACCTCATACATAAGCCCTTTGTAAATGTTCCTTCACGAGCAGGAAATATGCTTCGGTCTCCACGGCGCCTCCATATGCATATGCGGGTTCCAACCAGCCCAACAACCTGCATACATGTGCAGACTCCTAGAAGCAGACAGACTTGTTTGTTGTTGAAATTAAAACATAGAAACTTGTCATCCAAGTTCCAGAGCATTTTTAGGTATTTGAGTATTTGAAAGGTAACTACACGATAACATACTCAATTTCGGGGTAAAGAACCACAATACGTGAAGTAGATAGAGACGGATGTTTCTAGTTCATAAGCGAAGGCCCTTTGAGGAACATAATAATACTCTTAATAAGCTTAAACAGTTGACATAGATTACGTGCTATCATGATATGGGAGAACACTTTATACTTCTAACCTACCTTGCTCTCGTCAAAGTCAAAGTCAACTAGAGGAGCCTCATCACCAAAAGAATACTCTGTCAAACATTTATAGTCTTCTGATGACCACAGGCGCATAACCTGATATTACTGGAAAACATAAGAGTTGCTGGATATGGAAAGGCATGAATGTAGAGAGATCAATAGGGCTAGAACAGAACAGAGGCTAATATCAAGAGAATCCCAACATGTTCTAATGTGAGACCATAACTCGAGAAAAGCTACCTTGTCACCTGCACCGGTAAGAATCAAACCCATCTTCATTCGGCATTGGTCAATCCTGAAGGGATCAGAAGTTAGCAGTTAGACGAAAAAGCCATGTTTATGTGACAAAATGAGATCGTGCTCAAAAATGCCATAAAATTATTTAAACCACCCAAAAATGCCCTTATGACAGGGGATTTCAGTATTTTTTGGAAAAGTAAAGCGGTATTTTTTTTTTGTTTTAAGCAATAAAGCAAACTCTGTGTCATTTTTTAATTTAAAAAAGCCAGGTGCATTTTTCAATATTTCGGAAAGTTTAGTGGCATTTTATAGTAGGATATCAAATGAGATGATGAACATAACTTGCATCAACTAATGCATACATGACTCATCGGTAAAACAAAGAGCAGAGGCTTTTCCGCTCCCAATATATACAAGACGTTAGAAGGTCTTTTTTAACAAAAGGAAGCTACTATTTCACCAACCAAGTGGTTCAACAGCTCTCACTTTCCGTACAAGGCATATAATAGCCTTCAGTTTCTCAATTACACATAACCTTGCTGATAGTAAATGGTGAATATACATAATAAGCACGATGACAAATTTTTGAAAGTAAAAAAAGGGAAAAGAAACAAAAAATTTGCTATACAGGACCAAGAATAATGAAATTACACGGTCGCATGGCCCCTCCATTCATCAACACGAACAGTGCCTTCAACCAGGGCAGACTTGTGCCGACGCATTGCCATATCCTTAAGTAAAATGTTCAATGGCCTCTCGAAATCAATTGATTGGCTGGAGGCAGCATCCGCATCAGGCTGCTTGCAATACAGTGCATGGAGTAATCTAGATCTCCTAATGATCAAATTCCTACACAAAAAGGGGAAAATGGTATCCTCAGCAGTAGTGGAGAGATAGAACCACTAGAAAATAAGATATGGCAGGACACTAATCATTGAACTTAGCAATGGCGGCCTCGTGCATATACTAAGGCTA
The DNA here is from genome assembly GCA_029747015.1 of Carnegiea gigantea. Taxonomy (NCBI): domain Eukaryota; kingdom Viridiplantae; phylum Streptophyta; class Magnoliopsida; order Caryophyllales; family Cactaceae; genus Carnegiea; species Carnegiea gigantea. Next base: position 62,765 of record JAKOGI010000007.1, read on the forward strand.
GAACATTCCCAAAACAGAACAGATTCTATCACAATTCAGTATTCTGCATTAAGCATCGAGACCAAAGATTTAGCTGGAATCAACCCGGAATGTTTGCATCTCGTGACATACTACGGAAGAATCATATCACCAATTGCTTTATTTCTGCGCAAGCTAATTGGGTTGTAATTGCCTGAGTATTTAGTAGGAAAGGTAAGAAGAGAACACTGCAACCTCTTTCTACCCCATTACCCCCCTTTCGTTCACGCCCAAATTGTGAGTGAATGGAGTAGATGGGAATATTTAAAATGAATTCCCCTCATTCCCACTATCCTCGTTACTAACAAATTCAAACAAAGTAAAAGTTAATCACCTCATTTGTGTTGCCCTCCTTCCCTTCCCTTCATTAATCTCCCTTCCGTCCCCTTAACGATGAGATCATCAAACCCAAAATAAACTGATGCAACCAATCATAGTCATAGATGCTACCAACGAAGCACAAAGACATGTAGCTAATGAAGCCATTGGAGCAAATTCAACTCAGGAAATATTGGAAGCAGCATATCCTTTCCTTTTATGAGCTCTTACCATGATTTGCAGACAATAGAGCAACGAACTAGGTCGAAGATATCGAGGAAGGAAAATATAATACAGAGTATATCCTGGTCCAATGATGGTATAATCGTCGCTTGCCTTTGCCTTCTCTTCTCACTTCGCGGTTCCAAGTTCATCTCTGATTTCTTCAGTAACTCAACTATACTGGAAGAAAGGAAGCATGGGGTAGAGGAGAGAGAAGGCGACACTGAGTGAGATCGGGGGTTTTAGTGAGGCAGGAGAGGATGTTGGAGCAGATACCGACCGTGTTCGGCAACAGTATTTTTATTAGCGTTTAGTATTTTGGTAAGGTTAATATGTTAATTAACTAATTTTGAATATTTAATAAATTAATATTTTGACTATTATTTTAAGTAATATTTAGCGTTTTAAGAAGCGTTTTTAAAAAGCTAATAATGGTAGCGACATTTAAAAGTAGTGTTTCATATTTTTTAGTTAAAAAATATCCTTCAAAAATTTTATCTTTGTAAATTATTGATATCCTTTTATGTCAATTTACATTAATCAACTAGTATAACAGCTAAATTTATCGAACACATTAGTTTCAACCGTTCATCTAAACAACTATCTGCTAACAGCTAAATTAGAAATGATATCCACTATCTAAACAGCTATCCGCTTATCCACTACCTCAACAGCTAATTTTACCGAACAGGGCCACAACCACGGGGGAAAGTGCGTTATAGGGACCGAGTGTGAGACTTTAGAGGGAACTGAAGGAGAAGTTAACAAGGCAAGACGGCAAGAATGGCAACTAGGAAGTTCACAAATTCTTTGTAACTGATTTTTTACTCACGCGCCGCACGATAGCTATTACTTCTCAATTGATAAGTATTAGTATCTTCTTGTATATGTTGTTTTTGGTGCTATGCTATATTGAGTTCTACAGACTTGATGGTAGCACCTCTTTTCTAATTTTATTTTATATGAAATCACTTTAATTATATGCACCTGAACTTTTTATATGCAGTCTATCTTTTTAATCTTTTTAATCAAGAAGTTTTTTATTTCTTTTTTTGGTTTAAAGATATTATGTGGTTTATTGCTGCATGATTTTTTTAAAATTTAAAAGGATCATGATTATGTCAAAGAACTATATTGACGGTGGGAGCAAAGAAGTAAAGGAAAACTATAGTATTTTTAGTAATTTAATTAATGTAGTCTTTCTTAAACTTGGGTTTTATTTCCTTCATATGACAATGTGAAATGTAACGTGTAAAAAGTAGTTCGAATATGAAAATTCATATGGTAATGTAATGTGTGTTACTTACTGGTGAAAATGAATTGTGGATGTATATAACTTTATTTTTTGGTACGTAAGGCAAATATTTAGAGCACTATTAACTTTTTTTTTTAATCAACTTACCTCTTTTTGCCCTACGTACCGAATAATGGAAGCCCAAATGCACATTATTTTAGAATTATTTTATCAATTTACGGACTAACATTTTTAACTTTACTTTAATAAGATTAAAACTTCACATTTTAATATTATTGTGCTAATGTTATAATTATTATCACATCCATAAATTTAAATATTTTTTAACTTAAGTTATAATTAAATAATTCTAGTTAAATTATTAATATTAATATTATACCCTTACAATGTAAGGGTGTGAGTTGAATACTTTTTAATATATATATTATTAAGAGAATAGATTTTCTTATAAAAAAAGCAAACAATAAATTGATGTACGTATTATATTATTTTGTTCATGCAAAAGTAAAGCAAGTCTTCTTTAGTTTTTCCCTATTAATAACATACTTTTTGATTCTTAATTAATATCTAACTCACATTTTTTGTTGTATTTGCATCATTAAATCATATATATTTTATGATTAAATTTTATTATTAAATAATAAGAAGGTATATGAGAAGTTACCTTATTAAATAGAATTATTATTGTATTAAATTTACATCCATTTTACATAACTTTTTCTTTTTATTTTGAATCTCATGTAGCATCATTTGTTGTATTAAAGTATCTCACATGACTATTCACTCATATGTGGCATCCTATATGTCACTCCTATGTGTCACTCCTAGTGAGTATATGGGAACTCAACATAGGCTGCTAGTGTTGGATGTGAAGTTCAAATATTTAAAGTGGAAGAAGAGGAGAGTCGGGGACCCTAGGGTTAAGTAGTGGACCCTCACAAAGGAGAACGCCATGTTATTAATAGAGAGGATTACTGAAGAAGGAGCTTGAAGGCGGGTAGAGGATGCAGATACAATGTGGAAAATAATGGCAGATTGTATTCGAAGGTCGGCTAAAGAAGTCCTCGGTACTTCTAGAAGGGGTGGTAACAAAATGGAGGGTGCATGGTGGTGGAACGAGGAGGTAAAGAAGAAAGTCAGGGAGAAAAAAGAGGCATATGCGGATTTCATGATCAGCGAAGCGGATGGAGAGGGAGATGTTAGTAGAGGTAGATATAAGGCAGCAAAGAAGGTGGCCAAGAAAGCTGTTGCGGTAGTTAAGAGCATGACTTATGATAGGTTGTACCATAGATTGGAGACCAAGGGAGGGGAGAAGGATATCTTTAAGCTGGCGAGGGCTAGAGAAAGAAGAATAGGGGATTTAGATGTTGTGAGGTGCATCAGGGATGAAAATGGTAAGGTGTTATTTAAAGATGCAGAGATCAAGGAGAGATGGCAAAGATACTTTTCCAATCTCCTCAATGGTGAAGGGATGGAAGATTCTCGAAGCACGGAACGAGAGTGTGGTGAGAGGAGTACAGATCCGCGAGAGTGTGGTCATATCAGCAAGGACGAGATTAAAGAAGCCATGAGGAAGACGCCCAATGGGAAGGCAGAGGGCCCAGATCAAATACCGGTGGAAGTGTGGAAGTGTTTGGGTGAGGAAGGTTTGGAGTGGCTAACGGAGCTTTTCAATGTTATTTTTAGGACCGCTAAGATGTCCGAAGAATGGAGGTCTAGCACAGTTATCCCTTTGTACAAGAACAAAGGGGATATTCAGGATTGTAATAATTTTAGGGGTATAAAGTTGCTCAGTCACACTATGAAGTTATGGGAAAGGGTGATTGAGAGAAGGTTGCGGAAGGATATTTCAATTTCAGAGAATTAATTTAGTTTCATGCCAGGCAGGTCGACCATAGAGACGATTTATCTCCTTAGAAAACTCATGGGTTTGTATAGAGATAGAAAGGTGGATCTCCACATGGTGTTCATTGACCTGGAGAAAGCTTATGATAGAGTTCCGCGTGAAATTTTATGGAGATGCCTGGAGGAGAAAGGAGTGCTAGCCTGATATATTCGAGTTATTAAGAATATGTACGAGAGAGGTAGGACGAGTATTAGGATGTCAGGAGGGGTCACTAATGACTTCCTCATTGGTAGGGGTCTGCATCAGGGTTCCGCCTTGAACCCTTTTCTTTTCACTCTAGTTATGGATGAACTTACAAGAGGATTCAGGATGAGTTACCTTGGAGTATGCTTTTTGCAGATGACATTGTTCTTATTGATGAAACCAGACAAGGTGTTAATGACAAGTTGGAGCGATGGAGGCGCACTCTGGAATCTAGAGGTTTTAGAGTGAGTAGATCGAAGACGGAGTACCTTCATTATTGCTTCAGTAGAAGGGTAGATGGGGGGGGAGAAGTAACCCTGGATGGGAGGCCGATACCTAAAGTTGATAAGTTTAAGTATCTAGGCTCGATCATTCAGCAGAATGGGGATATTGACGAAGATATTAACCAACGAATAAAAGTAGGCTGGCAAAAATAGAAGTATACCTCAAGTGTGCTGTGTGATAAGAGGATGCCCCTTGGATTGAAAGGCAAAGTCTATCGCATGATAGTTAGACCGACAGTTCTTTATAGATCGGAGTGTTGGCCTCTAAAACAGACGCGAGTTCAAAGGCTGACGGTAGCAGAGATGAAGATGACAAGGTGGATGTATGGTTATACGAGGATAGACAGAATTAGGAATGGAGTTATCAGGGACTTAGTTAAAGTAGCTCCCATCAGAGATAAGATGAGAGACATAAGACTCTGATGGTTTGGTCATGTGAAAAGGAGGAGCGTGGACGCTCCAGTGAGGAGATATGAGAGGATCAACATCCCCGAAGGCAGAAGAGGGAGGGAACGACCAAAGAAGAGTTTAGATGAGGTGATTAGAGAGGACTTGAAAGTTATCGGTTTGATAGAGGACATGGCCCAGGACAGGAAGTTGTGGCGGGATAGGATTAAGACCGTAGATCGCGGAGAGTCGACCCCGTAGGTTACTTTTCGTGCTGTGGTTTAGTACTGGTGGAGGTTTTTTTTTTTTTTTTCCGTACGTGGTGTTTGTATGCAGGTTGTACTGTCTTCCGAGAAGAGATCTCGTCTGCTTACCGCTGGTCGTCCAGGTGTATTACCTTCCTCCATTATATTGTCTCTTTATTTCATAACTTCAGCATCTGATCTTGTATTTATCTTTTATTTATCTTGAGCATCCCTTACTATAGAATCTTTCTTCTATAAAATATTTTCCCATTAAATGTTTTCGCAAAATCTTTCTTCTATAAAATATTTTCACAAAACTCTTTTCGTGGGTCTTTTGGAATCAGCCTCTCTACGGGTAGGAATGCCGGTAGAGGTAAGGTTGTCTACAACTGGATCTCCCCAGACCCCGCGAAAGCGGGACCCACACTAGAAGTTGTTGTTGTTGTTGTTGTATACATGAGTTCAATCCAACTTTAATATGTATATATGATTTGGGTTAATGATTGGATTCTCCTATATGGTTGACTTTTCTTTGCTTTTTAAAATTCACGCATTATTTTGTGATTTCGATAAAAAGACAATTGGCTTCCAGCTTGAAAATTACATCCATTGAAAAGTCAATGTCAAAGAAATTAGGAGCAGGAACACTGCCATGATAAAACAAGATTGACTTAAAAAAGGTGAGACACTCACCAACTCAAGAGTGTACAATTTTTTTTTTTTAAAAAAAAAAACAAGCTAACTGGAAAATGAAGCCAAAAAAGTAGTTGATTTGTAGGCCATCTAACGACTTTAGCTATAAAAGTTAAGGATTACACCCAAATGGCTCACTTTGTGCCCTTGATTTCTTAATGGTGACTATTGAATACTTATCGCTACCACACTAGAATCTGAATGCATGACGGATTGTGACAGTCTATTTCATTAGAAATCTAAACTATATAGCAGTGATTGGAAGTCAGGCTTATGTTGATTTACAGACCCATCTATTAATTCCAAATCCCTCGATCCAATTACCAAAATGTATTGTGAGAACACCCTTCCCCCATGCATCATCATTGTTCAATTTAGGTCATTAACCTTTTATTGAATGAATATTTTAAATATCGAGCTGAGAGGACGACGTAGTTCCAAGATTGGGACTTTTGAATTTAAAATCCTTAGTGGCTCATTAGCTAGCTTCTTGACAGATGAAATGCCAAGGCTAGTAGATAATAAAGGTTGCGTCATCGCAATAGTGGCGGTGAAAGAAATAGAACATCAAAAATCGTCAGTTTTACTAAGATATAGCTAAAAGTTTTGAAATAAGTTAAAAATATTCAACCTCACATTCAATTGCATTGCATAAATTGAAGTCTAATGTAATAAATTGAAATCTATGTGCAATCGATACCACATTTTGCGTGCTTTCCCGGCAGAAATAACCAAGAGAAAAGAAGTAAATATTTTCAACCAGTAAGGAGAAGAAATTGTATTCCGACAAAAAAGAAATAAAGAATAAAAGGTAAAAGGGATATCCTTCATAACACAAGTGCAAAGTGTTGCTTGGTGGCGAGGATGGTGTAGCTTGAAGGAGGAATGAATTGAATTCTTCAGAATTTGAGTTTTTGAAAAATTAAAAATCAAAAAATGAAACAGAAATAACAGCTAGAAAAATTATTATTTATTTTTCCTAATTTTTTATTTATTAGTTTGTATCTCTTTTTTAATTTGCTTTTTTCATCACTTCGTCTTTTTAAGATGATTTATTTTTCATTTTGTTCCTTATATTATAATTTTAATTTATAAAGGGAAAGGAATTTATAAAAATTCACAAGGTTGTGAGGTGAGGGCGAGAGTCGGTAGCGAAGTAATTTTGTGATAGCAAGATGCACAGTGCACACTGTAGGGTAGGGGCAAGTTTATACAATATGTACAAGCACAAAGTCGGCTCACTTGGGTTCCAACTAAGAAATGCAGGGCTATCCCTTCTATTTCAAGGGATAGGGTCCGCACACACGCGTGCACTCACACATACATGCAGGGGCGCACATGTAATCCTTCGCAGTTGGTGTACAGGAAATACTCATTTGATCCTTTGGGTCTGGTCTCTTTTAAGCCCTTGATTTACAAACACTCATTTTGTTCATAATAATAGGATCCAATGTAGCATTAAAATTGAGTCGAACTTTACAATATAACTTCTTGATTCTTGTAAGTACCAATGGTAGAAGCAATACAACTTCCACCACAGCCAACCTGATATATGAGTGCATACATCCGATAAGGATGCTTACCAAATAAATAACTAGGTTAAAAATTATGAAGAGATTAAGAATCATGCTTCCGTGCAAACTTTTGAGGCACATGAAGATAGGAGAATACACAGATGCAAGGTAACATCAAAATCTGCTTTCTCAACTTCATAACTTGAAATTGCATCAGTCTCTAGGGAAGACCTGTTTCCATCTGGGTAGCACTCGAGACTCTCAATTTTGAGGGTGTAGAAGGTATCGGAAAGCCTCCAAGTTATGCAATGTATGATTCATAACGAGATGTCAAGTATGTACTCTTAATTTGTAAGTTCTTCAAACAAAGTACCATACACTTGATCAATGAAGTGAGATGTGAACTTGGTTATTTACCTGTCTATGCAAAGTCTCATTCGCCAACAAGTTCTCATTCTCCAACACAGTCTCTGTAAATCATACCAAAGAAGGATGCCATTAAAAAAACATGGCACATCTACATATCGGCACGCGGGCATATGCATACACAGACTAACACACACATATCAGACTTCTCACGCTTGTATATGTAAGTCATAAGCTAGGGCCCCAAGTATTCAAATAAAATTCACAGAACAAGACCGCAAATCTGACCCCCTATATACTCTGCTTTATGAGTGCCTAGTTGGATTTTTGGGGTATGGTATTGTATATGAGGCAGATACGATTGGTGGACCTTGCTGAGATACTGGTGGATGATCAACACCTTCCATGGAGCAAGCCATTGACAACTATAAAAATGGTCACTACCTCAAAGTTTGACATTTGTGATCAACATATGTCATGACCAATTTAAAGTTTCTGGCGCTTAAAAGTTTTCAAATTGACTTATATTATGGCACATTACAATATTCCGCACTTGTTTGTAATCTTGATAGTTGTAGTTGTTCCACAGGCTGTTGTTCCTACAATAGTAAATGTTGACAGCAATCAGCAAATGTTGACAAACTTAATGAATGCAATGATAGGAGCTTAACCTTCGCCTTCACAGATGTTAACCCTTCATTCAGCTGTTTTTCAAGCTGTTGCAGTTCCCTTAAGCCGAAGCCTGACAATTCTTTACCCAAAAACCTCTTGTAGATTTAATATATATTTGATTTTCAAGAGGACCTTGGCGTTCCAGCTCAACATTGAAGACATAGAAACGCATCTATGGTATTAGCATAGAGGAGATGTACGTTTGTCTGGTCCGCAGCTTTGTTATCTTATCCTTCGAAGTATCGAGCTCAGAATTAAATATGAAAGACTTATCCGATGATACCGAGAATTGTCATGTTGCGTACCATAAAAACTCATTTCTAAAATAAATGAAATGCGTTCTAAGTACAAGCCTAACAGCCATTCTAGTTCCCATTAAATGGAACAGAAGTCAACCAATGCTATTGTGGAGAAAGGAAAATCTTAAAGGGAAAAAGCCCAAGTTGCTGACAAGTACCTTTAGATTTGTTTTACCAACTCTAGACTTCCAAGATTCTCGTGCTTTCTGGCGTCTAGAAAGTGTTTCTGTCATGGTGGAAGTAACAAAGCAAAAAACTCGAGCGTAACAAATTGTAGCCTGAATGACCAAATTATGAAATTGCACACATGAGAGCTAAGAGACACTTAAAAGATGAACTTCATTTGTTTGGAACTGTAAACCTAAACTCCTAAGTCCTATCTTCTTAGACCTGGCCGGTTTTTTTCCTTTTTAATTTTGGGAAGGGGGGTTGTGTTAGGTGTACATAGCCTTACAGTAGAATGAATTGTACACGTTAGACATTATTTTTGTTGGATTGTCGTTTGAGAAGGTGTTTATAACTTCTTAGGCCTTAAGAGCTCCTTAGTGCTCCACAACTAAAAAGACTTTTTTGAATGGCTCAATGAAAGAAATCTATGACAGTATTAGCACACATGATGCTTTTGGTCCATTACGGTTCCAAGCTAAAAAGGCTGCTTGATGTTCACCTCTCAACCAACTAAAAAATTGTAGCACCCTCATCCCGTATAGGAGTATTATATCGCCAGGACTTCTTTAGGGAGCTCCTAAGATTGGTTAAGGTATAGGATTGCATTTTGTTGACCCGATCCTAAAAACGACGAGATAGAACAATAGCACATATCACTTCCTAGTGTGAGTTCCGCTTTTGTGGCGTTTGGGGAGATCCAGATATAGGTAACCTTACGTCTAGAGACATCCCTACCCGTAGAGTTGATTCCAAGAAGCCCATATAAAAGGAATTTGGAAAAATACTTTAGTTGAAACTAAAAATAAGCAATAAGGAATAAACTATGAAGTACTAAAAAAAAAAAAAACATGTGATAGTAACTATATAAAACATAAGTACAACATAATAGCAAAAAGTACTATACATTAACAAACAAAGATATCGCTAATATTTACTATAACCAAATGAGGGTCCTACTTACATAAAAACAATAACATAAGACATAATAATTTTTTTGTTTTTTCAACTTGGGCCCACATGAAACTAGTCCCTACTAAAATACATACTAATGTAATCAACATCAAGCCACTTGCTTAGCTTGTTAAGATAAAGCCAGTGCGTTTCTCCCTTTTCACAAGTCACACACCTGGAAGATCCTCTTATGAACATACACGGCATTGGGGAAAGAACTAGTTAAACTACGGTACAAGAGTCAAGCCAGACATACATAGCGTTGCCGAAATCATTCTTGATAACTATCCACGATTCGTAAAGGGGTCGGGGCGAGACAAAACGCACATAATTCTAGACAGAAAATAAGCTTTGCAAGGATGACATAATGATGTGTGTTTGCAAGCAAAGACATCTAAAAACCTTCAATTTCAATCAACCCCCCAAACTAAAGCTATTTTCCATTGGGAAAAGCAGTAAGATATATCATGATATGCTCAAATCATTACACCAACAACCAATGTAGTTCCTCAACAAATAAGATCCATTAAAATGTGGATGTAAACAGTCTTACACATGTACATCTACTCAAATCATTGATTCTACTAAAGGACATTGAAATTCTTAAATAAATAATAGAAATTCAACCTCACATTTAACTACATTGCATAGATGTACAATTGTTGTTGCACAATGATACATTTCAAAATAGAAAATCATTTGATACAATAAATTGAAGTCTAACTGTTATCAGATACCATATATTTGCTTCCTTTTCTAGTAGAAATGACCAACTTCACCAGTAAGCCATGTTTTATTTAGTGTTCAACATCATTTTCAGACACAATTTGAACTCACTCAATGACATTAAATGTTAAATACATAGGAGTTAACAAGGGTTGAAAAATTGTGCACTCCGTGCACTGTTCCATCCTGCTTTCCAGCCATTCTTGCAACTAAGGCTGAACGCATAGAAATTCCTAAAAAATAGCCTTGTGAAACCTCTCATGTGTACATTGTAACATGTTTGTGGCAAGGATTCAAAGCTAACAATAAAGCTACCACCCAAAAGCATTAACTAGCTATGTTAGTTGACATGGCCCCAAACCAAAAAAAAAAAAAAAGTAACTTTTGTATAATATCTTTGTTTTTTTTTTTCCGCTTCACATGACAAACGCATATTTGGTATAATATCTTTTATCAGTTTATATTTAAAAGTAACTTTTGCCCTAAATGAAAAAAATATAGAGGCCTTATTTGGTAAACAGTTGTTAGTTGTTTGTATTAACTGTATGAATTAACTGTTTGTAGAAAAACTGCTTGGTAAGATTAGCTTTTTCTGACAAAATTGTAAAATAAAAGGCTAACTTTCAAACAAAAAAAAACATCCTTTAAAAAGCTAATAGAATTAACTTTTTCAAATTAGCTTTTTAAATCCAAAACGCTATTCCAAAAAGTCATTTTATGAAAACCTAAATTAACTTTTTGATCCAAATAGATAATTTTGGTCCAACAAACTGTTTTTTGGAGAACTGTTTTTTGCCAAAACTTCTCCAAAAAACAGTTGTCAAACACTCCATAAAAAATTGCGGAAGAATTCTAGGACTAACGTATTCTTTTGACTTTTTGTTTGACTTTTCTTTTATTTCTGGTGTGTTGACCTCCGATTTTACTTTTGGTCAATACAAATATACGTATGGTATAATTGGTATCTCTACTGGTCCAATCCCGATGGTAAAGTGGTAAATTGGATCAACCAGTTTAATTCCGATTCACCCGAATGGACCAGTCAACCAATTGAGCCATTCGCATGACCAGGTTAATCACTGGTTCGGTTCACTTAGCATTGCTAGTCGGAAAAAGTAAAACCCTCAATACAAACCGAGACAAGCCACAAAAATTCATTGCCTGCAAACTAGCCATAATCCCGAAACAAACATTCCACTCAGAACCAAGTTTATGTAGTATCTGAATTTAATTATTTTTAAAAAATTAACTCTGACACTACAAGCTTCTAGAACAGAACGATTCGAAGAATACTAATGTCAAACTGCAACATCTACCTGCTTCGATTAAAACATGCAAATCAAAATGATTGCCTTAGATCTATCAAAATTAGAAGAATCCAAAAAACCCTCTCATATACCGGTCTAGGAAGAGCGACTTTTGTATACATGGAACGGAAACATCACAGTCCCAAGGTGGCAAACCCACACATGATGTATAAAATATCCAAACACAGAACGAACAGATGGTGCTGTTGAACTCACAATCTCACATTCTGCCTCGTCTTGATCATTCTCTTTAGTGTTGCTAACCAGAAATTGCACTCGTCCCATTCACTAGTGGTAAGAAGCACCTTCAACATAGACATCAAAGCAAGAACACCAGCAATGTCATAACCACCCGTCTCACCAGAAACTGCAATCTGTTAATTGGGGGAGAAAACGTACCTGGATTTGTAAGGCTGTGCCATAATCGCCATTGTCTAAAGCCTGGCAGAGCTGCACAAGCTTCTCAGCAGCATTCTTGGATATGTCTCCACTGTTCAGCTTTAAGAAAAGAGCGCCCAATTTCCTTGAATTATCTTCAATCTCCCGCTTCTTCGCAGCATTTGCATGAGAACCACCTAGAACTTCTGATGTCTCATTAAATAGCCTTGTCAATGTACTGATAACCGGCTTCTGGTGAGCTGAAAGAATAAGGAAAAACAAGCATTTCAAATATCAAGTAACAGTGAAAACACTAGAACAAGAACGCAAAATAAATTTCAACAAGCTCTCAGCAGCTCCATTTGCACCACTGGAAGATACAGGAATGGCCCTTTACTAGTCAATATTCAGCCTAAAAATACTGGCTTCTTACCTTCATCTCACACCATGCCTAATCTTTTTTGGCACCAAGAGCAAAAACAGGCTGACCCTGTCTCAGACCAACTTCTAAACTACACTTGGACACGTGATTTCCTTACATCATGTGAATTCACACTAATTAACAGGATTTTATCTAAGGAATAAAAAATCTGGAAACTAGAAATATGTCAGCAGCAGAACAAAGTCATACATACAGATAGGATATACAAAAAACCATCACAACGTTCATAAGCAATTCCCAGAACAAATCCCAAACGATATGCAAAAACATACGTGCTTGTTTTCTTCTTAGCTTTTAAAATGATTAAATAAATACACAAATAATCAATGCTTAGACTTCAACAGCACACCATGCCTAATCTTTTTTGGCACCAAGAGCAAAAACAGGCTGACCCTGTCTAAGACCAACTTCTAAACTACACTTGGACACGTGATTTCCTTACATCATGTGAATTCACACTAATTAACAGGATTTTATCTAAGGAATAAAAAATCTGGAAACTAGAAATATGTCAGCAGCAGAACAAAGTCATACATACGGATAGGATATACAAAAAACCATCACAACATTTATAAGCAATTCCCAGAACAAATCCCAAACGATATGCAAAAACATACGTGCTTGTTTTCTTCTTAGCCTTTAAAATGATTAAATAAATACACAAATAATCAATGCTTAGACTTCAACAGACCCTTCCACGGACAAGCATCAAATTAACTGCTTATCTAACAGTGAATCTGACGCCAGAAGTAAATGAAATTCTAGAATCTCCTCCTTTTACCACCTATTCTTTTAGCCTTTGGCACCCTAGATAATGCTTTTCCAAGACAAGTCACTAAGCCAGCTGCTTTTACTAAAGCGTCCCCACCCCCCAAAACAACCCCCCCCCAAAAAAAAGATGTGCAATGAAATACGATACGCAGAAATTCTAAATTACCAGGCACATTCGAAGTATCAACAGTATGGATTGTCGGTGGTGGAGCTGGAGGTGCAACAGTGGTCTGCGCAGGTGCAGGTTGGGTAGGGCTAGATGGTTGTGTTGAAATCATCCCAGGCCTTTGAGCAACAACACCAGGGCTAGTCACTGGCATAAATCCCCTTGGTGGTGGGCTGGGTGCTATAACCTGTGCTGACCTTTGGCCAGGGATAACTCCTGCTTGAGGTGGTATTGGGCCAAGTGCCCCAGCTCCTGGAGGACCAGATTGAAAAGTGGAGTTGCTGGGTGCCTGAATTGCACATGAAAATGTTACGACCACGACAGAGAAGTGATGGATGAGCATTTGGTAATATAAACATTGGCTATCATAATCGACTTACCGAATAAAGCTGAGACCCCAACGTTGTGGGTTGCTGATATTGCTCTGCATTTCTTAGTACAGGGGGAGGAGCAGGGACAAATGGCCTCACAGCAGGTTGAGCATTAACAGGTGGATGAAAGTTGGTCTGAATGGAAAATAAAAATTTCTAGGTCATGAAATGATCCAAATGAAGGTGAATTAAGGAGATCATAATCACATAGGGGTCCCCTGCACTCATAATGCCACCACCAAAAGTAGCGAGACAACAAAGATAGAAATGCCAAAAGCCAAGTTCAACACCTAATGTCACTTAACACTATAATATAAGGTTACAACCGTAGAAGGCAGCATGTTTACATTAATTCACAGCATTATGAAATGATCCAAATGAAGGCCAATTAAGGAGATTATAATCACATAGGGTTCCACTGCACTCATAATGCCACCATCAAAAGTAGCGAGACAACAAAGATAGAAATGCCAAAAGCCAAGTTCAACACCTAATGGCACTTAACACTATATAAGGTTATAACCGTCGAAGGCAGCATATTTACATTAATTCACAGCATTATGGTACTCAACACTTTTTGTTGCAAAAAGATAAATTCCAGAATAATCACCATCAGCCAGCATCAAATGATGTCTTCCAACTTGTTTCCTTTTATTGCTGTAAAATGCAATGCAATGACTGGCATGAAATGCCCTGGTAAAGCCTTTTAAGAATATTCCAGAAGAGAACTAAAACTTCTTCACTTTCATAGCAAGCTCACCCCCACCTCCAAACAAAAAAAGCCCACCACTCACATAACATAAAAATAAAAGAAAAAGGAAAACACATTCCTTTGTGGCCCAACTGGTTGTGAACACTGCATCAACATCAGTGGGATATTCTGAACTCTAAAACACCTTGCCACACTATTGTTGAAATTACCTGAAGAGCCTGTTGTGATGGTGGTGGAACAAATAATTGCGGCTGAGGCTGAGATGCTGATGGGTAGGGAGTAGAAGCAGGATAAAAGGACTGCTGGCCAGCATCAACACTAGGTTGGAAATGAGTTGGAGCCGTCTTCTGTCCAGAGAGGGATCAAAGAAAGAAAGGAGAAGTCATCAGACATTGCCAAGAATTGAGTCATGGATAAAAAACACCACATAAAGTGGATAAAACAATGACTGGAACTGGATAGAACAATGACTGGAAGACTACCGGGTAATAATGCTCAGAAGTCTCTGCATATCCTGTTTGAACTTGTGAATTCACAGCATTCTGTGCCTCTTTCTCTGATAATGAGCACTAGATATTAGTAATGGGCCGTCATGCATTAGAAATGAAAATATCTAATGCTCAATAGAGACAATAATTTACGTTCAGCACGAGTAACAACAATTTAAGATTATTTGTCTTTTCTCAATCTTTCATATGCTTAACCTTCACGTTTACTCTCAAATGCATTGTCCACAGTCTTTACATTGAGTATGCAACACGTGAGACACAGAGTAATCAACACCTAAGACCTTGCTCCAATAGATAGAGTCCGTGTAGCTAATCACTTGGGTTAATGTTGTGGTCTGTTTGATTCTGGCATTCTCACATCAGGATCATGACTTTTTAGATGCCCGCCTATGGTTTGATAAAGGCTGCTAAATAACATGCAAGAAACAGAAGAGCCATCGAAGTTGTGGAAACTCTTTTCCATGCATGAAGGATAATTTCATTAAGACTCTCCATTAGCGAAATCATTAGAATTTCTGATGTTCTTCTGATGTGGCCCACCATGTTCATAGCTTATGTATATAGCCCCTTTATGGGATGATAAATGTGAATATGCTTCTTTTGATAAAAAAATAGATACCACATTAGTTCCTGATCAAAAAATGTGCATTGTCTGTAGGAAGCATCACATAACACTACTTCCATGAAACTAGTCTCACCCCACAGAGAACATAATCCACAAGTAACAAGCATAAATTGTCCTCAGCGCAATAAAATCTGTCTTCTGATGAGGATGTCTGAAACGAATGACCTATGGTTTAAGATAATGACTATAGGCAATGCAGTCACTAAAAACAAAGTCCAGAATACCTGGTTGCGAAGAAACTGCAATGCGGTCTCTTAAGATGACCAGCTCAGGAGATAAATCCTCGCCCAAAAGTTTTAAATACTCCATAGCTGTTGATAACTGCCCTTGGCTAGCCAAAATTTCAGCATATTTTTCAACCAGTTTGCACAAAGATGAACTAAAATGCTTCTGTCCAGTAGCTAAGGCAAAAACTATTGTCTTTTCCATTAAATCCTGGTCAGTTTAAAAAAAGAAAACAAGGTTTGTTAGACAAATTTGCATCTCTTAAAACTTAAGGTAGCAAATAGCAAGCAACTAACTTACTTGAAGACGATCAACATATGACTTTCCCTCTGGCTCCGCTGACAAACACCGAGACCATATTTCTACAGTTTTGTCAATACTCCCAGCACATATATAACAAAGAGTTGCAGCCAATGTGTTTCCAGCAGCCAACAGTTTTGAGGCCAGAGCGTCACAAAGCAGGGTCCACTCCTCTCTTTGGGCAAACTGGCATCAGAAATGGTAACATTGTGACAAAAACTTTATTATGGCCACAATTTAGCCAAAGACTTCAAAGAAATTTTAAAAATTCCATTCTGGCAGTGCAATGGTTTAATTATGCTTTAACGGCAAATTATTATCTTTCTCATTGCCAGGAAAGACAGAACCCTACAAAAGCGGGACCTGCACTGGGAGGAGTTATTGTTGTTGTTGTTGTTGTTGTTGTCAGTGCCAGGAAAGACACGAGGATCGTAGCATCAGTAACAAGCACAGATCTCACTGCTTCAAGTTCACCCAAGTCAAGGAGAGCAAACTTATAACATAAGAACACACATAAATTAAGTATGAACAACACATATCTCACTGCTTCAAGTTAGCATAAGAAGTAAGAACACAAAAATGAGAGCATGAACAACTAAGTTATCATACCCTGTATCATTAAAACAAATTCAGACTTGAAGTTCTCGTATGCTTTATCAGCAGTTTCATCTAATCATGCCTTTACTACTGAAATTTCTCCACAATTGTACATTAATAATAATAAAAAAGGAAGCCAATGACAAAACAATAGTCGGGTAGAAAATTGATAAGTTACCGTGCAAAGAAGGGCCAAGGTCTCTTTCCATGATTTAAGAGGCCTAGATTTCACGAGGCTCATGAGATCATGTTTCACCATTGCAGACACAACCTAAAGTAAATGAATTGGATATGACATTAGTGTACCAAAAGGCTAAAAGCTAGTGCATCATACACATAATTGCTTCATCCGTCATCATTCAAGTTCAGAATCTCTTAAGGGAGGTCAGAAGACGAAAACTAAAATTAGAGACCTTAAGATACGGCGAGCTGCTCATCTTAAGATACTGATCGCGGGTACTTTCCCACAAGGAAGCACCACCAACATGAGCAATCACGAGGGCATCAGCCATCTTATTCACAGAGATACAGTGTGCAACAGCCCCCTTGTAGTCTCCAACTACCAATGCACGCTGAACAGCGTCATCAAATGCTGGATCAGTACTGTCTTCAACCCCATCAAGTATTTGCCCCTGTTCCTCATTAGGAATAGCTTCTCCAACAAAGTTGTTGCCAGAACTTGATACCGGAGTATCAGCTTTTGGACTGGGAAGATTATTGAAGAAGTCTTCACCATTATCATAAGTGAAGACAGTAGATTCCTTCTCTGCTGCATTCACTGCCTTGCCTGCTATATTGTCTTCCAGTCCCAGAGCATTGACTTGCTGAGAAACATCATCTTGAACAGTCTCTACTGATTCCTCAGGTATACTGAAACCAAGGTGGGCAAGGAGCTTTGTCCTTGCAGTTCCATCATCTTCAAACATAACCTTTAAAAAGCCCCATGTTTCTCTATCATCCTCTGACCTGTTAGATGTTAGATCCAGAAAGAAAAAGGGGATAAACTCAGCACTACAGCCAGTAAGACCTGGAAAACGGGAAGTATAGATGATTCCCAATCACAGTCCAGTGACATACTGAGATTCTTGAGATTTCCTCTCACATAACGCTTTCAAAGAAGACCTTTCTCCATTTTGGATTGCAGCTTCAAATTCAGATGAACGACTCACCAAACTATCTTCTGTTACTAAGCTATGCACATAAACCTAGGAAAGAGGACTAAATTGTGAAAATGCTATTACTTTACAACATAAATATGCACCATATAAGCCAACAATCTGATAATACCTCTGAAGCTCCTCCAGGAGAACCAAGAGCATGAGGCCTTGAGCGAAATGAAACAAGCTTTCCTCCAAAGCCAAAAGAAACACCCACTGGTCGTTTATACCATTTTGGAGCTCTAAGTGGCGCTGCATAGATGGGAAAGATAATATAAGAATCAGACCCCGGCTTTAAAAAAATAAAACAAAAATCAATGAACAGCGGCAGAGTGAATCACACCAACAGCCAAGCTAATCCAACCTTCCACCTAATAGCATTATAATAATGTCAATAGAATGGCAACCCCGGTGAGGCGCATACCTGCACCAAAATCAGTTTCTGAGACACCATAACGGCTGCAACCCTACAAAAATGAAAAAAAGAAAAAACATGTTGATGTATGTGTTTGAATTGGCTTGTTTTGGAGGGGGGGTTATTACTAGAATCAAGAAAGGAAAAACACTTAAAAGAACAAGGCATCGTCCAACAGCAGGCTAAAACAACTATAAGTCAAAGAAACCTCAAGATAAAACCTACAAGCAAAAGACCACAGGGAACAACCAAACGAAAATTCATTCCCGCAAGACACCACAACAGGTAGCTCTGTCTGAAAGATCAATCATTTCTCTCGGGTCGTAATAACCACAAAATAGACATGAATGTTAATATTCAGAGACTTTTGACCCCCTTATCAAGGCAGTCTCCAAAACCAGAATACCTTGCCACAGATGGACGAAAACGTAGCTGGGCAACATGAAAATATTAGCAATGTTGCAAAAACAAATGACTTGCCATCTCCCCCAGCCTTGCAGAAATTAACACATTATAAACAAAATAGAAATTCCCAACTTCCATCTTGTGGACTCTCCCTAGAATGGTGATCCCAGAACAAAGTTGTCCATAACTGACCAAAAATTCTCAGATCAGAACATAAGTGATTGACATAGGGAATTCATAGATAAAAAACATCCCGTGCCATGAATCCTCCATAACTGAAATTTTCCCCCATTAACCAATCTGGTAGTATCGGCAGTCTTTGTCCTAAGAGGTCACAGAGGAGTTGCTTCCCACATACAAAAGACCCCTAAGAAAAAATAAATTTGGAACAAGGGAGAAACAGGGTTATATAAATTCACCATATACGGAAGAAAAAAAACTAGAAGACAAAAGATAATAACACCAAATTGGATCAGCATAGCAACCATTACAAAACGAAGTGCAATAAACATGTGATCATGGGCACCCAATATATCTCAAAGAGGGGGTAGTAGCTTAGAAATGATTTACAGGAACAACCAGATGTTTGCATATGCCAGATACCAAATTGACTCAAAGCATGATGTCAACAAGGATATCCATACACCAACTTGCAACCAGCAGCATCAATCACTCACTGCTGTGTCTCTGTGGGAATTTGAACCCAGCCAGAGCAGAGAGAACTCAGAACAATTATCTGGGCCATAAACAGACAGTAGTGAGTGAATGATACCAACTTGTTACTGCCAGCAGTATCCTAACTCATGATTCATAAGCCATTATGCTCATTCATTACCAATCCTAATTCCTCATTCAGATTAGCTACTACTTCAAAATATTTGCTTTATTTTTCCTTCATATTTCTACATACGGGTGATCCTGTGAAAGACTGTTATTCTTTTTTTTTTTTTTTTTTTTTGATAAGGAAAAATATGAATCTTACATAGAAGGATCAAGGGATGGATTCATGGAATTATGGAAAGCATCCTACAAAAGGTTATATATATCTAACATTCAAGGTAAGCCATCACCCTCAAATATTCTTCACTTTCTCTCTCCTAGTGCTCCAAAAAAAGCCATGAATAAAAGCCAAGGCCGTCTTCTTCTTCACTTTACTATCAAAGTAGCCCTCCCATGCCAAAAGATGGTACATAATGGAATTAGAAGAAACCTAAGAAATGCCCAAGCAACTAAAAAGCAAGCTCCCAAAGTGCCCTAGCAAGCTGACAGTGAAGCAACAAGTGATACACTGACAGTGGACGACTGTTATTCTATATCCATAATTGTCACTCTATAAAGTATTCTACTTAACAAGTGAATATAAAGAAGATCTTGTAACACAAGTTTAAGAACCATCAGAACACAGACCTCGATATTGTATATACCAATCTTTCCGTCAAAGGAAGATGCTGAAATGACCCCTGGTATCTTTGGGTACCAGTGTATATCAAAGTTCCAGTTAGTGCCAGCAGGCAATTCACAGACTATCTGCAGTACATGCAAGCCAAGAAAAAGTGGCGTCAATTGAAAGCGTTCACATCATACAAACCATTCACATCATAGAAAGAGAAGGACAAGGATTCATATCCCCAATTAAGTAACCATATGCCCATACCTCTCCAGAAACAGTGTCCCAGCAAATAGTGCGGTTATCTTTAGCACATGTAAGCAAATAAGAGCTGTCGACAGGGCACCATGCCATTGAAATCACACCTAATCCATGGTAAATATGTAAAAGACTGAAAAGTTAGAACCCACAATGTTGCAATCAAGAATCTCCAAAAGATAAAGACTTTGCTTATTTAAGTTTGCTTAACTGTCCAAAATTGCAAAAACAACTTTACCAACTTAAGGAAATAGTCCATATCAAAGGCATATTCTAAATTAAAGAATCAGAAAAGAGATAAGAGGAATGGCTTTTATCTCTCAAATTATGCATGATGGGGGGAAAAAAAAAGGAAGGAGTAAAACAATGCAGAAGAAATGATACAAAAAAGACAAATGCAATTATATAAAATACTAAGTAAGAAGCCAGAAAAAGAAGTAATACTCAACTAGCTCAATACCTTTTGTGTGCCCTACAAATTCTTTTACAGGTGACATTATGTTCCTCATATCCCAAAGCTGCAACAAAATATTATACGATAAGAAGCGTAAATGACATTCTAGTTGCAAATCCATGCATGATGATGAAGAGCGGCATTACCCTAAGAGAAGGTGAATTATCATCATCCGATGCAACAACAAGTTGAGTTGCTACGTCGGGATTCCATTGCAAAACAGAGCAACGCCTTCTGTTTGAATCTGAAAAACTGCAATTTTACAAAACATGTAAACAACCTGCTAGATTATGAGGAATTTGAACAATATCTTACAGCAGCCTCCTAACCTGATAACTGGCTTCTGCTTCTTCAAATCCCAGACAACTATTACAAAATCCACCATTCAGCACATCAAGTGTACACAGTTTTCTTTAGTTAAGAAATAAAAGAATTTAAATAATGAAGTGTTCAACATCAGAATAAAGGATCATGAAACACCCTTCTTACCAGTTGTCCCATTGTATGAAGTAGAAGCCAAGATATGTTGGACTTTGCTATTCCAAGACAAGTAAGATATTTCACCCTGAGCAGCAGAACCACTACCCTGCACGGTCATTTTTTTAAATGGTGTCACAATACCTGAAGTAGTTACCAATATCTTGGTATTAATCAGTATTCAAGCATCATTTTTCCTTGCGAAGCACTCCCATTAATCCAGTAATTCTAATTAAATCTAACATTTTTAGCAGTGCTTAAACAACAATTGGAAATTGATAACCAAATAGTGACCAGGTTTCAGAGCAGTATCTCAGCTGGACCCCTGCCGGGACGGTTACCCCAGCCAGACCAGCACAGACAATGGCGCTGTCCAGGATCGACAATTGACCCACGAAATCATCAAAATGATCAGGAAATTGCTCAATCAGGAAACCACACAGTCGAAACAGTGGTTCGACCACTTCAATTGACTCCCATTTCCAAAACCCTAATACGTTATAAGTAGCACAATCTAATGTTAACTAGGAATACGGTTTAACCATAAAACCTCCAGGGTGAAGCCCCACAATGGTGCATTCTCTCACATGCAGTATATTATAATTTAAAATAATTGTACTGCTGTACGTTTCTTCTATACACGGGCTTTTCCAGAACGCAAAGATACCAAGAATTGGCAATTTTTCCTTAATGATTGATCAGCAAATAAGTCAACATTGACATAAACTTTGTCATGGTCGAACATCTAAGAACCTAATATTTAGAAATACGTTCCACATATTAGCCTTCAATTTGAAGAATCTCAGCCAACGAGTTCAACCCAATGTAACAAGCCCGAATGCCCGATTGACTCTCTTGACTGATTCTTACAATGGTAGATTTCTTAGACATTGATAGCTGCCAGTGTTCTTGGACTCATATATAGGGCTGTAAAAGTCTGACCCGACACGATAACCCGACCCGACCCCGACCCCGACCCGAATTTACTGAGAGAAACACGAACCCGACCCAAAGTCGACACGGTTTGACCGTTTAGTGTGAAAATTTGTTATTTTTCAGTTTTGGGCAAATCTAAGCTATTTTCAAGGCCGACACGAAATTGACCCGTTTATAAATGGGTCAACCCGACCCTACCCGTTTTACAACTCTA
The DNA here is from genome assembly GCA_029747015.1 of Carnegiea gigantea. Lineage (NCBI taxonomy): Eukaryota > Viridiplantae > Streptophyta > Magnoliopsida > Caryophyllales > Cactaceae > Carnegiea > Carnegiea gigantea. Next base: position 85,078 of record JAKOGI010000007.1, read on the forward strand.
CCCATATACAGAAGTCCAACTATAGCCTTGTCAGCCACCAAAGTGTAGATGTCAATACCCATGTCATTTTAGACCGTGGAGTGTCCAACATCGGTGCTTGAGCAGAAGTAAAGAATCCATGTAATACATATTTCAGCTATAGATTGGACAACAAGATTGTTTATGCACTAAGAAACTCCTAGTTTCAGTCTCATATGAAAGATCAGTCATCCACAAGGCAAATGTCCTAGTGCCGGGAAACAAAAAAGAACAAGATGCAGAGGGACTGGGGAAGAAGATCTAAAACTAACATCAAAGTTTCTTAAGTTGGGAAGGGGGGGGGAGCATACTTAGGAAATAAAAAAATTGCTCCTCTAACACCCCTAGACAAACAGAAGATCACACAAGAATATCCTAGAAGGAACCCTGTTTTAGGGTGATTTTCAGTGGGATTGGGCCCAGCAGTAAATCATGACTAATTTTTCCCAAAGAACCACATGTGGAGCGCCGAATCCCTGGTTTACGGGAGCATTTCCTAATAGAATGATTGAATCATATCATTCTAGAACTAGTGAGCTCATTGATTAAAGCAACTGGAATATTCGTCCAAGCATATGCCCTCCCCATGTAACATGCCTCATACATTCTCTCTTCGCTCTCACTCTTTGAAACCTACACACTGTCGAGGGTTGTTCCTTATGTGCCACAGTTTATGAACTGTGGAGACTTGAGAGATAGGAACCTAAATAAGCTTTAGCAATGCCTGTCACCTATAGGTCCTACACACACTCTGCGTAAAGAATTGAATATTCAGTGTGTTAGATTATGAAGAAGTAGTAGATGATGGCATTAGTCGCTCATTCTGCACTAGGGGGCGGCTTGCTACTCCATGCCATCATCTAAGAGGCACATAAATACTGCACATACCCGAAGAGGAGGGAAATGGGAAGGCTCCTTAGGTGATGCCAAATCCCATATGCAGATTTCGCCATCATCAGCCCCAGAAGCCAGCAAGTTTGGTGTAATGGAATTAAACTCCAGACCACGGACCTGCAATAATGTGAAAGATGCATCAGTGACAATAAGACGGAATCAACCATCACAAAGAGGTATCACATGGACTATTAAGAACCAGTACACAGACTTACAGGTCCTTTGTGCCTTGACAATTGTCCAACAGCAGGATTTCCACTAGCCTCAGAGCTGAAAGGATGAAAAGATGTAAGAATGCACTCAGATTTTTATTTTTTATTGTTTTGGGTTTCATGCGATTGGCATGCAACAAACCTTACCATTATCTTATTTGGAAGCATAAAAAATCATTCATGATATAGAATCTTAAGAAGCCCTTCAAAAGCTTCGTTTTTCAGATTTCTAAGAAACTATTACCATCTGAAAATCTGAAATTAAGAGAAAATTTCTTGGATTTGTGAGAATCTGCCACCAACCAAAACTGGGGAAAAAGGTCTAGACTTGAGAGTATACAGCATCAGCACATGTGAAAGGACACACCAGATCAAAACATCCATGTCTCCAGCTTTGTTACAATTATTACATAATTAGGGTTTAGGATTAAGGTAAAAGTATTAATAAATTGGCCAACTAAGGGCAAACAGAAAGAAGTTAGGCTATTCATATCAACAAAACGTGTACATGAAAAAAAGAAAGACAGGTATGTTTGAAGTAGCCAAATGCTGATTGCATCATAAAAGAATTTTAATCATCATCCACAATTGATTAGAAACAACCTGAGCATCTTGTGGTAGCAGAATAAGTCAATTTCCTCATTCCCATTGTGATCACAACAAGTTCCACTCATTCTTTCTAGCATGAGAATTCTCCATAATTCACATTTCCATCCAAATTAAAATCCTTAAGTCATAAGCTTTATGAATAGCAAATTTGTTTAGATTTCAATTACCCTTCATGATCATGCAAGTGGTGGAATAGACCCTCATGAAGCTAAATAATCAGTCCAAACATCTAAAAGTCCTGGTGCCTTAATCATCATGAGAACACAATTAACAGCATATAAACAACCCAAAACTTGTTATTGGGCCCACACCCTAAACCCTTCATATTAGCTCGAAGAATGCTGATAGCGATCGACATGGAGCAACACTTATTATTGGACCCACAACCTAGCTAGTAAATAAGGGCACACAATAACGATCGAAGCAAGGAAAATTACCGGATCAGAGAGGCGGGGTTCCAGAGGCCGATGGTGCCGTCAATCAGGCCACCAGCAATGAGGCCAAGTGAAAACTCCTCAGAATTGAATCCGTTTTTACCCCAAGAGAGGCGATTGAAGCGCTCTGAGCTGGTGGACTGGCCGATCAAGGGTATGTCCTGATCGTCGGACTGGAAATCGAGCTTGAAAATCTCGATGTAGGCGGAGGTGCTGAAAGATAGATCTACAGCCCCGGCCATTGTACCCGCTGCCAGGTACGGGTGCTCTGGCGAGAGAGCCACCGAAGCCGATCTGTTCACGCTCTTTATGCAAGCCATGATTTAGAGTGAGAGTGGATCTAATAACACTCAGAATACCTGGAAATTTTCTAGCCAAGGGCTTTGAGGAGATGAATTAAGGAATTGATGGGGAGGGCGAAGGGGAGGGGAAGGGGAAGGGGAAGGGGAAGGGGGAGATTCAGATCGGGAAAACCAGTTATCGCCTTATAGGTGTGTCTTTCTTCTTCTACCCCTCTGCGTTTCTCATTTCAATACCCTTTGTTTAACTTTAATGCTTCTCGTTTTTTCTTTTTTTTTTTGGGTTTTTTCTTTTTTGGGGGGGGGGTTAGTTTTGCGTTTCACACCCCGTCTCCTCAAAGGAGCAATCAAGCAGCACTTTTCTTTATTATTTTATTTTAAAATTAATTTATACATTCGCAGTTTTTAAATCTTGCAAAAATAAGACATATACTAACACTGTATTTGGATTGAAGTTAAGTGGGAAGAAGGAAGAAGGAAGAAGGAAGAGGAAGAAGAAGGGGAAAGGAAGATTAATTATCCCCTCTTCTCTTTATTTAGAACAAAATAATGGGAAAAAAAAGGAAAATATTTCACCGTCATTAACTTTTATAATTTTATTTTTGTTTCCTCCAAATTGGAGGTGAACGGAGGGTAAGGGAAGTGACATAAAAATTTTAATTACAATAATAGTAATTTTTCCTTTCCCCTCCCCTCCATTTTCTAATCCAAACATAACACATATAATTAACCTTCCTTTCCCTCCACTGCAAATCCAAATAAGATAAACACATTTTTCCTCCCCTCCCTTCCCTTCCCGTCCATTTCCCTCCCCTTCATTAACAATAATATATAGTCAGATGTAATCAACCTTATAATACAAACAAATTTGTAATTATATTTTCATTACCTTATTTGGTTATATGAGGGTATTGTAATAAAAGAACTGTCTTGTAATTATAATTACCATAACTAAGTAATAATAATTACATCACAAAACTGATTGCATTACATTGTTATTCCATTATATCCAACCAAACATCACATTAAGAGTTATTATTATTATTATTATTATTATTATTATTATTATTATTATAATATATGCAAATGTGTGTGTAATGGGCGACAAAATGAGTAGTATATGCATGGATGATAGATTATGGGTCTGTTCTATTACGAGTTTTTGAAAATTTAGCTAAGAGCTTACATCTCCTTGTAGCTGCTTACATCTCCTCACTATTCCCTGCATCCTTAATTATATCTTCTTACATCCCATAGAGATTTTCTATGGAATTCATTTATTTCAATTCAAAAATATGTATATTTTTTTATTATGCCACCAATATACAAAATTTGTGAATATCTTATGAATACAATATTTACATAAACATAAAAACATAATATAACGACATAACTTATATTTGAGTTTCACATGAACAATATATGTTATTATAGATGGAATAAGTGACCATATTTTAAAAATTATAATACAAAGCTTTTGACCATGTTTAAGTCTAAAGCATATTTACATTAGTTTGATCTTCCAATAAACAAAGTATAACAAAAAAACAAAAAATAAAATTTTCTCACAAAATTAAATATAACTCTTAAAATGAAATCCTATTTTGAGTAAACAATTTTAAATATAAATGTCTTATCAATATGTCATTACCAAGGAATTTTATAAAGTTTTGTATTATAATTGTAAAAGTATGTTCACTTGTTTCATCTATATTAACGTATATTGTTCATGTCGAAACTCAAATATAATTTATGTCGTTAAATTCTATTTTTATGTTTATGTGAATGTTGCGTTGATAACATATTCATAAATTCTGTATATTGGTAGTATAATTATAAAAAATATATACATATTTCTGTAATTACTGGAACAAACATAAATGAATGTTATACAAAAACCTATATGAGATGTAACAAGATGTAAGAAGACGTAAAGAGCTATAAGCTATCGGCTAAATCCTCCCAAACGCCCAAAAAAAAAAAAAGACGGGGCCTTAATATATTTTATTTTTGTGTAATTAACTTAGTTAATAGCTTATTTTCAATAAGTATATTATTTTAATATTATTATTTCTTATCCAAAACTTTCATTGTAAAACAAATATATTTCATTTCAATTATATTGACAAATATTTTGTTTACTAATGGTATCAAATTTTAGCCATAAATATGACTAATATATCATAAATGTCATAAATTATACTGTACAACTCTTCAATAATTCAACAACTCCTTACATCGATCCTTACATCTTCTTACAACTCATTATATCTTCTTACAACTCCTTACGTCTTCTTACAGGTCCTTATGTCTTCTTACAACTTGTAATAACTCGACCCTAACCTATATTTATTTATTTAAATCATATTTAGTTATTTAATTAATCATGTTTAATTATTCATTTATTTTATCATATTTATAAATTTAATCACTCATGGTTATTTGCTTAATCAAATTATGTTTATTAATTCAATTGCACTCAATTTATATATTTATCGAATTACTTTATATCATTCAAAATTTTCACTTTTATTTATCGTATTTAATCATCTTGGTTGGAGGATATTTCATTTGGATCCCATTTTGCAATTCAAGTTTCATTAATTGTTAATTCAAGTTTTGTTGATTAATTAAATATCAGGTGAATAGTAGGCCTCGTTAATTATGATTTACGGAATTATTATCATCATTATTATTATTATTGTTGTTATTATTGTTATTATTATTATTATTGTTATTATTATTATTTTTATAACATTACAAAAATTTAATTTTGAGTTACGCAAAAACGTTATCGTTACAAAGCGTTTTATTCCCGAATCTATTTTTTTTTGGCCCAATTTGAAGCCCAATAAGTTTGCTTATTAACCTAACTAATTACCATGATTAAGCTTAACAATGGTTAGCTAAATAGTAACTTTTCTAAATAAAATCTCAGCCAAGAGTTAGATTAGTCAAAACAAATACAAATCAACTCAAAAACTCCATTTTCTATCTCCTCTCTTTCTCCCCCATGGCAGCACCTCTAGCCATTACTCTGGCTGATTTTCGGCCACTTTTCTAGCAAACCCCTCCCAACATCCTAATACCTCAAGTTACCATCTTGCATCGTCAAAACCACTAAATCTCATCTCCATCTCTACTTATTTTCAATTAAAGTGAGTAACCTTGAAACTTGATTTTATTGGTTTTGATTTTTATTTTAATTTTGATTCTTCTTTTGATGTTTATGATCATTGATGATGATATTTTGATAAGAAATAAGAGTTATTTTTGTATTGATCATGGTGAAGTTAAGCTTGAATCATGCTAGGCTTTAGGGATGATCATGTTTATGTAAGCTTAAGTCAAAACCGTGTTTATGGATTGATTTGTATTTGATTTTATAATCTTTAGTTTTATTGATGATTATGATGATGTTTTTGGTGATTTGGAATGATTTCGAGTGAAGATTTATATAAAAAGAGAGGGAAAAGTCAAAACAGTGAGGGTGAAAATTTTAGCAAAATAGGGCAAAGTTCATGATTAAAATGGTAATAATTGGCCCATTGAAAAATTATGATTTTTGGTGGATAGATAATTCAGCGTGTTAGCTTTGAAATGCCTTTTAAATGGCCTTAATCTGAGGTCTGTGGAAAACGTTATGGTCGTTTTACCGAAACTGCGTAGAATGAACTAAAAACTGACACACTTATATTTTAGCCCCATTTTGGGAATCCTATTGTAGGAATCATATTTTATGTTGTAAATAAAAGTTTTTTGGGACTTCTTAACCTTTTCATATTGAAGTATTAGGTCCCCATTTGAGGTTTAGAATGAAAGTTATGAATTTTTGAAGTGAACTAACCTGCTTTGGGGCAAATTAGACAGTTATTGCAATTTCTATGCAGCGTATACTTGAAAGAAACTTTTGAAAATTGCACTGTAGATTGTCCATATCATTTTTGAATTTCCTATAAGATTTCATAAATTTTGGTTGAGTAATTGTGTAAAGAGTAATAATAAAGGTTAAGTGAGATTGATCATGCACTCATTTTGTATATTTTGGGCCAAGTAAGGTTATTTAAGGGGGGGAAATGAATATTCATGGAATTTTATGGAACTTTTAGCTTGATTAAGGAGAAGAAGAAGACAAATATACAATTTGAGAGTTTGTTTATGAGCTTTGAATCAATTATAGATTTTATAAAGAAAATACCAAGCTTAGTGAGCTTAATAGCTTCTATTGAGTTCAATGACTCATTTGGGGTGGAATTCTATATCTAATGGATTTATGAATGAAATATAAGAAGTGGAGAGAGTTGTGACTCAAAAACCATATTTATCATATCAAGTTATTGCAGTTTATGCTATTTTGAGCTAAGATATATCTCGCTTGGTCTCAAACCTCTATTACTTACCCAATTCAGAATGTATCAAGTGTATTTATCAAACCAATCGAGTGTACTCGCTGTCTCAGAAAAGGACACAACCACTTCCTCATTTGTCACCATCAAGGCCTTTTTCTTTGTAATCTCATCACTGTTGTCTATTTTAATTTCATTTACTTTATATCAAATTTAATTACTTTCACCAATTCAGTTTTGAAGTTGTATTGAAATACTCAGATTATGTATACCATTTAATTACTCAATTTCTATTACACATACTTTTACTTACTCAATTATGTGAGTAAAGATTATTTACTAACTACATATACTTACAATGACATTTATGAAATAGAGTCGAGGCTTAGTTATCGTTTCCCGTTATGCATACGTGTTATCAGGTCAGAACATATTTTTCAAGTCAGATGATATTTATGAAACAGCTGACTTTTATCAAGTCAGATGGCATTTTTAAAGACTCAAGGTACGTCCATTGCCTGTATCTTCAGAAAACAGATCATGTCCATCAAGTTACAACTCTTAATGAGTTTATCAATGAATCAGTTTATACAGTGATTTGCCATTTAACTTGTGGCCCCATCAGTTATCATCTATAGGGCGTTAGGCCGTCATTTACCCACGCAATTTCAGGCTAACTCTTGATCGGATTGGCAGGTGTACACCTATGTATAGATCATATCATTGCAAGGGGTTCACATCCAGATAATAATGAGCAATTCAGTTTCATATTACTTTCATTTTCATTGTTGTTGCGAACTAAATGAATTGCAAATGCGGGTACCCATCAACAATGTTTCTATGCTCATTTTACAATACAGGAATGCATGTACTGAGTTTTTGCTCACATTTTCAAATTGCTTTCATATTTTTCATTTTAGGTAATGAAGCATCACATGTTTCTTCTTTTAGCAAGCCCTTTTGGAAGTCATCAGATGCTCACAGTGGATTCAGCATAATATGAACGTTGGAATTGACCTCAAGCTCAAGTTGGGTCTATATTCAATATACTTGTGTGGTATGGAGTGCGAGTTAGCTCATGGTATGATTAAGTTGATGGTATTGAAGTTGAACTATTATGGATTTTGGTTTTGAAGTGTTTCAGTTTAATAGATTTTGTGTTTGTGAACATGAGTTACAAGATTAAATAGTTTCAGTGAGCCTTGTCTTTATCAGGACGGCGGTAGCGCCTTCTATTATTAAGTCTTCCACTGCAGTTTTTCGTAAATCATGTCATTAGCATGTTGGGGCCGTTACAGATTTAGTATCAGAGTGCCCTTTAAGTAATTAAATGTATCCATATTATTCGTGTTTCTGTTAAACCAAAAATCATGCATTGTTTTATTAAATAATCCGATTGTATTATATATTATTTCGTCTAATTTGCTTTATTTTATATATTTTTCAGGATTAGCATTAATTAAATAAAAAGAAGAAGAGATGACGTCAAAGTTTGGGTTTTACACCCTTGGCCATCAAGACGGTCCAAAAATAATAATTTATAGAAAATATTATTTTCATAATTATTTAATTGGGTTAGGGATTCAAGAGTTGAAGACGAGCTATAAGTCTTGAGGGAGAAGGAGTCTAAGGAAGAAAGGAAGTAGAAAACCCTATTCACTAACCCTAATCATCCTCACTATAAATCATAATCATTCATCACGCCTAAAAGAGCCCACGGCTTTTCATCCTGGAGCCACGACAGCCCCCCCTCACGATCATCACCATCATCATCCCTCACGCCTCCCCCTCTTCCATCACACCCCTTCAACCTCATCATATATATCATCGTCATCTTTAACCACCATCACACCTACTCTTCTCACGCAGCCTTCAACAACCCCACGACCTTCTCACCAGGATCATCCCACGCCTACCACAAGAAAGCCACGACAATTCTTCATCAATCACTCCACGTCAATTCTTCTTCCCATCTCACCATAATCATCGCCATCTTCAAAGAATAATATCACGGCAGCCTCATCACTGCGATCACCATCATCATCCCACCACCTAAGTCTTTTTGTTTTATTTGCTATTTTTATTTTGCTTAATTAGGTTAAAACCTTTATATTATTAAACATGAAACCTTTGCTAAATTATTGTGATTTTAATATGAGTGAGTAATTTTTTTTTTTGTGCTTAGTATAATCTTCTTGAAGCCATGCTAAATTTACTATTTTGAAACAAGTCTTATACTTTATTGCCTAGTTAATTCATATTCATGATTCTATAACGATTAGCGTTTATCACTTATGATATTCGTGTTAAATTAATTAGAATGCATACTAGTTAGTTTAATACAATTTCGATTGATAGTTTAGAAGACTATAATACGTAAAAGTTATAGTCTTTTATACTTAGGTATCACCCTAATTAATCATGGATGGCTCAAACCTATCTCTTTTAATTAGGTAATCGCTTTAGATCTTTGTTAAATCGATTTGCTGGTAAATTGGTTACAAAGTATTAAATGATGTTTTTCTAATTCTTAATGCTCTAGTTTGATTAAATTTTTGCGCTGGTGTAAAGATTATCAAATTAGTAGGGTTTACATTAGGGCTGAACCTAATTAGACTGGAATCGAAGGAAAAACGGGGAAGAACCGCTGGTGGATGTCTTCTACAGTTTAACTCATGAATGAAATTAACTTGTGTATTAATGATAAATATTAATTTGCATGGTGGATTGAGATTATACTAAGTATCCTTCATAAATTTGACAACTTTTGATCATTATTTGTTACTTAGAGTTAATTTGATTAGTATGTTCTATTTTTATTAGCTTCAATATAATTTCAATCGACCCCCTCTCCCAAAGTATAGTCTTTTAGGAGTGTCTAGGTAATTTTAGATAGTTTAGATTTTGATTTTTAGAGTAGTTATAATTTTAGATTGATTTATATTCAGTTTTAGTATTTAATTACCGATTTGTTAGAAATTAGACTAAAAATAGTTATTTTTGTTCCTTTTTGATTTTTATCAGTTCCTAGAGTTTATATAGTATCCTAGTCTGCCCATATTTAATTCCGTAATTTTTGGAAGTTATTTGATAGTTTTTCAGAATTATTTTGTGAAATTGATATGTGCAGGTTTTTAGGTTATTAATTCTAAAAATTTCGATTTTAATTGTTAATTCACGATTATTAGGTATTGTTAAGTCCCGAAAATTATGTCCTAGAATTAGGGTAATTTTCTTAATTATTTTCGTATTTATATTTATGCAGATTATTTTATTTCTAATTTCAGATTTAATATTCTGCATTGATATTCTGTGGTAAATTTTCTAATTTGATTTTTCTGAAATTATTTGGATACAATTGAGGAGTTATAAGCTTATATGCCTGAATAATAATATTTTAGGTTACTGTTTGACATTTTTAATATTTATTTTCTAATTATTGTTTGCTGTTTTGAGTAGAATTTCAGTTACTATTCTGTTTTTATTTTTCTCGATTATTTAGGAAAGCTTTTTACTGTTTTCTTGCCAGATTATAATCCAAAATATTTAGGAGCATCATTGGGTGTTTTTCCAAATTTTTATTCATTATATTTTAATTATTTTAGAATTATTAAGATTAGATTTAATAAATTGGATTAGTAAAATCATTTAGGATTAAGCTAGCCTTTTTTAAAACAATCTTTCCTCGTGGATCGATCCCTACTTTTCTATGCTATAAAAAGTATTTAATAACCGAAATAGTGGTTAAATTTGTAGCTCTCGATAAGTTTTACAATTTCTATAGCACCGTAGCATCATGTTAGCATACTACTCCATGGTCGTAACTGCATATCGTTACTCAAGTTAGTTTGGTAATCCTTTCTTTACTAGCACAACCTATCTTATTAATGATAAACAATGATTTGTGCTATTTCCATTTGTCAGCAGTTTTGAAGTTTATATGCCTACCCAAGCTTCATTTACTGCAAAATGTGTTATTGATGGATGTCATCATGTTCAGTCAGAATGCTGACTCCTTCATCTTGACGTATTGTGCTTTCAAACACCAGATGAATAAAATTTTTCTTTTGGTGTTGTTGACCCTTATCTTCATCATTTTACTCACATACCGATACTGTATGACTTTTCAAAAGCCGCTTTGGTAATCTATTATATTTCTTCACCTTCATTACTTAATACTCCCTCTCAGCTTTATAACATCGTTCATTTACTTTACTATCATGACTATCATGAATAAACTGCATGTCTTGTATATGTAGGACATTTATATGCCTATCTTTCATTACGAATCTTCGCCCTTTCATTCATTCAGCTTACATGCCTATCCTTCAGAACCAATAAAGAAATATCTTTGCAAGAGTTCATGGTGTGGTTGCAGCCCTTTACACTTTAGATCATCCTCCTGTCTTTTAAATTTACTGAGACCAGTAGGCAGTTGAATATGTTATCTTTAATAAATATGCCTCTATTAGTATTGCTGGAAACATATTCATTGGGCATTCAACCCAATTTGATTGGCAGACCTTGTTGTCATTATGGGGATGCACTGATCGTTTACTTATAGGAGATGACTTGTGAAGATCTTAAGGCTAGTTTGAGAAATGTGGAAAGACTAGATGTGTGTTTCTATGGACCGAGAGAAGAAAACCCTTATTTCTGCCCTAATTACACTGTGCAAGCAAGTGAGTTATCGTATCAGTAATGCATTGAATATTAGTGATATGTCAACTACACTCGGTATGTACAAATCCATAATTACAGTTTATGAATTTAGAGATGTTTTATCTAAGGACTATCAAGACTGTCTCTCCCAAAGAAACATTGATTTTCATATCGACCTAACTCTTGATTGCTCAACTCATTTTGAAAACCCCTACCATATAACCCCCAATAGAGTCCAAAGAATTAAAGATTCAGTGGATGAGTTGTAAAGGATTTATTTAACAAAGTGTGTCCTCGTGGGAAACTTCAGGCTTATATGAAGAAGAAAGACATAACCTTATGGTTGTGTACTGTGTACAGAGAGTTGTACAAGATCACTATCAAAATAAGTGCCTTATACCTTGAACAAATGATTTATGGGATTAACTGCCAACAACATATGTCTTTTCCAAGAATGATTTAAGGTTCGGATATCACACCTAAACCATGCAACCACAGTTTATCTTTTACAAGAATACCCATTTATAGTAATTCTTATTTGCTTGTCTCATCTTCAAAACTTGATACTATCCAATATTGTTTAATCTCCCTCGTATTTCAACCCGATGTTTTCTATTAGCGTGATCTTCTATGTCTTTGCAAACCCATTATTAAATGTACAATACATTTTTTGTTCAACCTTATATGGTTGTCAACATTCTAGTGCTCTCGACCTTCACCATCTTTATTTCATGATCATGAGTTGTAGTTCATTCCATTGAGAGCTTATTCACTCATCTACCTTACATCTCATTTATTTATAAAGATAAGCTTGTATAATTTGTTCTGAATTCATAATGTAATTCAACTCTCATTGGTGTGGGTGATTACGATGGTCATAATCCCCTTACTCTATTTATTTTGAACTTCAACTCTCACACATATATCTTATATTTTGATAAATAAACTTCTGCATTCTCTATTTAATCTTATTGTTGTACTCGAATTGACTTCGTATAAGTAAAAGTATGTTCCTATTGTAGCTTGCTCAATCTATTTATCTATTTATTACACTTTGCTTATCCAATCTATTTGTCTCTCTATTGCACTTTGCTTATCCAATCTATCCATCTATTTATTGCGCATTGCTTTTTCCATCTATCTATTGCACTTATCTTGTTACTTGTGGCTATAAAGTCACATAGTTGAAGTTCCGTTGCTTGTCATCTTATTTTCAATTCATCAGTTAAACTCGAGTATAACCGGACTATCTTTCTCCTTAGCTGATTATTTATCGGACCCCTTATGATCCATATTTATAAACCACAATTCTTGTGGCATTATATTTCAGAATTCATGATACACTTATGGTTGTCTTTATTCTAACAATCCCATGAAAATCTCTCCTTTCTTAGTCTTTTCTAGTCTCATTGTTCATTGCTTTTGTATGCAATGATTCGCTTGGCTAAGAATTTCATCACTCTTATCCCTAACCATGGTCATTTCATTGCCCATTATCGACCGGGAGCAGATCCTTGAGCAGTCTGATGAGGGGAGACCATGTGATGCATTAGGAATATCAGATGAGGACATTTTGATAATGACATAATATCAAGCACTGTCTAATTATATAGGAGTGAGCCAGAAGAAACATTCAGTATAAGATCAGAGCTAACCCAATCAAGCATTAAGATGGAAAATTCAAGTATATGTTGAGGTGCTACAAGGTCAATAAAAGAGTTGTGCTGGCAAAATAAAGAAATAACCAAAGTCTCAGATGGGTTATGAGCTATTTCAAAAGGCTTTTCTACTCAAAAGACTAGTTCCATGGGGCCTTATGATTCATTGAAAGGTTAAATCCTGTAACTTGTTGATTGCACCTGCTTGTTGAACCCGAACATGTATATGACGTGTTTTATTGCTCGTAATAGTACTAGAGTACTTAACAGGGTATACAACGGTTTTTATTAGTGGACAAGGTGATGAATCAGTAGTGAGCACCTCCTCACTAGTAACACGGTTCTTTTCTTTCAAATAAAATATCAATTTTGAATCATAGTAATTGAGTTCATTGCGGCTATTGTATGAGAAGTATCTGGATCTACTACTAAAACATGAGATTAAGCAGTTATATAACACGTAAATGCCCTTAGTCGAAGTACATTGGGTAAATTATACCTCTTCAGAGGGAAGCAATGGAACCAATGACCCATATGTTTTTAAAGCAGCATTGCATACATTTGGCAAGTGTCATAAGTTTCGAGGACGAAACTCTTTAAGAGGGGAATGCTGTAATAACCCGACCCTAACCCATATTTATTTATTTAAATCATATTTATTTATTTAATTAATCATGTTTATTCATTTATTTTATCATATTTATGGATTTAATCACTCATGGTTATTTGCTCAATCAAATTATGTTTATTAATTCAATTGCACTCAATTTATATATTTATCGAATTATCTTATGTCATTCAAATTTTTCACTTTCATTTATCGTATTTAATCATCCTGGTTGGAGGATATTTCTTCTAGGTCCCATTTTGCAATTCAAGTTTTATTGATTGTTAATTCAAGTTTTGTTGATTAATTAAATATCGGGTGAATAGTAGGCCTCGATAATTATGATTTAAGAAATTATTATTATCATTATTATTATTATTGTTGTTATTATTGTTATTATTATTATTGTTATTATTATTTTTATAACATTACAAAAATTTAATTTTGAGTTACGCAAAAACGTTATCGTTACCAAGCGTTTCATTCCCGAATCTATTTTTTTGGCCCAATTTGAAGCCCAACAAGTTTGCTTATTAACCTAACTAATTACCATGATTAAGCTTAACCATGGTTAGCTAAATAGTAACTTTTCTAGATAAAATCCTAGCCAAGAGTTAAATTAGTCAAAACAAACACAAATCAACCCAAAAACTCCATTTTCTATCTCCTATCTTTCTCCCCCATGGCAGCAGCTCTAGCCACTACTCTGGCTGATTTTCAGCCACTTTTCTAGCCAGCTCTGGCAATCTCCGATCCCTCCCGACATCCTAATACCTCAAGCTACCATCTTGCATCATCAAAACCACTAAACCTCATCTCCATCTCTACTTATTTTCAATCAAAGTGAGTAACCTTGAAACTTGATCTTATTAGTTTTGATTTTTATTTTAGTTTTGATTCTTCTCTTGATATTTGTGATCATTGATCATGATATTTTGATAAGAAATAAGAGTTATTTTGGTGTTGATCACGGTGAAGTTGAGCTTGAATCATGCTAAGCTTTAGGGATGATCATGCTCATGCAAGCTTAAGTTAAAACCGTGTTTATGGATTGATTTGCATTTGATTTTATAATCTTTAGTTTTATTGATGATTATGATGATGTTTTTGGTGATTTGGAATGATTTCAAGTGAGGATTTATATGAAAAAGAGAGGGAAAAGTCAAAACAGTGAGGCTGAAAATTTCAGCAAAATAGGGCAAAGTTCACGATTAAACTGGTAATGATTGGCCCTTTGAAAAATTATGATTTTTGGTGGGTAGACATTTCAGTGTGTTATCTTTCAAATGCCTCTTGAATTGCCTTAATCCGAGGTCTGTGAAAAAAGTTATGGTCATTTTACCGAAACTGCGCAGATGGACTAAAAACCGATACACTTATATTTTAACCCAATTTTAGGAACCCTATTGTAGGAATCATATCTTGTGTTGTAAATAAAAATTTTTTGGGACTTCTTAATCTTTTCATATTGGGGTTTTAGGTCTCCATTTGAGGTCTATAATGAAAGTTATGAATTTTTGAAATAAATTGACCTGCTTTGGGGTAAATTAGATCGTTATTGCAATTTCTATGCAGCATATACTTGGAGAAAAATTTTGAAAATTATACTGTGGATTTTCCATATCATTTTTGAATTTCTTATGAGATTTCATGAAGTTTGGCTGAGTATTTTGAGTTTGGTGATTTTTGGAAGCATTTTGAGTAATTGTGTAAAGAGTAATAATAAAAATTAAGTGAGATTGATCATGCACTCATTTTGTGTATTTTGGCCAAGCGAGGTTATTTAAGGGGGGGAATAAATATTCATAGAATTTCATGGAGCTTTTAGCTTGATTAAGGAGAAAGAAGAAGACAAATATACAATTTGAGAGCTTGTTAATGAGCTTTGAATCAATTATGGATTTTACAAATAAAATACCAAGCTTAGTGAGTTTAATAGCTTTTATTGAGTTCAATGACTCATTTGGGGTGGAATTCTATATCTAATAGATTTATGAATGAAATATGAGAAGTGGAGAGAGTTGTGACTCAGAAATCATATTTATCAGATCAAGTTATTGCAGTTTATGCTATTTTGAACTAAGATATATCTCTCTTTGTCTCAAACCTCTATTACTTACCCAATTCAGAATATATCAAGTGTATTTATCAAACTAATCTAGTGTATTCGCTGTTATCTTGAACCAAGCTATACATCAGCGAGCCTTAAACCCGTATCAGCAACCTATATCAGAAAAGGACACAACCACTTCCTCATTTGTCACCATCAAGGCCTTTTTCTTTATAATCTCATTTATCTCACTGTTGTTTATTTTAATTTCATTTACTTTATATCAAATTTAATTACTTTCACCAATTCAGTTTTGAAATTATATTGAAATACTCAAGTTATGTATACCATTTAATTACTCAATTTTTGTTACATATACTTTTACTTACTAAATTATGTGAGTAAAGATTATTTACTAACTATGTATACTTACAATGACATTTATGAAACAGAGTCGAGGCCTAGTTATCGTTTTCCGTTATGCATAAGTGTTATCAAGTCAGAACCTATTTTTCAAGTCAGATGATATTTATGAAACAGCTGACTTTTATCAAGTCAAATGATATTTTTAAAGACTCAAGGTACGTCCATTGCCTGTATCTTCAGAAAGTAGGTCATGTTTATCAAGTTATAACTCTTAATGAGTTTATCAATGAATTAGTTTATACAGTGATTTGCCATTTAACTTGTGGCCCCGTCAGTTATCACCTATAGGGCGTTAGCCCGTCATTTACCCGCGCGACTTGAGGCGAACTCTTGATCGGATTGACAGTGTACACCTATGTATAGATCATATCATTACAAGGGGTTCACATCCAGAAAATAATAAGCAATTAAGTTTCATATTACTTTCATTTTCATTGTTATTGCGAATTAAATGAATTGCGAAAGCGGGTACCCATCAACAGTAATTCTACGCTCATTTTACAATACAAGAATGCATTTACTGAGTTTTTGCTCACATTTTCGAATTGTTTTCATGTTTTCCATTTTAGATGATGAAACATCACATGTTTCTCCTTTTAGCAAGCCCTTTTAGAAGTCACCAAATGCTCACAGTGGATTCAGCATAACATGAACGTCGGAATCGATCTCAGGGGCAAGTTAGGTCTATATTCAATATACTTTTGTAGTATGGAGTGCGAGTTAGCTCATAGTATGATTAAGTTGATGGTATTAAAGTTGAACTATTATGGATTTTAGTTTTGAAGTGTTTCAGTTTAATAGATTTTGTGTTTGTGAATATGAATTACAAGATTAAATGGCTTCAGTGAGCCTTGTCCTTATCAGGACGGCGGTAGCACCTTCTATTATTAAGTCTTCCGCTGCAGTTTTTCATAAATCATGTCATTAGCATTTTGGGGGCGTTACACAACTCCTTACTGCTTCTTACAGCTTCTTACATTTTCTTACAACTCACAACTGTATCTTATCGCGAAACGTAGCAGGCCTTATATGTATTTTTGTTAATTCTAATATAATCCATCATTAATATACTAGTTTTGATTTGCAAGTAATGTGTGCGGAGTTAATAAAAACTACTACAAAATAGTGAAAGATAATTGCACTGAACATATGCTAACAAAAGGTAAAAGTTTTGTGTTTGGCTTTAGGTAATGAAATCCATGTGTACATACTTTTACATAAAATGCAAAAAAATGAATACATAATGATGCAATGATGTATAAACTAAAAGCATCAACTTAATTCTATTTGTGCATGAGCAAAAGATACATTTTTCATTGACCTCATATCTTCCTTGAATGTAACCTTTGGTAAACACACTAACCTTTGGTAAGGACAATATTTATTGACGGTGGGGACGTACTCCCTGATACCAATGCGCTAATACATTTTGTGTTAGTAGTTAGGATGGCATACTGATTATTGAACAAATAGGATTGAATAAAAGGGCTTTAGCACATAAGAAAAAGTAGAAAGGTTAGATAAAAATTAGATTGTCACTTTATAGGTATGAACAGAGATCGTAAGGTTTGAAGTGTGTGAAAACTAAATGAATTACAGGGACATAAATAAATGGAGTGATTAAGTCAAAGCAATGTGAATGTCGAATAGAAATTATGCTTAATTTTTATGTATGAATAAAAATTTAAATTTGGATTCATATTCTATGGTACAATTTATCAATATAAGAAGAGCGAATTCAGTTAATCATTAATAAAACAATAATTAAAAGCTATGTCTTAAGAATAAAAAAAATTATAAAAACCCTTTAGATGAAAAAAATACATTTTATATTTTGGTGTGTTCTTATAAAACCAATTCATGATTGGGCACGAAGGGAGGAGGGGAGTAGCCAACGGAAATTATCTAATCATGAAAGGTTTTAAAGGTAAGCTTAACCAAAGGAGTGATAAAAATGATAGCTTAAAAGGAGGAAGAAAGTTATCCAACACTATTACTCAAATAGTTATTATTTCGTGGTAATAATATGGATTTGGCATTTAGTATTGAATGCGGTAAGTATGTCATAATGGTCATCCTTCTTGCTTTCATGTGTTCATATATGTGTAACTGTGTTCAATTATCCTGAAAAAGGTTATGGGGGATTTCTATGTCTTTTTAAATTTTTGTTTTCTTATATTTCCTTTAGGTGAGTGATGGAATAGTTGCAAAAACATAATGCAGCTGAACATTGTTTTTTTAAAAAAAAAAATCTCTGGCATTAAGTTATATATTATTAATTATACAGATGTTCTCCTTTGCCTACCTGAACTTTTTCTAGAAATAAATTTTTAACCTCCCACCTATTGATATTAATTTTTACCCATCTTGATTGCAGTATGTAATAATTTTTAACATTGTTGACGTTTGTGAGTAATAATATAAACTGTGCATTTCCAATTACAAAGGTGATGTGGCATGGAAAACACTTTTCTTATTCATAATAAGCCCTTCTGTAAAGAAAAAGTCCCCCCCCCCCAAAAAAAATTCAAGAGTCATAAAAGAAGGCATTTAAAAAAGAGGGAAAGGGGTTTAGGAAGGTTGCTCAGTGTGTCTTTTTCCTTCTAATTTTTTTCTTATACTCCTTCGCGATTATCTTATTCGAAGGGCAGGACATAGATTCTCCCCTCCTCTCAAAATTGCAGATTAGTTATGAAATATGAAGCTATGACCCATGAATTTTGAATTAAACTCTGGCTGATGCTCAATCCATATCTGTAAATTGGGCTGTTCTACATTGGTATTTAGATTTGTAAATGAAAATCAAATCTTTTTCTTTAGCAACTGAAGTTTCAAACGTTTCTACAATGGTAGAACTTTGATGGTGGTATTCGAATCACAAAATAATTAATTCGGAAAAGCCTAATCTTTCTCAAACACTCCCTCTTCAGCTTACATTCACTTTCAACATAGACCCTAAGCATTGAGAGCCATTTTCAAAGCTAGAAAAGAGTTACGTATGAGGGGATGCTTTGTCATCAATTCTTCTGATGGTTGATTACAGGCAACAATAATTAGTTCATCTCTCAATAAATTTAGGGTTTCGGCTCGTTTTCTTAATCCTATCACAAACTTCGTGGGAAATTTAATAGTTTTTTGTTGTTTAAAATTAACTATATTTAACATCAAGGTGAGTGAAAATTAATATCAATTAGTGAGGGGTTAAAAAAATATTTCAAAAAAGGCCACGAGAGATAAAGGTGAATATCTCATTCATTATATACATGCAACACATCGTCTATATACACTTTAAAAAATAAATAAATTTTCAAACTCGTAACTTTCATGTTCCACAAACTTAACAATTCGATTAAGTACTCAAATTTGCCTTGATTATGAGTAAGTCAATTGAGGCTACATAGCCAACATCTTGCCTTTGAAAAAATAATTGAACATTTAACAAATTGTGGTTGATAATCACAACCATCAATTATAGGATTAATACATACTTTTAGTGGAAGTGTATGTATAACCATACAATTTAATCATGGTGAAAAAGAATACTAGCATATTAATATATGCATATAACAAGGGAAACAAATGCACATAAGAAAGGAAGCAAATAAGTGACACAAAAGAAATATATATCCCCAATGTTTATGATCCCCACATTAAGGGCCATAATAAAAGATCTATCCTCCATCAATTCTCTCTACACATCTCTTATCTCGAGGGAAAAGGGGAGGGGGAGAAATAACATAGAACTTTAACAAAAATAAAGAAATAAGGATGTAAACAAATTTAAATCATAAATAGTAATATCAGTATCAACTTCAATTTGGGTAGAAGATGTTGTGTCTCTCACATATTGAAAACTTGCATCTGTAGGAAGAAATAGGACCAATCTGGATGCGAAAGTATACTGTCGATAATAGTTCACGTTTATAAGAATACCAATCCACGTCAATAAGAATACCAAGCGGCTACTAGAGTCGCTTTAGGTTTTCACGTCCTAAACCCGAGAACTCGATAGATGGTAGTTCAGCTGTGAGAGAGAAATAGGAGAATGTGGGAGATATAATATTCACCTCATAGCGTTTATGGAGGTGAACCCCCTTAAACCCCTTTATATAGCTTAGGGGGTAGCCAGGGTTGTCGCCCTAGGCGACTTAAGTGGCCGTTGGGCCTAAACCTATTAGGCCCAATTAACAGCTCCCACTCGGCCACTTAGGCCATAAAACACGTATCCTCCATGTATCACAACTCCTCACGCTTCAAACCAGGAATGGGACATGCGATCAAAAATAATAAGTGGTGTTATATTAAGTTACCATCCAACTAATATAACACTTTCACGAAATACGATACCCCAAAATCATCTCAAGTCATCACCAGTGGCATCTCTAATCCCTTATGCCTGATATATCATATGATTATGTTCTCAACATAATCGCCCGGGCTGATATGGTGATAGTGGATCGATTTTTCCTTAAACACTCATGAAATTTCATCTTAGCTTAACTGCTTTCTTAACGTATTCTTGCTGAACCATATACATCATGGTTCTTGAGAATCACATTAAAGTAGCATCATCAAGTTTCGAATTCATATCATAACTTTAAGTCATAAGGTCATTGTTCATAGGGTCATACAGTGACAAGAGATAGGGAAGTCAATTGTCACTCCATGTAAGGGTCGTCTTATAAGCACACATAGTATGAGATGTGTGTTATGGCATAGCTCCCACTCAGTTGGGTACGTCACTCTATATACCATGCGAATTGTCAGTCTAGATTTTCACCCAAAAATCTAACATGAGCTATTAGATCAACATACTGAATGTTAATCTTGACACTCAAGATTCGGCTTTTAAGGCTTCAATATGAAAACTTATTTCATACTTGAATCCCTCGAGTCTCATCTTAGTCTCACTCAGGCGACTATATTCATTCCACTCATACACTTCCAGTGTGAGTAATCAACATTGCACACCTAGTGCCAATATGATTAAGTCTCATCCTACCCGCTACTCAAGTGTCAGGGTGATTGCCTGTGTGACTATACCAATCAGAAGCCTGTGACATTTCAATACGCCTAACATGAGTATTCGGGCTGAACTTATCAATTGAACTATCCACCCGATGTTTTATCTTGAAGACTTACGTCGGGGTGGAGTTTCAACGAGTTCTCAAACCCTGTCAGTGTGTCCATCTCATCTCTTATGGCATCCAATCACTCTTTGTAATTTGGTGAACCAACAGCCTTTTGATAAGAGGTAGATCCCTCAACTCCCAAGGGAGTGCATAGGAATATTTCCTCAACATTTGAAAATATCATCGAGGAATTCTTCTATGCTCAGTCCTTGAGATCATGGGGCCTTCATTATTTGTCTGCTTAGGTGAGAAATCCTTCTCCCTTTCTCTAAGAGGTAAGGGACTAGGTATTCCTCTCCTTTTCTCTAAGAGATATGGAACCCTGAGTAGAGAGAGAAGATTACTCTCACTATCCATTGGAGGTGGGATCCTGAACGTGAGTACTAACTACATATTCAGGAATGACTCTTCTCAACATTTGGAGATTAAGGACGAATCTCATTCTCCTTAACAGACAAACCTTCACCATTTATACTAGATAAAGAAGATGTACCATCCTTGGTGACTTAGTGAGAATTCAAATCCTCCCTCTCAGCGAGAGGTGGTTGAAAGTCTTCTTGTAATGCATACAAATTGAGGTCCTTTTAAATTTCACCAAATGCTAAGAAACTCATTCTTAAGAAAACCATCATCGCGGGAATTCATTTCATGAAGAAAATATTCATGATCTCGATTGGTTCGAAGAGTTTTAATATTTCGTCCTAATTGAGTCCTACTACCGCTATAAAATATATGAACACATCAAGTATCTAATAGCGGTGAGATAGTCGGTACACATACCTTTATCATGAATATATAGCTCCATGATATGCTTTCACATTATTCATGGACTGCACATGTCTAGAGTGAATGAACGCTAAGGAATTCGATGTCCTCGAAACCTCACAACAAGATTTCCTATTGTTTTACTAGCTAAACATAACTCATATGACGCAACTTAAGCCTAGTGAGTTGGTCTTAAAAGACCATCTTTAGCTAGTTGTTAACTTTATATTAACCCTCATGGTCAAAACAAGCATGTTTAAAACATATTCGAAAATGGGACAAGGATGGAAGATATTTTATTTCATCAAAAAAAAAATTGAAAATACCTTTCAATGTGACATGGCCAAACAAATCACCATGCCATACGATATCTAAGACATCTAGACGCAAACTAAAGAAAACTTATCTCAGGAACAGAAGACAAAAGGAAAATTTCGCACCTCAGGTTCACAGAGAGCATCGTGAAGAGACAACATAGTCTCTTCAAAGAGCTTCAAATGATTTATCCTTAATTCAAGGACAACTTTTTCATTGTCGTTACCTAAAAAGACAATTTGTGAACCCACTGTGTAGTAGTGAAAGTTCAAAAATAACTTGTTCCTGAACTATGTACTTGGTTGCTCCCGTATCTGCAACCCACTAAGAATTATAGTTAGCAACAAATGCTTGAGAGCATACATATTATCCAGGAATGACTGTGGAAGAATGTACCTTAATCAACTCAGGACAATCCCAAGCATAAGATCTATTATTTCCACAGTCATAGCACTCACACGTGCTATATGCCTCTCTTTCTTTCCCGTAGTCTTTTTCCCTTTCGCAATACCAATCTTAGGTCCAGAACTTTATGAGGAAATGGATCTAGATGAACCTGATGCTCAGCTAATCCCACGCATTAATTCCATCACTAGATCGACATCATATGCAATACGACCAAGTATAGCATGTTGATCGATCCATTCTCAAACCACTTTTTGGTATACTTTTAAATTTTCTCGATACTGCTCACTAGTAGTATCATCTTTGCTATCCAAGAAGACCTAGAACCTAACGAGGGTACTAATACCTCACTCTCGCTTAGAGGAAACTGAATCTTTTGACACTTTATGTCACAGTCAGCACTATAAAGTTCTTCATTGGTAAACAAATTACCAACCATATTTTAATTGTCATATCTAAAAATATATATTTGTAAAATGGACATTAGGCATATTTTCAAATAATTAAATTATCAAAAAACTCCATTATTCATGTCGCATGATTGAAAACTTCGCTAAACTCATAATCATCTCATACAAGCATGAATTAGAAGTTTTAATAATTTAATTATCACATTTTTCCATAAAAATAAAATTTATGGAGAACATCATGGTTAAACTAATTAACGTTTTGGAAATATTACAAAGATATCCAACTTTATGTAAACCAAATTTACATGAAGTTATCTCATTATATATAACTACTAATATGTCATCTAGAACTTTATCAATGACATATCAAGCATGAAATTTAGATTATTATTATATAAAACGCATTTATATAATAAAATGAATCTATATTGCGAAACATATTCGAATAATAATATGTTACAAAAGATGTTCATAAAAGGCCCAAATAGCATTATATAAAACACATTTATATAATTATATATAACATGAAACTTATTCAAATGTTACTGGCAAATTATAAAACACATTTATAATATTACGAATTTAAATTTTATGAAACCAATTCATAAAATACCGCTAAATTACATAATTAGCAGATAACATGAAACGAATCCACATTCATTAATTTGGGCAAGGAAAAAGTGCTAAAATTAGCAAATTCACTACAACTCACGTAGTTCGTATATATAAAACACATTTATACAATACTACCAATTGGTGATTGACATGAAACATACCCATGTAATCGAATGCAACATAATTTGTAGCATGAAATATATCCAAATATTAATCGTAATTAATTATATATAGAACAAATTCATATAACATTAAAGTTTGGATGAAACGAATTCATAGTAAAGCTCGCAAATTATATAAAATGTATTCATATAATATTGTAAATTTAAATTTTATGAAACAGATTCATAAAATAATCAAATATCCTATATATCCACATAATAGCATGAAACTTGTTCATGTAGAACTTAATGAATCATTTTTATTAACTACAACAATGACATAACAATTAACTGATTTATAATTGCTCATGTTTTTGCATAAAATTATTAAATCATGAAACATATTTATGTGACGGGATATTATATAAAACATATTTATATAATGTAACTTATGAAACATATTCATTTACCGACAAAGGGGATCTTTATATCACATAGATATTTATTGAGTGCGAGTAAAACAAATTTACATCATACACACTAATTTTATATATGAAACAAATTCATAGAACTTCAACTCAATGGATCGATAACAAATTACTCGGTCAAGAAAATGTCAAGTTGACGCATATATAAAATGAATTTATATATGACATTAAATATATCAAAGTTTTTATAACGAAATCATGCATTCAGGATTAAAACTAATTCGAAACCTTAATTCAACAAATGAATTAACTGTATGAAACTTTATCAACTTAAACATCATCATAATTCAAAAAACCATGCTGTGACTAATAATCTCAATTATTGAGTTAAAATCTAAAAGCAACAATAACTAAAGAATAATTCTGTCCAAAACAAAACTGCCCTTTTTTTTTTAACTGTGGCCCATAGCATCGAAACACGGCATGATACAAACTGCCCCAAAAGGAATAGGGAAAAACAATCGGTATTTAAGAGTGAGTGACTTCACTAATTTCCCTTGAACCCTGACTCTCGCTCGCTATCCTTTTTCTCTCTACGCTTTGTTGATGCCCGAAATGGGCTCTCTCTCTTCAACCCTCGATGGCTCCTCTGCTTCTCTTCTTCTCGGCGTGGCTATAGAGCACCGAGCTCCATCGTTCCTCGGCCATGGAAGGCTCTCTGCCTTTCAAATTTCTCTCTCTTTCTCACGCCCCATGTCGCCACCCTCAACCCCGGCGAATGTTGGCCGAAAAACCCAGATGAGGAGAACACCCACCCTCCGCCAACAACAACAAAGGCCACCAGCGCGTAGATAGGTTGCTTCCGAGCCAGAAAATACCGGTTGTGCACCGAACGCACCTCTCACGCGGTGGCGCGTGACTTACACGCGCAGCCAATGTGGTGGATTTCGCAGTTCCTTTATCTATTTTGGGTAGATCGGCGGTCAAGGGTGCGGATGGAGGAAGAAGAAGAGCAATGTACTCCTTTGTCGGCAGCGCGTGCCTTACACGCGCCACCCCTCCATAGTTTCTGATGAGTAAACCCGGTTTCCTTTTCTCTTCTACCCTGCCTTCTTTTTTTTTTTTTTTGGTAATTGCCGGTTATAGGGCGGGGGGCCACCGAGGCCCCGCTGCCACAACTGCCACAAAGGCGTGAGTGGTGGGGACTGTTTGGTGGCAGACCACTAAGGTCTTTACTGCCACCATCGTCTTGATGGGTTAGGGTTTTAGAGTCACGAGGGGCAGAGAGACTGTTAGGGTTAGGGTTAGGGTTTCGGGTTCTCCCTTTTGTTCACTAATTTTTTTTTTTGTAATTAGGGCAAATTAATTTATGCCACCGATTTATTAATAGCACATAGCTTTAACATGGTAGTAGAACAATTTAATCGGATCTGCCAGTTGAATTCATACTGAAAACATGCTTTGGATATTATTGCAAAACTGAACTATTAGAAAAATTCAGTCTTTGGTTATTGAAGCATGCTTAGCAGAATCACTATCATGCATATTTAATCAGGGCATATTTTAATGCATGCATAGTGGGGTCTGTTTTATCAATAAAGATATAGATTGCCACAACAGAAATATTCAACCAAAAATGCATTCTGGCATTTCAATTGTAAAAGCATGCTGCTGGAATATTAGAGTTGCATAATTACAAAAATTAAGCAATTAAACGTATAAAGGAGCATGCTTTGAACAAATCAGGTTTGGTGGATTATTAACGAATCAATCAGGACTAATCCGAACAGTTTTGACTCTAATACCACTGTAGGAAGAAATAGAACTAACCTGGATGTGGAAGTATACTATCGGTAATAGTCCACGTTTATAAGAATACCAATCCACGTCAATAAGAATACCAAGTGGCTACTAGAGTCGCTTTAGGTTTTCACGTCCTAAACCCGAGAACTAGATAGATGGTAGTTCAGTCGTGAGAGAGAAATAGGAGAATATGGGAGATATAATATTTACCTCATAGCGTCTATGGAGGCTAACCCCCTTAAACCCCTTTATATACCTTAGGGGGTAGTTAGAATTGTCGCCCTAGGCGACTTAAGTGGTCGTTGGGCCTAAACCTATCAGGCTCGATTAACAACATCCTAGACTCTTTCAACTCCTCCAGCACTAATTCAATTCTTTGAACCACCATTCCTATGCTTTCCTTCTGTACCGTAGCCTGCCACTCATATTCAATTGGAATTTACTTGACAAGGGCCACAACATATTTAAATGCACTCAATTTGGCAATGAGAGTATGTGATCATCACGACCACCTCAAGAGCCTTTGTTATTCTTGTTGAAAAAATTAGGTGCAATGACTGAAAAGCACAGGGTTGGTTAAACCGAGTCATGGTAGAGAACCACTGCCTTGAAAGCGATTACGGCTCGACTAGAGTGCAAATCGTATTAGCCGGTCGCTCCCCAAGGTTAACTCAGTAACTCTCACACGCGTGCACTTCGCGGCTAAGAGGTTGAGGTATGCAATGTAAATGCCCAGAAACGTAGCAAGGAGGAAGACAGAAGAGAAGAGGGAAGAAGTGGATAGTTTTCTGTGTGTTCCCAATGCACAGGGGAGCCACGTATTTATAGTGAGATAATAGCTGTTGAAGCGCTTAAGAAAAACAGGAAAACAGCAGCAGTTACGGCAACAACAATGATGGAGGTAGAAGATCAGGCAGAAGAAAAGCAGCTTGTAGAAAACTGCAATTGAAATTAAGGGGAGAGCGGATTATCAGGAGGACCATAATAAACAGAGGCGAGAATCGTGGACGCAATCCGTTGTACAAAAGAATAAAACGGATTTTTCTAAAAACAATCGACCCCCGCGCGCGCCCGGCCCGGCCCGGCTAGGCGGGCGGCGGCGACGCGCGCGCGCGTGGTTTCCCAGTGGCCCCCTCATACCCTTAAAACATGCCTTGATCTTATTCAACTGGGACAAGGAGGAGTAGGGGTATAAGAACCCTTTTCTCCTTCTTTCTAAGTTCTATGTGGGGCAAGAAGAAATAGAGAAGGAAAAGTAGCTTGTTGCTATTACTTCCAACAATCCCCCACTGATGGCATACAAGATAAGAGAGGAAAGAATTTTTGGGCGATTAGGGGTCAGATACTTAGATGTCAATATCTTTCGATTTGAATTGACACATTAGTGATGTGAGGCAACAACCAAGTAATTTACAAGTGAGCTAAGTCTTGAACTTGTAAACCTTGATTGAGACCCCCACAACACATATCAACCCCTTAAGGAAAAACACATACCTCGCGATAACAACAACAGGCGCCTTTTTGGCCATATGCGTACCTTGGGTCTCATAGGTGCTCTAGAGAGAAAACCTGAATTTCTCATAGAAGGCGGCCAAACCTTCACACCTATGTAGGTAATTTCATCAAGTCCATCTTCGGTATAAACCACCATAACAATGGCTATGAAATTATTAAGAACATAATACAGTTCAACCTCACAAGTTTTCCATGCAATGAATACATTAAGTGCTTCTCAATAGCACCCCCACAATGGGTATAACTACACCAAGAGCGTAAGCTCGTTTTTCAAGTAAAATGGGATGAATCCATCAAGTGCTTATCTATAGCACCACCTTGGAAGGCTATGGATTCATTATTGTGCTTCTCTATAGCACAAGCATTATCACACGTCATAGGGATGGGTATGTAGTGCATCTTAGAGGTTAGCATGGCTTTGTTTGACCGCTAATGGGTATCCACCACACTATCTCCAGTCACAGGCTTAAGGCCCATCCCCCTCGATGTCTCCAGCACCAATCGCCTTGTTAATCCCTTCGTGAGAGGATCCGCCAAGTTCTTCTCAGATCTCACATACTGTAGAGATATGACTCCATGTTTCAGCAGCTGTTTCACCGCACTGTGTCTGATACGGATGTGTCTCCTTTTTCCATTGTAGACACTATTGTGCGCCACTCCTATTGCCGCTTGCGAGTCACAATATAGGGAAATTGGTATTGCTTGTTTGCCCCACAATGGCATGTCTGTTAACAAGCATTTGAGCCATTCTGCTTCTTGTCCTGCCAACTCAAGAGCAATGAATTCAGATTCCATGGTGGAGCGGGCTATGCAAGTCTGTTTTGCAAACTTCCACGAGATAGCCCCTCCACCAAGAGTAAAAGCATAACCACTAGTAGAGCTGATTTCATCGTTATCAGATACCCAGTTTGTATCACAATATCCTTCTAACACAGCAGGAAATTTGTTAAAATGCAAACACATATCAATAGTACCTCTAAGATATTTGAGCAAACGAAGAAGTGCATTCCAATGTTCTTGACTAGGGTTATGAGTATACGGACTCAATCTGCTTACGGCATAAGCAATATCAGGACGAGTGAAGTTCATAAGAAACATCACACTTCCTATAACTTTTGCGTACTCATTTTGTGATACACTAGATCCTTTATTTTTCTTTAAGTGAATACTGGGATCATAAGGTGTTCTCACAGGTGTCACATCAAATTGGTTAAGTTTCTTCAACATTTTTTCAATGTAATGTGACTGAGACAACGAAAAGCCAGTGCTGGTTTTCTGAATTTTAATCCCCAAAATCACATCTGCTTCTCCCATGTCTTTCATTTCAAATAACGAAGATAATAGCTTTTTAGTTTCGTTAACAACGAGTAGATTAGTGCCTAAGATCAGCATATCATCAACGTAAAGACAAATGAATACACAATCTGAATCAATCCTTTTTGAGTATACACATGAATCAAACAAGTTTACAGTAAAACCATTTTGTACTAAAAAGCTGTCAAACTTTTCGTACCATTGTTTAGGAGCCTGCTTTAGACCATAAAGAGATTTTCTCAGTCTACAGACTTTGTTCTCCTGGCCTGGTACCTCACAGCCCTCGGGTTGAGTCATGTAAATTTCTTCCTCTAGATCACCATTCAAGAAGGCTGTTTTAACATCCATTTGATGTACAACAAGATCATATATAGTAGCTAAGGTAATTAAAGCTCTAATGGTGGCTATTTTGGTCACAGGAGAGTATGTATCAAAATAGTCTATCCCCTTTCTCTGATCAAAACCTCTAATAACCAACCTGGCCTTATACTTATCAATTGAACCATCCGTCTTTAACTTCTTTTTGAAAATCTATTTACTACTAATGGGTCTACAACCCTTGGGCAGGTCGGTCAATTCCCATGTTTTGTTTGACTCGAGTGAATCTATTTCACTTTTAATGGCTTCCTTTCAAAAAATTGCATCTATAGATTTTATAGCCTCTTGATAGGTTTTGGGATCTTTTTCTATCAAGAAGTTTGACACAAATTCCTCAGTTATGACATCAACATCCGAGCTATTAAAGGATTCCATTAGAAAAGCAGTAATAAAGTTAGGTCCGAAGTTTGTTTCGACCCTACGTCTCTTGCTCCTTCTAGGTTCAATTTCTAAGACTCTATCATTGGAGTTAGAAACAGGTGATTTAGCAGGTAAAGAAGAATTAATAGGTGCCACATCAGTCACTTCCCATTTAAGGGGGAAAACATGCTCAAAAAACTCTGCATCTCTATGTTCAGAAATAACATTATCATTTAATGACATGAATCTATAAGCAGCACTGTTTTGAGCATAACCAATAAATACAGCATCAAAAGTCTTGGGACCTATGTTAGTTCGTTTAATACTAGGCAAAGCAACCTTAGCCAAACAGCCTCACACTTTCAGATAACTCAGATTAGGAACATACCCTTTCCATAATTCATATGGGGTTTTGTCTGATTTTTTATAAGGGATTCTATTAAGAATAAGGCATGCAGTTAAGACAGCTTCTCCCCACATGTTATCAGGCAACCCCGAACTTATAAGCATAGCATTCATCATTTCCTTTAAGGTACGATTTTTTCTTTCAGCTATACCATTTTGTTGAGGGGTATAAGGGGCAGTAGTCTCATGTATAATGCCATTTTTCTCACAAAAAGCAGTCAGAGAATTGGTATCATATTCTCCACCTCTATCCGATCGTAGTCTCTTGATCTTTCGATCTAATTGGTTCTCAACTTCTGCTTTGTATTTTAAGAACATTTGCTCAGCTTCGTTTTTAGACTTAAAGAGGTAAATTTTGGTATACCTAGAAAAGTCATCCACAAAAGTGATATACCATTTCTTTCCTCCCTTGCTCATTGTATTCTTAAAGTCTGCTAGGTCTGAATGCACAAGTTCAAGCAGTTCAGTTTCCCGAGTTGTTATGGTCTTGAATGGTTTTTTAGCAAATTTTGCCTCAACGCAAACATCACATTTTGAGCAGTTTTCAGTATTGATATTAGAAATTAGTTGCATGTTCTTTAGTTTGTTTATTGAAGCATAATTTACATGTCCAAGTCTACCATGCCATAAATCCACAGACTCAACAATATAGGCAGAAGAAGCATTTTCATTAACTGCATCAGAAGCAACATTCAGAACAAAGAGCCCTCCACTATGATACCCTTTCCCAACAAAGACCCCATTGCGAAGTATAATTATTTTCCCAGCCTTTTGGTTGACCTCAAACCCATCAATGTCTAGAAGACTACTAGAAACTAAGTTTCTACGAAGGGAAGGCACAAACAGCACATTATTCAGACATATGGATTTGCCAAAAGTAAATTTCAGAAGTGCTTTCCCTTTACCCATGACTCCGGCGGTAGTGGCATTGCCCATGAAGACATGCTCGCCATCTGGGACATCTTCGAAGTCGTGCATCAGATCCTTGTTGGCGCAGAAGTGTCTTGTTGCTTCGGTATCTAGAATCCATTCAGTGGGGTTGGACACCAAATTGACCTCCAATGTGACTACATAGAAAACTTCAGTATCTTCAGTCAGGTTTGCTTGTGCAGTTGGTTGTCCGGTGTATTTCTGAATTGTTTGGTTGGCTCCCTTACGAAGGTTGCACTGATATGCTTTGTGGCCTGGTTTGCCACAAACGTAGCAGACAACCTTCTGCTTCTGAATTCTGCCGTTTGTCTTTTTCAGGTGATTTTGACGTTTCAGTGGCTTCTGATCCCTTTTATTTTTTCCTTTAAACCTGTCTCTGTTTACAGGAATAGAAGATTCAATAAGATTAGCTTTAGATGAATTTAAAGATAGAGATTCCAACTTATCTTTAAGACGATTTGCTTCTTCAGTCCTCATATGACCGATTAGCTCCTGGAGTGTCAAATCCTTCTTCTTGTGTTTCAGGTAATTTCTGTAGTCACTCTAGGATGAGGGGAATTTCTCGATTAATACATTTGCTTGTAGGATCTCGCACATCTTCATGCCCTCGTTCAGCACTTCAGCACATAGGTTCTCGTAGACGTGGACTTGTTCCATGATAGACTTGTCGTCTACGATCTGAAACTGCAGCCACTTCCCTGCAACATATTTCCTTTTTCCAGCGTCATCTGAACCATATTTCGTCTCCAGTTTGGTCCATATGATCTTCGCAGACTTGAAGATCACAAAAAGATCAAACAATGGATTCGATGTGTTGTTCAGCAGATAGCTCCGTGCCAGCTTGTTGTCCTTTTCCAGTTTCTTTCTGGCAGTTTCATCTAGTGGAATAGTTGGTGTTTTTGGAGTAACAGGAGTGGCGATGGATTTCTCAGCATCAATCTGAGAGGTGTCAGAGTCATCAAGGTAGTCTATGGTGAGGACATAATCGATTTCTAGTTGTTCGAAGTAGAGTAGTAACTTCTGAGACCAACGTTTGTAGTTAGTTCCATCGAGTGGCTCGATTTTGTAAAGTTCAGGGAGAGACTTCTGGAAGGGTGCAGCCCTTGCGATTGTAATCGCTTTCAAATTGTTGGAAAAATTAGGTGCAATGACTGAAAAGCACAGGGTTGGTTAAACCGAGTCGTGGTAGAGAACCACTGCCTTGAAAGCGATTACGACTCGACTAGGGTGCAAATCGTATTAGCCGGTCGCTCCTCAAGGTTAACTTAGTAACTCTCAGACGCGTGCACTTCACGGCTAAGAGGTTGAGGTATGCAATGTTAATGCACAGAAACGTAGCAAGGAGGAAGACAGAAGAGAAGAGGGAAGAAGTGGATGGTTTCCTGTGTGTTCCCAATGCACAGGGGAGCCACGTATTTATATTAAGATAATAGCTATTGAATGGCTTAAGAAAAACAGGAAAACAGCAGCAGTTACGGCAACAGCAATGATGGAGGCAGAAGATCAGGCAGAAGAAAAGCAGCTTATAGAAAACTGCAATTGAAATTAAGGAGAGAGTGGATTATCAGGAGGACCATAATAAACGGAGGCGAGAATCGTGGACGCAATCCGTTGTACAAAAGAATAAAACGGATTTTTCCAAAAACAATCGACCCGCGCGCGCGCCCGGCCCGGCACGGCGGGCGGCGGCGGCGCGCGCGCGTGTGTGGTTTCCCAGTGGCCCCCTCATACCCTTAAAACATGCCTTGATCTTATTCAACTGGGATAAGGAGGAGTAGGAGTATAAGAACCCTTTTCTCCTTCTTTCCAAGTTCTATATGGGACAAGAAGAAATAGAGAAGGAAAAGTAGCTTGTTGCCATTACTTCCAACAATTCTATGACATAATTTGCTCTTCCTCTTCTCTCTCTCTCTTCTATTTGTCAAAATGCTTTTGTGGAGAAGGGTTTGTTTGAATGATTTTGACGAAAGAGGTAGACATATTAGCGTACGTGGGAGATGAGAATCCATATAACTGCAATAGTGATGCAACTACCCTCATATGAAACAATAATATTTTAATGTAGATTAAAGAGGAGAGAGAAGGAAGGGCAGATGTGGGCGTGGGCTACGGTAAACTACAACTCCCGACAACTGCCTTCCGTTTGACAAAGTCGCCCCAAGTAGTTAGCAGTCATATTAGCCTCTTGTATTGGATTTCAAGAGAATAAGTTTTACAGTGAGGGTGTCAATGGTAAATCGAAAGTTATACATTCATTGGAGGCTTGACTTATAATATAACACGCACACGCACACGCACGGACACACATTTATATATGTATGTATGTATGTTTTGTGTGTGTGTGTGTGTGTGTGTGTGTCAGTGTGTACATATATGTGTGTGTGTGTGTGTGTGTTTGTGTGTGTACATGCATACACATGCACAACTATATATGTGTGGGGATGGGGAGGGGCACATGAGACTAAATAAGATTAGAAATGTGGTGATTAGAAATAAAGTATGAGTGACATCCACAAAGGATAAGATAAGATAGACTAAACGAAGCTGGTTCGGCCATGTACGAATGAGGAGTACAGATGCACCAGTTTGAAAGTACGAGGGGATTGTTCTTATGGAATATAGAAGGAATCGGGATAGACATGGGAAGAGTTAGAATGAAGAGATTAGACGCGATTTGACGGCTTTCGGACTAACGGCGGACATGACTCATGATGAGAAGTTGTGAAGGTCTAAGATGAAGGTTGTAGATTTTAGGTAACGCAATGCTGGCCCTTCCCTTAAATTTGTCGATGTGCGGATCTGGTTATCACATTTATTGCATTAACAGTACTTGTGCAAGTTATTGTTTTTGTCGTACTGCCCTCTATTAGTTATGTTTTGTCACGGCTTGCTGGTTCTTCTTGTTTCCCTTCATTTTGTATCGACTCTAAATATTTTCTCAAATTTTTTGTAGGTTTATTGTAATCGGACTTTTTGTAGGTAATGATACCTGTAAAATTAAGACACTTACATCCGGATATCACCATCCTATATAAACAGGACCCACACTAGTTGTTGCTGCTGCTCTATGTGTGTGTGTGTGTATATATATAGATACACACACACACACACACACACATACATAGACATATATGTATGTATGTGTGTGTCAACACACACACACACACACACATATGTATGCATGTGTATATGCGCCCCCCTATACACACACACAGAGATTGTATGTATGTATGTATATATGTGTGTGTATGTGTATATATATAGTGGGCGCCCGCGTGTGCTCATATGTATATGTACTCTCAAGCCTGAAAAGTAGGGACACTAACTTGGAATTGGCGTATACGCTTGTATGAGTGATTGTATTAGTAGTATTTGTCGTTAGAGGTGAGCCAAAAAATTGGCTACTCGATTCTGGACCCATAATCAGTTTGGACTCGACGAGCATGGATCCGGACCTGATCAGACAGGTTCCAGGACCGGTTTCAAAATTTAGAACCTGGTTATAGTTGGATTCGGTATCAAGTCCTCAAATTTTGGACTTGAACCCAGACCTAATACCTGGTACTTAGTTAAAATTTAAAGAGTTTTGATAAAAAAATTATAAAAAGTAAATCTTTATTCCTCAAGTGATATATCTTTTATATCGAGACGCAACTTTCAATTACTCAATTTAACCCTTTGTCCTGTTTACTTTCAATTTATTACCGTTACTTTTTATATATCTCGACCGCCATGAATTTCTTCGTTCAAGGTTTAGTTTTTCTCATCATGAGCCATGTTGCTTATTATGTATTTGTTTTTATATTATTTTGATAGTTTTTCTCTCTCTTTCTATATTTCAGGTGGATTAAAATAATTTTTAGGTTTTTCGTTCATTTTGTAATCTTCATTTGTGATTTTCTGATTAACATTGTTTCTAATTTTTTAAGTTTATTTTAAAGTACATGAATCTTCTTTACTGCTTAATTTGTATTTGATTTAGCCTTATAGTTTAGTTTATAGGAATTTTGCTTTAGATATGAATTCTCAACTTCCTTAAATCCATGTCTTTCCCTATTTTTCTAGGGGAAAATGAGAAAAAAATAAAAAATATTACTTAGAAATTAGGTACTCAGAATTAGATCCCGTCTCGACCAGGTTCAGATCCGGATTAGGGACTCGTTCCAAATCTTAGGACCCGATTTTAACCGGGTATGGTTCCGGTTCCTAAAAATCCATCCGTGTATCCAATTATTATTGTTGTAAGAGTATATAATCGCACAAGTCATACAAGTATGCACATTTTAAAACTTGAGGAAATTTCATTTGGTGGCCTTTACTTTAGCCGTTTTCATTTGATCTGATCTTTAAAATCATAATTCAAGGGATACCCTTTGCATCCATATTTACACATTTGTTACTGACACCGCTAAGCTTTAAACAAAAATATCGAGATACCTATAACTTTTTCACCTTCTACTTATATCACTACCGTTTTTAATGTTTTTAAAATTCAAATCGCAACTGCTTTTGCCTTACCTAAATCAATATCTCCTAATTGAATTGAGCATGTTAATAGCTCATTCTTCAATTCGCTAATATTCTTGAGTTTAATCCCATCTTTGATGTGATTATCTCCTGTTTTTTTGGGGGGGGGGGGGGGGGCGTCTCAAGAACATCCACAAATCAAGAGTCAAATCATGGAGGGAGAAAGATACCAAGTCGCCATGCACCAACAATATATCTTTACACGTACATTATACAATTATATACATACACATTTTATTCTACTAGTGGAAGGAACCGTGCAAAATTACACGGTCTTATTTCCCTTTCTTTTTATAATTAGATAATTTAAGTTATATTGGCATTATTTTTAATTTTAAATGAATGTGTAATTAATATTCACAGTCTAAGTGATTAATGAATAAACCGTAAGCTAATAATCTATTATTTCCACCCATTAAATTTAGCATACAGTAGCTAATATCTCAATTTTATATTTACCTATTTCATCAAAAAGAACGCAAAATAAAATCTAAAGGGGTAATGTTCTTCATCTAAATAACAATGTTAAATTTCCATTTAAGCTATCTCATGGTTGCGCAAGATTATTATTTTTTAGTTAGGTTCTTTTAAGGTCTAGCATATATAGTATTTTCTCGGACCTGTGTGAATGCGGGATGCTTGTGCACCAGACTGCCCTTTTTTAATCTCATCCATGATTGAGTTAGAATATGGACACAGGATTTTACCTCACAGTGTAGCTTTAGTTACACTCATTTGATTTATATTTGGTACATAATAAATTAAATATATTACTCAGAAGATATTATGTGAATATGCTTCCTAGCTTACATTTGTTATTTGTATTACCAATAAGATTTTAGCATAACGGTAAGAACTAATAACTTAATCGCATGAATAGGTTTGAAAATTAATTTTGCTTCACTCTTCAATTATATTGTACGTCATTTCATTTCTTTTTTCATATGTATACTATACTATCTTTATTAAATTGTGAACATAATAGCTGCCTATGCAAGTACAGTGTGCTCTTAATTAATTGACTGTAATATATGTAATCTCTATGTTCTCTTCTTTTTCAGGAAGAGGTTTCTAAATTCTAAGCAGGGAAAGATAAATTTAAAATTTATGGTTGAGGAAACTAGAGCGTAATAAATTTAAACTTATAAAAGGGGTAAAATATTAAAGTCCATTAAAATTGGATGATAAAATAAAGAAAAAAATTAAAGAGAAAAAAAGGTTAAACAAAAGTGAAAATGAGTAACATATCCGAAATGAGTAAAACAGGTGATATGCAAAAGTGCGTAGATCACGATTCACGAACTTGAGGCAAGGGGAAATAGTTTGACTCATTGAGTAGATGGGGGGGTGTTGCAGAGCCAGGTTTTGAGCCATTGACCTTTCCTCGGGCCAAGCCTAAAAATGTAGCTTCTTGTCTGGGGCACCGGTTCATCCATGCAATTACAATACATTATGCATGCCCCACCAGAATTAATTCATCTAATTAAACAACTGCTTTGCATACAAGTGAGACAAATTTTACATCGCTTCCGAATCAAGCAGACGCTTGGCAGGTTCCGGAATTGCGCTCGTTCGCTATACGTAGAAGAGAAACATACCCTTAATTTGTGATCAAAAGCCCTATGATTTTTTTAATATTCTTAATTTAGTTTATTATAATTAAGCTAATTAAATTACTAAGGATGATGACATATACTTTAGAGCAAGACACTTCTGAAGTATATTGCATTGATCATCAAACATATTAAATGATTCAAAAATTCACAAACTTTTTAATAGGTAGACTTTAATTATAAATTGTAAAGTTCTAGTATTCTTGGATTCAACATCTCTACGGGCAAGGATGCTGGTAGAGGTAAGTTATCTACATTTATATCTCCCCATGCCCTGCGAAAGCGGAACTCATATTGGGAGGTGGTGTTGTTGTTGTAAAGCTCTAGCATTCGTCGCCTATGTCAACAGGTACAAATTGACATATTATTCGGATCAACTCTATCTGTGAAGACGTATCACATATGTAATTAGGGATTGCAATGGGATGGAAAATCCTCGCCCCCGTCGTGGCGCCGCCCCGCATTGGGAAAAATTTCCATCCCCAATGGGGATGGGGACGAGAATAGGGACACAAATAAATCCTGGAGCAGGGATGTGGACAGGGATGGGGCGAAAATTTATCCCATTCCCGTCCCCCTTCCCCGCTTGGGGGAATACCCCCTTCTCCATTCTTGTTTTCCTATCCCCGGTTGGGGAAAATCCTTATCCCTGTCCTCGTATATTAATTTAAAATTACATGTGAGTCATTTATTTGAACATAATACTAATGTTATATCGGTAAATTAAGTTGAAAAAATCCTAGATTGTATGAATTTATTTTGTATAATTTGTGCATTTGTTAGACTTATATTGTATGGACTTATTAAACTTTAATTTAGATTAGATTAAACTTTAATGAAGTTTGTTAGACTTATGTTGCATGTAACATACAAGAGCTTACTATACAATTAATTGGAGCTAGGGTTTAGGGATGGCAAGTCGGGTTTTCATCCAAGACTTATAATATAGCTATCACAAAGAAGGAGGAAAAATGGTGGGTAAAAATCCCCGTTAGGGCCCATTGAGGATTAGATCCCCAATAGAGATGGGGATGGGGGAGAATTTCTTTCTCGCAACGGGGAATGGGGCAGGGATCTTAGCAGGGACGGAGACGGAAAATATGCCCCGTCTCCAACCCGTCCCGTTGCCATCCCTATATGTAATTTAATAATTTTTTAATTGTTAAAAAAATATGCATAAAAGATAATTCTGATTGCATAACTCATAAGGCGTATTATATGCAATGGCCCCTGCTGGCCCTGGTCTCCTTTTTTTTTTTTCTTTTTTTTTCCCCTGCCCTTTCTATGCTCAGTAGTGGAAATGCTTTTGCACTGAAAGGGCCATGCAGGTTCTGTTCTTACTCACGCCCACCATCATTGCTTTAAACTTCTTGGGCCTACCTACTAAGTTTAGTAAAAGAGGCCTTCTTCTTTTTGATACAAAGAGAGGCCTGTTTTACCTGCAGGTAAAAACACCAGTAAACAGCTAGGTGAAGTGGAAAAGGGCAGGGGGACGATGAACGAGACCAAATTGAGAGCACGAGGCCCAATGAAAGCCGAAGAAGAAAGGTGGAGGAACAACGACTGGCTCACGGGTAGGGTAGATAACATGTCTGGGTATCTATTAAATCAAACGAATTGATCCGATTAAAATAGGACGAGATTAATAATAGGTTAACTCATTAAAGCTTATTTATGGGTCAGAACGGGTCGGCTCATTAACGATTTGTTTAATGATATATTACTTTTTCAACCTATTTGTCACACTAATTTACATATTGCAATTAGTTAAACTTATTACCAACGCAATACATAATAATAATGATTATGCATAGTTTTCCTGTACAAGTTTGTTCTATTTTAAAATGAGCCAAAAACGGATCATCAATGGACCAACTGACCCATTTACTTACATAAAAGGCATGGCCCGACCCAAATCATTAATGGGCCAACCTTGACCCAACCTAACTCACTTAGTAAACGGACCGACATTAGCCCGACTGACCAGTCCATTACCAACCCTACTCACGGGATTTGGGCATAGCATAATCATATCTGTAAACTTCCAATGACATTTATTTATCCATATATGTATGGTGATGGAGTGCCGTGTAGAGTTGTCTAACATGTCAGGTTGGATTGAGTTCATGTTTGTGTCATACTGAAACGAGTTAAGAAATCATCGTACTTGAACATAACCCGTTTATTAAATAAGTTAAAAGTCTTGATCTATACTCGTTTGTTTTTTAAACGAGTTGACCTGAAAGTTGCTCATTAACCTGTTTAACATAAACGGGTCAGATTTAGATTATCCGATTATCCATTTACTTAACATTTTGAGTAAAATATAGTTATCAAGTATTATAAATCAATCTTTTAAATACGATATATTATTATAATGTAATTGTTGTCCATGATCTACAAGAGCCATAATCCAATCTCGGAACAAAGATCAACAAACTCCATGCTTTCACATTTTCCCAAGAAATTTTACATAAAATTGGTCAATTTATTTAAGCCATTTATTTAAGTTATTAAATAGATATTCTTTTTATATCAAAATTCTCAATTTGTACTCAATTTAATTAATTAAATAAATTAAATATATCAATACATTTAATCTGATTTAAAAATCTTTACCTAGGCCTAATTAATTTTGTATTTGGTTCATAGCAATAATGTATCTGATTAACTTTTGATAGTTTTAAATTGGCGTGTGACAGATTGAGTACATGCACGACTGTGGAGCTAAGCGGTTATCGGCTGACCCCCATGCTTCCTCATCACATTGACGACGTACGTGGTGATAAACTACGAAAGACAGCTGCATCATTGAAGACGCGTGTCAAGTTGATGGAACTATATAATGCCATAGTTACAGATGATGTCCAACCTCTGCTCAGACAACACTATCCGTGTATCTACGGAAACGGGATCTTTATCTGGCTACCTAACGCAGTTACCAACGTACTAGTGCTATTTGCTTTCCGCATTTCATTGGTGTGGCAAACAGAGAGCAAGTGAGCAACTTAGCCTACAAATTAAAGCGACGACTTCCCATATCTTCATCTAATCATCTATCCCATAGTCCTATATATTAGCTGCTTTAGCCTTTACGTGACAAATTAACATGGCCGTCACGCAGGAGCCTATTCTTTCCAGACTTGATCGTCTTGACAATCTGGTATATTTATGTTTTGCATTGATATATATAGTAGTAGCTAAGACAGTGTGATGTAATGGGTGGTAATTTTTGGGAGTGAAAATTGTGTGCAGATGAAACATTTGGAGAAGATGAAAATAAGGTCAAACAGAGGCAGGAGCTCGTCTCCCACTCCATCGACCCCGTCAAGTGGTACGGGCACCACTACAAGCGAAGGCCTTGGTTCCTTCCTCGATTTCTCTCCGAGGAGCAGGGATCAATCCAAGCATCCCTGTCGTCCCATTGACGACGTCATCGTAGAGACTGAATACAAAGGTACCCTCCTAGATAGGGTTGAGCGCATGGAAGACCGTCTTTTCACGGTAAATACCTACTCTGAAATTGGAAGTCAACATAGATTTGGTACTCTCAGTCTATGCGCTAATAACAGAGCGGGCCAGCTGTGTTTGCAGCTAGAAGAAGCGATGGAAACAGAGAAGCAGGATTTGAGAGGAGACGACAAGACTCCCCACGGCCACAACCATAAGAAGAAGAAAGGGTTGAAGCAATTTGTCAAATCATGTGTCAAAGGCAAAGACAAAGGCAATCCGGGCAACAAGCTACACTGCTGATAAATGTCAAGTCAACGTTAGTTTATGTTCTTTTTTGGATGTCTTTACTTCAATGTATGAGGGCCGAAGTTATTCTAGTTTCGGTGAGCTTTCCACTTGTATACCTAGTAATAATAAACAACGAATAGAAACTTTGTTCATACCAGCCCAAAATTGATTAGGCCTAAAGTTACGTAAATGTTTTGTTCCATCATAGGTAAGCTTTGTTCCATCATAGGTAAGAAGCTTACCTTCCCGTCTATTCACGGGAATGCCTCGATCTAGGTTGGAGTATTTGTTCCATCATAAGTAAGACATATTTAGATTTAACAGTGAATGGTGATAATAAAAGAAGTTTGTATTATCAATATATCTTTAGGATCGGATTAATGCTATGTGTTACGTTGGATAATTTTTGGATAGTTTTTGTGTCTCTTATAGGAAGATCATTATTGTTTTTGGACAGGAATTTTGTGAGTCTTATAGAAAGACCATTATTGTTTTTGAACCGAATATTATGTTATTTTAAATAACCCTTGGCTATTCCAAAGGGTGGGACTAACACTGCGGACTACAAGAATACTACATATTCACATGTAATTTTATAATTGAGATTCTGAATAATGTAGTATTCATTTATGTAAGCTTATAATTGAGATTTTGAATAAAAAGATGATTTTGAATAATGTAGTATTCATATGTAAGCTAATAATTGAGATTCTGAATAAAAAGGTGATTTTATATAGTTTGCTATTGGTGAGTATTCAATCACAAAATTGAAGGCATTTATATGATATATATTCAATCACACTATTTCTTTTCAATTGGAGGCATATATATGATATATATTTTTGAGCTGACGCATTTATCATTTTCTAGCTTTAATCGGTAAATTTAATTTATAGATATAAATTTTAAATCATATTTAGCGATGATAATCATACAGTAAAAGCATTGTTTAGTATGACATTTGACTTATATTAAGGAAAAACAAAGGATGATCTTAAAACAATAAAGAAGAATGGAGCAAGTTAAGAGAGAACGCAGTTTAGCATCGTAGATGCATTACAAATAGATAGGTTGACAAATACATGGCTTAATTATATGGATGAAAGAAAGGGATTAAGAAAAGAGGAGGGAGCAGGTGGAGTTGTACATGTAATTAGCGGTCTCGGGGTGCTTGACATGGTCGAAATTGATGAGAAACAACAGACAGCGGGCGTGGTAGTGGAAGGTGGGGCGAATGAGCCATCCAATTAATCGATAATCGTAATAAGAAGACAGAGAGAGAGAAACAGATAAGGAGAGGCCTCGTCCCGATCTCAGCATGTCCTCCATGTCTCTTCCCGCTGCGTACATTGGCTTCCCTCTCGTCCCCGCGTTTACCTTTATTCCCTTCTTCTCATGTGCCCTTATCGTCATCATTGTCTCTTTCTCTCTCTCCTTGTTATGCATGATTTGAGCCTCCTGCATTTTAGTATTTGCATAAATAAATAATAATTGATATTTGATAACTCCGTTTTCCGTTTCGAATTAAGTTGCATATATAGGAATAAATGTAATACTGCAATTACTTGCGACAAGACAAGAGGAAGACGGCCAAAGTAGATATCAACAAGCATAGGGGAGAGAATAGTAAGTCCAAACACTTGGGATTTGTTGTCAATCACAAGCCCCACGGTAATGTTGCAATTTAAGAAATTTGTGGATACTCCTGATGAATCCACTCCCTCGGCTAACTCAAAGTGCTTCATCCGGGCCACCTGCTAATGTCCATAGATCATAATATTGTCTAATTCTATAAAAATTGGCTTTATAATGATGCAAACGTAAATTAAACTGTAATGCACAGGTATAAATCAATATAAATAAAAAAAGGAGCTGTATATGCACACTGCAACCGATTACAAATTGGCGTGGTCAACAACTCAATTATTTCACTTGAGTTATTTTGTAGCTTTGGACCTTGTCGTTCCCACTTCCCAGATACATGCATGATGCATTGCCTGCTACCCTGGCAACTTAATCTGGGTCGATGTATGGTAAATTGGTAAGTTACCAACACATGCCTCCAGGGTAGCCTGGTTTCAGGACCAGGAGGGGCAGCCCGCATATCAGTGTTAAATTTTCACTGCACAAATGTCCAGGGTTTTGGGCCTAGTGTCTCAAACCTGAGGTCCATTCGTAGCCCTTTTTGTACTCATGGTTTGTGCGTGATTTGCGCATTCCAGAGTATAGGATGACACCATCTCTCCATTTGACAATCTACTTTCGGAATAATTCGATGTATCTTATCTAT
Organism: Carnegiea gigantea; assembly: GCA_029747015.1. NCBI lineage: Eukaryota > Viridiplantae > Streptophyta > Magnoliopsida > Caryophyllales > Cactaceae > Carnegiea > Carnegiea gigantea. The sequence goes on from JAKOGI010000007.1 coordinate 128,340, forward strand.
TCATGTAGAGTTAGGGTAGGCTGCCCCCCCCCCCCCTTTCCGTGGGTAAAAGCCTATCGTTCTTTTGGAATCCAAGCCTAGTGAGTTTTACTGGACAGATCAAGTTCATGGACTGAAATAGGGGACATTATGGATGCAACGATCAGATCCAATGGATCAAGTTCATGGACTAAAGTAGGCTTATGCAGACGCAGGAGCGAAAAATTTCATTTCTTTTTTTATTTTTATTTTTTTATAGGGAAGGGGGTTACCTGAATAGAGACATGGGGCGGAGTAGGCTTAGTCGCAATGTAAAAGACAAGCAAAGCAGCGGTGAAGCTTAGGAAGACCCTCCATAACAACTGAATAAATATCCAGAAAGACGAGGCCGGGTAGGTTCTGAAAGAGAAATATTTCCGCCACCCTAAATTGTATTCATAGTTACCTTGATAATTATTCTCATCCCCATCGTCGTCATGATCTTCGTCACCATCACCAGTGCCAACATTTTTCGCTAACTTTTTTGGAATGGTCATCATTGTCATCATGCTATGATGGTGGTGGTTATGGGGTAGAACATGAACACCTATCTTCTCTTGCTGTTGGTGTCGGTGTTGGAGGAGCGCCAAAGAGTCGATAGAAGCACGAGAGGATGAGCAACGGGACAGCTGGAAGCCAGCGCTGGCCAAAGTTTTAGTTGGTTTTAAGGGATAATGTTGTTGATTGATGATATTCTCCTCCTCCTCCTCCTCTTCTTCTTCTTCTTCTTGATTTTCATCAGCAGTGTCAGGTTGTTGTCGGAAGCCATCAGTATGATGAGAGTGATGATAGCTGGGCAATAATAGTAGCAGTTGATGGTCGCCTGACTGATGATCTGCATGAGAGAGGGAGATGACTGAGCTGCACGATGGGCTTTGGACGTAGTAGGTACTGCTATTACTATTGTTGCTACAATATGCAAATGCTGTTGCTTCTTCTGCTGTTGCTGCTACCATTTCTGTATTTCTGTTAGTTACAGCCATAAGAAAGAGGAAAGGGCGGAGAAAGTGATTGTGCGAGGAAGAAAGCAAAAGAGCAGATCAACGAGACAGCTAATTAACATGAATGCATGGTATCATCACAAAGTTTGCTGGCAAAGATCCATCAGATTTAAACTATGTATAATGAAGGTGCCTACTGTAGGCTTTCACCTTTTTCCAAGCCAATATTTCTATTGGTTTACTTGTGGCTCTCCTGCCCCCACCCTGATTCAAATGACCACTTAACGAATGGTTTGGTTCACCACTTGTCTAATTTAATTATGGGGATGAAATCTCCGATTTTCGTATTTGATAGAATTTAATTCATCTTTTCACTTTAAAATTATATATCTGAAAGGATTGAATCTGAAGAACGCCTCTCCGACGGTCAAGTCAGCGCTGTATTCTAAGAAAGGCGAAGTAGAAGAAAAAGTGTTTCTTTGTATTGTTTATATGCAATAATTGATTTATCTCCCTATTTTCGAGATGGATTAGTGGGTATTTATAGCCTTTATTATCAGAGGCAAAATCTTAACTTCACACAAAAATCTCCCTATCGGGCCGTCGGATGGTTTTCTATATTAGGCCCAGGAATCGCATCTCTGACCCAGCAGTGGCCGGAGGTGGCCGCTATAGGCCACCAGTACATTTGTGGGGCCCGCCTTGGATTTTGGGTTTTTCCGCATCAATATTAGTTAGGAATTAGAAAACATTCCTCTATGTCGTCCACTGGCTTGATGACCAACCTAAGCTTAGCTTTAATTTTAGAGAGGAATATTGATTAGAGAACATTCCTCTATGTCATTTAAGCTTTCATTGCACTAATTAATGCAGTTGTTCTTCCTTTCGATGCAAAAACGAAAGCCTCTCTAAAATAAATTAGTGAATTGAAAGATAAACCATAAGAAAAGTACATTCGGTCAAAACAATTATTAACTCAGTAACAATATTGGCCCCTTCCTTGAATCTTATTTTGAGAGTCGATTCATTCCGCAAATTACGGACCCCATCTCATTCTAATTCATAAAGTGGCCTTTCTCCTCATCCTCCTTTGCTTTGCACCGAAATTGCTTTTGTTGCCTTGTCTCAGGAGTGGTACAAATTTCAATTTTAAAGAGCCCCTAAGCTTTTATGCTTTTACTAGTTTACTTGCAAATTCTCTAGCTACCTGTAGGTATAATTTATGCATTCTTTGAACTTAGACTTTTTTTAATTTCAATCAAACTGTATTAGCTTACTCTAAATAAATTCTTATTGCAGTAATTTTAAGGTCTGTTTATCTTATATTGTACTATATTGACTTCATAGATAGAAGAAAAAACAAAAAACTCAACTAATTGCTAGACAAAATAAGCAAATTCTACATATTTTGATATTTCAAATCAGGTTACATTTCATTGTGAGAACATGGTAGTTTTTCATCTTAGTTTTTTTATTTACTAAGTACATCTTTCGACCTTAAACTTTTTATTCATAATAAATAAAATTTTCATTATTAAGTACATTGTGTATCAATTTTCCCTGTTGCAAAGTTCAAAAATATAACATGGAATAGTTGATCAAAAGAGATGATGACCCCTTGCTTGTAGTGGTAGGCCACAGTGTAGGATGATTTTTTTTTTTTTGGGGGGGGGGAGGACAGTGTAGGAATTGTCAGTTGTCATTATAATATAAGCTCATCGTGGTTTGTTATTATTATCATTAATTAATGCGTTACGTTGAGTTCAGGCCAAGAATTAATTAGATTATCGCTTGGATGAAAAGAAACGATGGATTGACAGGGCAACGCGAAGTTAAAGGTTGGTGATTGTGAGTGGGGTTAATCATTTGACGGCGACACAGACATAGGGACCGAGAATGAGAATATTATTATTGTAATAAGAACGATCATATTCGTGCCGCACTGTGTAATTTATAATATTCAAATCTTTGAATCCCATCAGTTCGACCATCACAGCTCTCTTTTTCCAAACGACGCATCGAAAGCCTATAATAGGAGAAGAGATCTCCGAATCCACTTGAATTCTCCATCAAGCTCACTGTTTAAGCCCTGACAAGTAGGACCCGAGTTTGGTCAGGCTTGTCTGGTTTTACAGCGATCAAGAAGCCGACCATGAACAGGAGTCGAACTCAATCAAACAGACTCCGAGTCGAGACTTGATCAAGTCAAATTTGACCGAGCTAAACTTTAGTTTAGTCGAATCTTGACATACCCTAATTTTTCCCTATATGATTCAAAATACACGTGATTATTCAAAATTTACTTGTACTCTAAAAAGTTATGACACTCAATTTAAAACAGTGACAATCAATAACATACTTTAAAGTTTAAAGTGGAATTATCAATATCCTAGTTAAAGTTACAATTATGCGCACGGTAGAATTTGCTTCAAAAACTAATAAAGGTGCTCACAATCTGCACTGAGCCTAACTACCCTAAGCTTGAGCTTGACTCTCTAAGTATATGAGCCATGTTCGAGCTGAACCTAGCTTTGCTTAAACCAAACTCAAGCCAAACCCGAGGACTTGCCAAGCCAACTTGGCTCATGTATGGCCTACTGGGAAGATGAGTAATTCAAAAGAACGAAGGAACGGGCTGAATTTGAGAGGAGAACAACAAAGGAGGGGTCAGTAAAGAGTATCGGATGTAACACCACATTAAAATCTGAAACTAGGCAGTCTGTGCAGAAGACGACAACCAGGGAACTGATGCTCGGTGCTACTGAAACTGATGCTCGGCCTAACAGAAAGCTGAGGGCGGAAGTCTATTTTGTGCAATGACTATTCTTGCTACGCTTGGTTGCGCCTCCTAGAAAGTTATAAGACTGCCTTCAGATTCGATCTGTTGTGAAGACAGCAAGAACAGCCTGTGCAGATTTTCTCAACCTGAACAAAATCTGTCTATTCATAGTTGTGGCTGCTCATACAACATGGAACTCTGCAATGTGAATATTGGAATGGGGTGACAGTGATCTCTTTGCACAATCTCAACCTGCATAATTTCCTACAGTTTCCTTAGACACATTAACCCAACGAGTTTTCAGTGAAATAACAGTTCATGTATGTCAGCCTATGTATCACTTTGTATTATTAGTTGCTACATCAGTCTCGGACACAGATGATCAACGACCGCAGCAAAATTCAAAGCCTTTCGCTGCCACCCATAAAAGCAAAGAGGTTCTTTCCTAGATAACAACCAAAAAACGAAAAACAATAATATAGTGTTGAACAGCGGTTACTGTTAACGCAATGCCCAGCTTCAAGGCCTCACAAAATCAGCAGGCCTACAAGTTGTCTGCATATGTCACTTCCGCTTGGAGAAAATGCCAACAAAATCATCTTGAATTTTATTTTGGTGTAAAAAGATGATGTCATCTGAAGAAAGAAAAAAAGAAAAGAAAAGAAAGGTGGCCTCAATAATCTTGATCAAAAGAAAGAGTCAGAAATTCCATCTTATGCAGCACTCATCGCTGTTGACAACAGAAGAAACTCCAGAAGTCGCTTTGTAAACATGAACCTTTCAAGGACTCTTGAATGTTGATGGGTTCTCGCAGGAACCTTTCCATCTGTCTGGCCCCGGTCTTAAATGTTGATGGGTTCTCGCAGGAACCTTTCCATCTGTCTAGCCCTGGTCTTAATAGACATATCAAACACCTTCTGCCCAAATTCCACCACAAGCCCACCAAGAATGCTAGGGTCAATCTGAAATGATCACAAGCATTAATACATCAGCTACATTGCAAGTTCAGAAATTTGAACTAGATGATGGAATAAAATCACTACTTCAGCAAAACCCAAGCTACATATTCAGCTACTAGCATAGAGTGAGAAATAAATCCCCAGAAACATATCTGACCATGTCTACAGAAAGTACGTACCCTCTGCTCAAGCTTAATCTTCTTCCCTTGCCCAAGTATATCACTTAGAGTTTGCTTCAGTTCTTTCTCCTCTTCAGCAGGAAGAGGCTGGTAGAAAAATAACAACGAATAAAAGGATGAAAAATCATATTTCCCAGTAAGTAGAGAGGCTAAAGCCTACAGAGAAGGCAAATAGCATGTCCACCTGTGCAAGTTTAGAAACAAACAACTCACAATAACAGTTGTTACAATGGCTTTCAGTTCTCCCCTGTGTGCCATTGTCAATTCTGAGAATCTCTTGGCGATGCTATCTACGTGCCTCAACCTTCCATTCTCGGCCAATACAACTACAGTAAATCAAATTGCAAAAAATACATTCACTCTTCCAATTTGCAGAAATAGCATGTGCATCATGAATAAATTCATGTATCATCAAGCAGATAACACCTGGATCACCACAAAAGGGTTACCATTATCTCGCTTTTTTCCATGAAATTTCAATTTTAGTGACCAGTGGTCAGTAACCCAGTACCTCTAGTCAGTACCCCTCTGAATACTCGTCCAGGACCCAGCCATTGTAGCAGTTGATCCCATACATATCAAACTCCAGATCCGGATTTTATGATCCTAAGATTCTACGATTCAAAACCCTCAATTGATCCAAGTCTCACTAGAATCTTAAATTCATTAGGTTCTTACGATCCTAATTTAGTTTTAAAAAAGTATGGGAGGATCGTTATACAATTCTACAATTCTACCATCCAACCCACGATTCTAAATAAATTTCATGAAGTGCTCATATTCAATTATAATAGAGAAATCATTCCAACAATATATATTTTGTATCAAAAGCTTCTACAAAATATAATTAAGTTGAATTTCTGTAATTTTGTACTATTCTCGTCATTCAAGGACTGATTTTCAGAAAAGAAGGAAATTCTTGTTAAAGATTTAAAAATTCAATGGGTGGATTTAACCATTCTACTGTTCACTGACATTGAATTTCATTCGACAAAGAATGAACCTAATTGGCGGGCAGGGGTAAGCATCCATGGGTCCAATTCCATGATAGCTAGCCACTCTGGCAGAACCATGTTATGACAGGGTAAAAAGAGGTTTTACAAATAAGTGCTAGTTTGAGTATTACATCCTGCAAAGTTATTATCCTTTCCAGAGTTTTTTGTGTGACTTGGCTTCAAGGAAATTTGTATGATCTAACTATCTTCTAAATACAACATCATCCCAATGTATTCCCAAGAGCAAGTTGTGGGAGATCTAAATGTCCAGAGCAGTACCCCTGATAAACAGAGAGAACATTTCCAATGACTAGAAAAATCTTTCCAAAAGAAGTTTAAAGTAGCTTTAAAGAGCTTCAAAACTTACATGGATTATAAATTTGTACTTCGATTTTAGTGGTAATGAATGGATCATCACCAATCCATCACTCTGATAAGCAAGTTGGTTTAAATCAAAAGTGTGACACAAGTACTGAAAGTCTATGTTAACTTTGCAATGACAAGAATCCTACACAAAAGCAGCATGATTGCCACCATTAGAGAGAAGGAAGAAGAGGGATAAGGAATAAAAAGATTCACAGGTAATTTAGACATGCTGGCGAATATCTACAGCCTCACACTCACACATGCAGGAGCACATGGGTGAAGTTTCCGGAATCTTCTAGTTCTAGGACCTTTTAGAAGGCCCTAGGATCTTCCACGTTTCAGAATGACGTGGAGTCCTATGGACTGCCTTTTTGGGGGTACTAGAGCTTTCTAGAACACTCTCTAGAATGTTCCACGTTTTTCTTGAATATTCTAGTAGCTTCTAGAGTATTTAGATAATTGTGATGAAACATCTAGAGGATAAAAATAGCTGTAGGATTAGACAAATCTCCATTGTCCATATAGGAGATAGGAGCCTATTAATACCCCAAGGGGCTCATTTGTAAACAAAGCTTTGAGGTAATAAAAGGCAATCTCCCAAACTCTCTTGGGGCCTCTTGTTCCCTCTATTTGCTTAGCTATCTACACTTAAGCTAAGCATTTTGGCAAGGCTTACCGCTTACTAGCAAACTTGATTAGGTAAGGTAAGGTTCCTAGTACTGCACGGGATTGGGATTGGGGTTGGGTAAAGATCACCCATGACAATTAGCAAAATATGAAAGAAAACTAAAAAAACTTCTTGTCCTAAAATCAACTGCTAAGGAAAGCAGAGACACAACTACAATGTCAGATCATTCCCATTATCCAAGGGGGAATGATAAGCATAACACATTGACCATATTTTGACTAGGAGCTTATTTTGAACTAAAGTATAGACAGAAGGTCACTCATACTCTTTATTCAATCCCTCCTAGCAGCTCACAGAGTTGCAATTTAATTCAGCCTGTAAGGAGCCAGGTCACTGACAGCAGACAGGAGGACTAATATCTACCCAGCCATAATTGGTACGCAAAGATAAAATTTATAAAAGTCCACTGAAATTGTTATGAATGAGCAATAATCCTACCCAAAAAGTTCTTTGTGACATCTGTAAATTTTGCTTGAGCACATATCTCACTGATAGCCTTTACGCTTGTATCTGATGCCACAGAGAGGTCCTTTGTAAATTGGAAAAATGTAGGCGATTTCTTGGAAGCTTCAACAAGATCATAAAGCTCCGACTCAACCTTGTCCAAGGCATTAGCTTTAACAGCAGCAAGGTATAAAGCAGATGCATAATTCCCAGAACCTCCGAACATAGCAATTGGAACCTGAAATGTCACCAATGACAAGAAACAAGATTAAGAGAAACTGAAAGAATGCCCCCTCCCAATTGACAAGGAAAACCACAAGAAGCATGCATCAAAGAATATGACAACTTATGATACAGAACACCAGGGTAAAAATCTATCTTCATAAGCTTCTGTCCAACAGTCTAGCCTCACAAATCACAAGTATAATATCATATGATAACATGATCATTTCATAAGTACTTAGTACTTACCATAAGTATGACAGACCACATGCTCTCCAGGATAACAATGGGGAAGGGTTTTTTTGGGGGGGGGGGGTTGTTCCCATGCCCAATGGGGACAGACCGTCAGGGATTACCTCGTCCGAATTGGGATGGGATATAGAAGGGGAAGTCGGGAATATCTCTTTTCCCATCCATAAACCTGTTTCCATATCTAAGGCCGAGGGGATAAGACTCAATGTTTCAATTTTAGTTCAGCAGGTCCAGCTTCTCTAAATTCTAGCAGGATAACAATGGCACTATGATCATTCTTAATAAATTTCACTGCATGGTTTTTATACTGTCCAAACTTAAAATTGAATCAAAATGTATACAGATGATTTTGACTAAAGAAAAATGTTTTGTCAATAATCATCTTGTTTAACTAACATTGAAAAAATTGAGCGTTACAGGAGAAATGTAATGACATGGGGTACTTTCTAAACATCACTAGAGACAGACATAGAGCCATTAGCGAGAAATGATAACAGCACGCATTGTAATCGCAGGACCCAGGCCGAATATTTGGGTGAAAGAAGGTATAAATAAAATTAAGAAAGGAGAATACATCTTGTTAGCATTCATGGTTCCCCAAAGAAGTAAATAAGTTATTACAAAGAGCTGACCTTGACACTTTCCTTCTTGGCAGGAGATGAAGTAGCGTAGTTTCTCTGTGACAACAGAATAGAAGATGTCACACTAAAAGTCTAAAGCTGGGACAATTTTGAGATCAGAAGCAGGATGAATAAAGTAGAATAAGATTAAGAAGCTGGCAAATAAATAGGGCAGATAACCAATCCCAAGCAATTAGAAAAAGGAAGAGATCAGATAGACTTTTGGCGATTTGAGTTACCTGGAAATTAGGGTCGAGAAGAGCCCTCTGAAGGTTGGATCTCTGGGTCTGGGAATCGGAGGGTAAGGCTTTCCGAAGGAGGGAGAAGCTGGATCTGATGCGCATTGCCGTTGCCATTGCCAACAACTTGAGATGTCTGTTTGTGTTTGAGAACTGAGAGAGAGAATGAGCACCTGTACTTAGAGAATAACGTTACTATTATGCGCAAGTGATTCAAGGGTTTTTTACCTTCCTCCTACCCGAAGAGAAACAGGCTGAGGCAAACCATGACGACTGCTGCACTGGGCCGGTGAAGCCTATCATTCGGCCCATTCGAGGCCCGCCCATTTGTAGTATTAGCCCAAAATCCCAAGCCAGCACAATAAATAACTATCATCCCAACACGTCGGTTTTGATTGCTGGTTGATTAACATCCCTTAACCCTTGGTGGTGCACAACATGCATCGCACCACCTATTTTTGATTTTTTAGTACTAGTAATCAAGTCTTACTGGGTATCATCATCCCTTCTCCATCTCTTAATGTCTCTCTCAATCTCTCCGTTTAGCTTCCAATCCATTTCTGCCTTGAGTAATTAGTAGACAAACTTAGGTGAAGGTGTAGTCGCAAATATCTTAGGATCATATTGCAAATCCCCCGCAGAGAAGATAGCCAATGATCAACATGAAAAAGCTTAAAATGCCCAAGAAAATGAGGGTGACGAGGACAAGCAGTGGCACCACTAATGCAGGGCCAAGCAAACACAAGGGGATGAAGGGCATGAAGATGGGGAACAGCTTCAGAGGGATCAAAAAGATGAACATAGCGGCAGCCAAGAAGCTAAGGAGATCATTCAACAGCATCAAGCTCAAATCAAAGGTGGATCAGGTTCAGGCTGAAACTGCTGCGAGTACTACCACCACTGCACCTGCCAGTAGTACAACACCAATGCGTAGCAAATGGACAGCGGTTGTAAGGAAGAAGATGCGGTTGATTCCTCATCCTCGTATTATCCATAAAGGCAGCAGCAAGCTTAAGGCTAACAACAACGCCGCTAGTAACGCCAAGAACATCATTATCATCCATAACAACACCAGCATAGCTAGCAACGAAGACTATAACAGGGCCAGCTGCGTGGACATCAAGGACATTGCGTCCTTGAAACCTGGTTATGTTGAGGAGGAAATCACCACTACTAGCACTCACGATCATCATCATCAGAATGCTAACACGAAATTAGACGATCACGAGGAGGAGCTGACCAACGGTGCGACAAGCGGCAGATTGAAAGAGGTGGATGTAACCTCCATCGACTCAGCTGCCCCACCCCCCCAGCCCGCCGATCAGGCTAGCAAGGAGGGCGAGGAAGAGGAAAAAGAGGACACACATCAGATTCAGGACCACCAAATTCAACATCGTAAGGAGAACAACGAGCCTCAAATGAAGGGCGTCAATGTGGACCAGATCATTCGGCTGAGGGAAGACAAGGCTATCATCCATATTCAATCTGTTTTCAGGGCTCATCTGGTATATATACATATTTTCTTCATTCTCCGATCCTTTCTCTTCTTTTTCTCTTCCTTTGAATTTGCATCTTTAATTTCATTCCTTCCTTTGTTCTACTTTCACACTCACACGGAACCTAAAAAGCTCATGGATAAGAAACACTCTCATGGAGTAGCAAGGATTCTTGGTACTAGATCTATCTCTCAAATCAGATTAACTCTATTTTTGTTGATGTTTCTTAAACTATGTAAAACTCAGGAGAAAGTCAGAATGATGACTATTAGAGAACCTATCAAGGATGTCATCATATAAGAGAAATATACTAACAGAAAATATATGACAAGTGAGAAACATGTACAATAAAATGGGTTGGAATTATAAAAATATCAATGCACAATATTAAATAAAACTGCTGAATTTAGAAGATATATGGTAAAAAGCTATTTCTGCATGGCCTAGTGAAAATTTGTCAGCTCAACAATAAAATCTATATAATCTTCCAGACACCAATCATTCATCATTTGTACCAAAATGTATATATATGATAATATGATTGTCACGCATTCAGATTCCAAAGAGAGCCTCTAGATCCCTTTTTTGGTGAATTTCACTTTGCTTTCGAAAATCATATCCCAAAAAAAAAAAAAACACAGAAGAAAAGAAAAGGTCAGTGGGGTTGTAAGAGTCTGTAGCTAAAGAGAGGGTATTGTCTTTGTTTGATACAGGCAAGGAGGGCATACAGGGCATTGAAAAGCCTGGTGAAATTACAAGCTGTGGTACGTGGGCTATGTGTGAGAAGGCAGGCACGTATGGCTTTTCATTGCATGAACACCTTGGCTCGGTTGCAGGCTAGAGTCCGAGCCAGGCAGCTGCCTGTTGCTGACGCTGTTGACAGACCTTGATCATCAAGTCCCAGAAGATGTTGAAGATCATAGCCAAGGAAGGCTACATCAATATTTATATGCCCCTCTTAATCTTGAAATACCAATTATTTGTATGGCTGTTTGGACACCTCTTTGCGCTTTCTGAATACTTCGGTTTTGCTAGTACGTGTGCAACAACACCCTTGTAGAATTCGTCAGTTATCACTGTTAGCAAACTTAAGGATTTAGGACGTACCTAAATAGGCGGAAGTGAACTGATCTCTTTGATGTCTTTTGCTCCACGAATTGTATCCCGGTGGCTACTAGAGTCCCTGTAGAATGACCACGTCTCAAACCCGACCAAGTGACACACAATCACGATCACACGTTTAGACAGAGAGAGGGAGAGTAATGAGAGTGTTAAAAACACTGTAATTTTGTATGCAATTGTTCTACCTCTGACAAACAGATTGGGAGGTATTTATATGGCACTTAGCCACAACCACTTACTAAAAATGGCCCCCTAAAATCCCTCAAGGATCCCTACATTTTAGCTCAGTGGCCGTTGGCCCCTCTAACCCACTAACATCTCCCACTCGACCACTTAAGCCGTAACAATGTTTCTACAACATTGTTTTCTCTTTTAAACGCGTCATACCAGGAATGAGACGTGCGATCAGAAATAGCAAGTAGTGCTTTTGTTAAGCACCATTAGTCTAACAAAACACTTTCAGGGCAGACAACTACCTAAACCATTCAAGACATCACCTGAGGCACACGCTGTCCCTTTATGCCTGCTGATATATCATGATTATATTCCGAAATATAACCGCCCGGGCTGATATGGTGAATATGCAATGGTTTTTCTTAGCAACTCATGACATTACATCTTAATAAGATTGCTTTCCTAATGCGTTCCGCTGAGCTGCATAGATCTATAGCTCTTGGAGTACGCATTAAAGTAGCAACATCTAATTGGGAATTCATGCCACAGCCCTAAGTCCAAGGGAATCGTTATATGAAACACCGATGTTTCAGGGATCACACAGTGACAAGGAAGGGAATTAGTTGTCACTCCACTAGGTCGACTTAAGCACACACAGTATGAAATGTGTGGCATGGTATAACTCCCACTGAGGTGAGCCTGTCACTATTTATACCATGCGAATTACAAGTCCAGTTCCTCCTCAGAACTGACTCGAGTTACTCGGTTAACATACTAAACGTAACCTCGATACTCAAAATTCGGCTTCAAGCTTTGATATAAGGTTGTGTTATATCCGATTCACTCAGAATCTCATCTTAGACTTACTAAGACGACTATTTCTCCACATCACTCGTACCACCCAAGGTACGATGATAATCAATATTGCACACCTAGTGCCAATATGATCAAGTCTTATCCTACCCACAACTTAAGTGTTAGGATTGATTATCCGTGTGACAAGATAATCAAAAAGCCTAGTGACATTTAGATATGCCTAATCAAACAACCAGAGTAAAATAATGACCACTTTATATAAAAGAAACATCAATCTTTTACAATAATAAAATGCTCATTACATACAGGTCCAAACAAAAAACAGGATATTCCAACTAACTAAACTCTACGGAGACCAAGACTCATCATATGAGTTTTGAATACATCTCTTGGAGTAGGTTTAGTTAATGGATCTGCAATCATCTTAACAGTAGATAAGTATTTTATAATAACTTCTTTCGACTTTATGGCGTCTCTTACAAAATGATAACGCCTTTTAATATGCTTGGCCTTCCTATGGAATTTAGGATCCTTAGCATATTGGATAGCAGTAGTATTATCGCACCAAATTTCTACCAGATCATTAATTCATGGAGTAAGATCAAGATCTTGGAGAAAACTCCTTAGCCAAACCGCTTCCTGAGTGACGAGGCAACAAGCGACATAATCTGCTTCCATAGTCGATAGAGCTATGCAATCTTGGTTCTTGCTGCACTAAGATATGGCTCCCCCACCCAGGGTGAAGACATATCCAGAGGTGGACTTAGACTCATCCAAGTCTCCACCCCAGTCAGCATCAATGTACCCCCTCAACTTTAGGTCTCCTCCTTGGTAGCAAAGTACCAAATCAGTAGTTCCTCGAAGATAACGCATTATCTTCTTGACGGCTTGCCAATGAGCGTTCCCAGGGTTACTTTGGCAACGACTTATCAAACCAACCGCAAAGCAAATGTCAGGCCGCGTACATAACATGGCATACATTAGGCTTCCGACTGCACTAGCATATGGGACACAGCTCATTTTCTGTTTTTCATCATCTGTTGTTGGACACTGTTCTAGACTCAAGATCAAGCCCTTGTCGATCGGAGTGTCAACGGGTTTGGAATAATGCATCCGAAACCGTTCCAAGACTTTCTCAATATATGCCTTCTGGCATAAACCGAGAAGTTTCCTAGAATGATATCTGATTATTTCCACCCCTAGGACATACCTAGCTTCACCCATGTCCTTCATCTCAAAGACAGAGGACAGCCACCGCTTGGTGGGATTGATCATCTCCAAGTCACTCCCAGCTAGCAGAATGTCATCGACATACAAAGTAAGAAACATAATTCGTACTTTTGTCTTCTTGACATATACGCAGTGGTCTTCTGAGACCATGGTTAAGCCAAACGCAGTAATGGCTTCATGGAATCTAAAGTACCATACTCTTGAAGACTGTTTGAGACCATATATGGATTTTTTAAGATGGCAAAATTTGTCTTCTTGCCATTTTGATACGAAACCAAACGGTTGTACCATATATTGTTGCAGAAAAAGTTTTAATATTTATAAACCCCAAGTGCAAGGTGTATCGTTGAGTACTTGGGGTGTCGTCCGTAGGGAATTGTGTTTTCAACTACCAGAGCTAACTAAAGCGTCTCAAGTTAGGCAGGATCGAAGGGTGAAAAGGGGGAACTAAACTACGTTATAAACACAGAAACAAACGATTTAGAGTTGTGATTTTACCAATGGATAAACTAACTAACCAAGATGAGTCCTAACCTACCCAAACCACACTACGAACTAGAGATGGTCGGTTGCATCATCAAAGACCACCCAAGCCCTCTCTCAAGGGTCATGAGCTAGTCTAACTCGCGTAACCACCTACTTTCGTGGGGTTAGTCGAATTAGACCACAAAACTAGCAACCCCAGACCTAGCTCGATTCGGATACTACTTTCGTGTCCCGAACTCGGCCATTCCCTCTCCCACACTAGCAAATTGACCTCACCTCTCAGCATAAGTCAATCGCCCAAAAATATGGATGAAAACCCTCTCAGGCATTTCATCGAACACTTGGCGGGCGTGAAGGAAAACTCTAGGTTCTAGGCATAGATTGGGTATGGTTAGGCCAATTACAAGATTAATTAGCCATCCAGAGGCTAATCACAATCCAAGCCAACACAATCTACCAACTAAACATCAAAAACGAATGAAAACCTAAACTAACAAATAAGAACATGAACATGAAGAACGAAACAAAGGCAATGAAATAAAACGAATCTAAACAGCTAAATAACATGAATTAACGACAAAAACTAAACATATAAACCAAACAAAGCAATTACAAGAATTAAAACAACAAAATATAAATAAGAACAACGATGAAATAAAAAGAGAAAGAAGAGGGAAACTTATGCTTGAATTGATTGTAGAACTTGAAATCCATAAGCTTGAATCCCAAAATACCAACTACCATCCTAATCTAATCCTCCTATTGGGGTTTTTATTGGATAAAACGTAAACTAAAACTACTCTAAGAAATCGCCTGGAAGAACCCCCGAGCGACCCCCCACAAACAGACGCCCGAACGGACTTAAATAGAAAACCGAAGCCGCGACGAATCTGGGGAGGTGGCACGGCCTGCCCGTGCCACATTGCTGTGGCACGGTGCCGCCTCCCCCCGGTTTGTCCGATTTCGCCGGTTTTCGCCGGTTTTCGCCGGTTTTCGCTGTTTTTCTTCGTTTTGTCCCATCTTCGTCCCTTTTCGCGACGTTTGCTTGATTTGGAGTTATTTCCTACAAAACATAAATAAAACAAGGTAAAATCCTATAAAATAAAGTTATTATACGAGTAAAAGGTGGGTGAAAGAAGCACGTTAAATGGGTAAATTTACCGTTCAACACACCCCCACACCTATCTTTTGCTCGTCCTCGAGCAAAATAAAAGAAAAACTAAAGTAAACAACTAACTCACTTTCGTAGGAATCACGGTTGCATTTAGCGTATGCAACAAGCCCTTTAAACCCCTTGGTCACCCCAAGTGGACGAGTAAGGTCTCGTGAGGGTTTGCAGAAGATATACCCACAAAATCTCAAAAAGGAAAAACAAAGAAAAGAGAAACAAAAATCGAAAAATAAAAGTAGCAAAACACAATATATACATGGGGATAAACTGTACACAATCGAATCAACCAAAACCACCTAATAGCTCAAATATCAGTCTGTACACAGGCATTATATGCATTTCAGGACACATCATCCCAAAGAATGGCATCCAGACATCAGCTTTTCACCCCACGACGCATGAGAACATTGAATCCATCCTGGTGCCTAGTGTGCAAGTGTATCATCACCCTGAAACTAAGCCTACCAAAACCAAACTCAATCCCACGCAATTGACACAAGCTACCTTTTTGATTGGCTAGCATAGAAAGCAGGCTTCCCCAGTAGCAGTATTGCCTCAAAGGGTAACACCCAGTAGCGCATGCCTCAAAGGGGTACTTGTCATTTCCAACTCTTTTCTTCCCCACTTTCTTTTCTTTCCATTATTATTTTTTCAATACAAACTCATGTTACGCCTCAAAGGGATACACCCAGTAGCGCTTGAATTTGTTTGTTTTTGCTTTTGTTTTGGAAAAAGAAAGGGGGGTGCCAGCACATATAAAGGGAACTGTGCAGTAGACAATGGGAGAGTCGATTGTGGAAGACTAAGAATTCAGGATGATGACAATACATGAATTCAGGACTGGATTGCAAAATTACGATGGACTGTTGGGGTTAGAACTGAGGTCTAAAACGACAGATTGAGGATGAATATCTATCATACACATTATACTTATATACGAGCTAACAGTCAAGGTATCAGGGATCAAGGCTGATCAAAATAGTACAAAACTCCCCTAAATGCAAAAAGAAAAGAAAAATTTGTACAAAAAGGAGAAAAAAATGAAAAAGTTATACAAAAATGAAAAATTTTCACAAAAATAAGAAGAAAAGGGAGATGACCCCACCCCCACACCTAAATCTCACAATGTCCTCATTGGGAGCCGTGAGTCATCACCAACACACAAAAATAAAGAAAAACAAAATCAAACACAAGAAAAACAAAAATCGACAAAAATATACACAAGCTAATACACTCTCCCAAAAAATACAATTCTCACCCAAAACAACAACACGATCACACATAAATACAAACTAACACCACCAAAAATAAATGTAGACCAATCCAATAACACCACCTAATCACAACACAATAAAAATCCACAAAAACACAAAATTGGTGATCATAGCCAACAACGGCTCAACAACAACCAAATTTCACCACTAAATGATCACCAACAAAAACACAATCCTAATATTTACCACTAAACAAGAACAAAAAGAAAGAAAAGAAAAATAAAAATAAAAAGAAGGGGGGAGAAGAGTGAAAACGAGTATACCAGGTTCGGGTACTGAATGTACCCAAACTACACCTCGCTAGGACGAGGTTGGGGAAGTGCGAGGAGCATCAGCCACTCCTCGGCGGCGTTCAGGACGCGCATCGCCAACTCAGATGCCGTCAACGCTCGCAGAAGTTTATCAAACACCTAAGCCTGCAACTCAGATGAGTGTAAGTAAGAGCACTTAAACAGGAATGCAGAAATAATAGTAAGTGCTCTCCTAAATTTATCAAATGCCTTAGAAAAATCAGTAGAATGATTGAATTCAATAGGAAAGATGATTTTTCCAGGCATGTCCTCTAGGTATAGACTATAAGGGTTAAAGGAGGGGTCATACCCTCTAAAGGCACCTAGGGACTCCATACAGTCTATCTCATTCCCCTCAAGCATATCATGACATGCAACGAGTGATAAATTATGGTACTCAGGGGAAGAGGAGGGTAGTGAACATGAAGAAGCACGAGAAATATCAAGGGAGTTGAGGGATACATGGTCAGTAAGATCAGGACTAGATGAAACTACAGCCACAACATCCACACAGGACTCCCCCTCGAGAATTTTGTCAAGATCCTTCACCTCACTACAAGTATCGTCTGACTCAAGACAGAAATCATCCCCATCGACCCTAGCACCAACACAAGATGTCGCACCTACCCCGAACTCCGTCGACTGAGCTAAAGGGAAAGGTGGATCAGGATAGGTCAAAGTGTTGTCGTTAAATGTGCTAGGTAGGGATGGAGCAACAAGAGGTAGAGTAGGTAAGGGAGGGTCGAGCACCTCCTCTAGTCCGGACTCTAGAGGAGGAAAAGACGCACCATCATCACACAGATTGACATCAAGTCTAGAAGCACTAGAACTAGGGTCAATCTTGGGTGATAGGTCATACTCCCTCGATTTACTAACAAACTCAGCAAACTCAACTTGTTGCTTGTTCATGGCCTCTATCATACTAGAAATTCTAGCAAAACCATCAGTAGAAATACGATAGGGACAAGAAACACTATCATGGTCAGAACGATGGCAGATCTCACATGCAAGAGGTGTATAATTAGGAATGCAGGGGGATGAGATGGATGAAGTAAATTGACTAGTCTCAAATTCATAAGTATCCCTAGCCAACCACTCAAGTAATTCCCAAGCTTCATCAACGTTTCGAGCACAGAAATCTCAATGCTCCAAAAGAGCACGGGTCTCACAAGTCACACCGTCATAGACCATGTTCAAAATTTCCCACTTCTCGAAGCAATAACCACAATGAGCAAGAAAAATATGTAATCTATCATAGTATTGCCAAAACAATTCATGCTCATGTTGAGGGAAGTGGAAAGGAGACATATTTTCTTTTTTTTTTGAAATTTTTGATTTTTTTGATTTTTTTGGATTTTCTAAAGGCCTAGTCTCGAATGCTGAAGTAAACCCCAATATTGAAAAACGCCAATTCCCCGGCAACGGCGCCAAAAACTTGTTGCAGAAAAACAGAGTTTTAATATTTATAAACCCCAAGTGCAAGGTGTATCGTTGAGTACTTGGGGTGTCGTCCGCAGGGAATTGTGTTTTCAACTACCAGAGCTAACTAAAGCGTCTCAAGCTAGGCAGGATCGAAGGGTGAAAAGGGGGAACTAAACTACGTTATAAACACAGAAACAAACGACTTAGAGTTGTGATTTTACCAATGGATAAACTAACTAACCAAGATGAGTCCTAACCTACCCAAACCACACTACGAATTAGAGATGGTCGGTTGCATCATCAAAGACCACCCAAGCCCTCTCTCAAGGGTCATGAGCTAGTCTAATTCGTGTAACCACCTACTTTCGTGGGGTTAGTCGAATTAGACCACAAAACTAGCAACCCCGGACCTAGCTCGATTCGGATACTACTTTCGTGTCCCGAACTCGGCCATTCCCTCTCCCACACTAGCCAATTGACCTCACCTCTCAGCATAAGTCAATCGCCCAAAAATATGGATGAAAACCCTCTCAGGCATTTCATCGAACACTTGGCGGGCGTGAAGGAAAACTCTAGGTTCTAGGCATAGATTGGGTATGGTTAGGCCAATTACAAGATTAATTAGCCATCCAGAGGCTAATCACAATCCAAGCCAACACAATCTACCAACTAAACATCAAAAACGAATGAAAACCTAAACTAACAAATAAGAACATGAACATGGAACGAATCTAAACAGCTAAATAACATGAATTAACGACAAAAACTAAACATATAAACCAAACAAAGCAATTACAAGAATTAAAACAACAAAATATAAATAAGAACAACGATGAAATAAAAAGAGAAAGAAGAGGGAAACTTATACTTGAATTGATTGTAGAACTTGAAATCCATAAGCTTGAATCCCAAAATACCAACTACAATCCTAATCTAATCCTCCTATTGAGGTTTTTATTGACTAAAACGTAAACTAAAACTACCCTAAGAAATCGCCTGGAAGAACCCCCGAGCGACCCCCCACAAACAGACGCCCGAACGGACTTAAATAGAAAACCGAAGCCGCGACGAATCTGGGGAGGTGGCACGGGCGTGCCATGTGGCACGGCCTGCCCGTGCCAAGTGGCACGGCCACACCGTGCCACATTGCTGTGGCACGGTGCCGCCTCCCCCCGGTTTGTCCGGTTTTGCTGGTTTTCGCCGGTTTTCGCTGTTTTTCTTCGTTTTGTCCCATCTTCGTCCCTTTTCGCGACGTTTGCTTGATTTGGAGTTATTTCCTACAAAACATAAATAAAACAAGGTAAAATCCTATAAAATAAAGTTATTATACGAGTAAAAGGTGGGTGAAAGAAGCACGTAAAATGGGTAAATTTACCGTTCAACATATATATCTCTTCCTCACGGGTCCCATTTAGGAAAGCAGTCTTCACATCCATTTGGAACAATTCTAAGTCCAGATGAGCAACTAGTGCTAGAAGTAGGCGAATAGAGGCTAATCTCACCACAGGAGAAAAAGTTTCCTCATAGTCTACTCCCTCAACTTGGGTGTAGCCTTTCGCCACCAAACGGGCTTTGAACTTATCAATTGACCCATCCGCCCGACGTTTTACCTTGAAAACCCACTTGTTTCCAATGGCTCTACGTCTAGGAGGAAGGTTGACTAGATCCCAAACTTCATTCCTAGCCATTGAGTCCAACTCATCCCTCATGGCATCCATCCATTCTTTCTTATTTGGTGAGTCAACAGCCTCTACATAAGAGGTAGGCTCTCATATTTCCAAAGGCATGCAGAAGAAGATGTTCTCTTCGATTTGGAAAAATTGGTGAGGAACTCTTCCGCGTTCACTCCTTCGGGTTATGCTAGGACCTGGTTGCATTGTCTGTTCAGGTTCCGACTCTTCTCTCCCCCTTTTCCTTTGAGGTACCAAACCTTGAGTAGGAGAAGTCCCTCGAGGCACAGAACCTCGAATAGGAGAGGTGCCACTCCCACTAACCCCTTAAGGTGTGGGCTGGTGAGTACGAGGACTATCCTCATTTCCGTTAACGGAAGATTGAGGGTCTTCCTCATTCTCGGGTTGGGTATCCTGAGCAGACAAGCCCCCTTCAGCAGGAATAATTGGTATACTCCCACTATCTCCAGCATCAGGGAAAAATTCCCTATCCTCGGTGATACGGTTAGTATACATATCATCCCCTTCACCGAGAGATATGTTTGGTTGTAACTCATACAATTGTAAGTCCTGTTTGACTTCACCAATAGTTGGGAACTCATTCTCAAGAAAGTTGACATTTCGGGAATCAATTTTCTTCATGCTGCCACCAGGATATTCTCCGTACATCACATAACCTTTTGAATGTTCAGGGTATCTAATAAAGACCATCTTGGTGGCTCTTGGACCAAGTTTGCCATATCTATGAGTCGGGTTATGCACATAGCCTGCCGACCCCCATGGTCGTAGATGGTCCAAAAGAGGTTTCCTATCGTTCCATAACTCATATGGAGTAGTCGAAACGCTCTTACTGGGTACTCGGTTTAAAATGTAAGTTGTTGAAAGCAACGCATCACCCCAAAAGCTAATTGGGAGATTAGCTTGAGGCATCATGGACCTGACCATGTCAAGTAATGTACGATTCCTACGCTCAGCAGCACCATTTTGTTGTGGAGTGTAAGCAATCGCAAGATGTCTAATTATACCCTTTTCCTCACAGAAACCCTTGAACATATCAGAGAGGTATTCGCGGCCACAGTCGGTCCGAAGAGTTTTAACTCTTCAATCCAACTTGGTTTTCACCTCCGCTACGAAGCGTTTGAACATATCTAAAGCTTTATGACGATGTGATAACAGATAAACATATCCGTATCTTGAGTAATCGTCAATTAAAGTGAGGAAGTGAATGGAACCATTACGTGCCTTTACATTCATAGGTCCGCAAATGTCGGAGTGAATGAAGTCTAAGGTACCAAGCGCCCTAGAAGCCTTACCAAAAGATTTCTTGGTTGCTTTGCCAGCTAAACAAGGTTCACATTTAGGCAGCCTAACTTTAGTAAGTGATCCTAATAGACCTTCTTTAGCTAGTCTAGTCATTCTTTCTTGGCCAATATGGCCAAGTCTAGCATGCCAAACAATAGAATCATGGTCTGAATCAACAGATGACACAAAAACAGAAGACGTATTATTGCTATAATACTCATTATCCAAGTCCAAAACAAGGAAATCATCTACTAAAGATGCGTGGCCAAACAAATTGCCATTGTAAAAAATGTCTAAACCGTCAATACAAGAAACAAACTGAAAACCTAATTTCATTAATGAGACATAAGACACTAAGGAACATCGGACTTCAGGTGCATAGAGAGTGTCGTGAAGAAGTAACGAATTCCCTCCACGCAACTTAAGCCGATGCGTTCCAACTCCTAGAACGTCCTCTGCAGTGCCATTTCCAAGAGTCACAGTTTGCAACCCCACCGGACAAGGGTGAAAGTCTACAAACCCAACTCGATCCCGAACTACGTGCTTGCTTGCTCCCGAATCTACAATCCAATTAGGAAAGGATTTAGCAACGAATACATGGGAACATACAAGTAGTTCAATAGTAGGAAATGAAGAAGGTACCTAAGCAGGCTCGGGACACTCCCGAGCAAAATGGCCCTTCTTCCTGCAGTTATAGCACGTCACTCGTGCCATTTTATCCGTCACCTTACCCTTGGCCTTTGATTGCTTCTTAGCAATACCGCCTCTAGGGCCAAGTTTCTTGGAGGGATGAAGATTCTTCTTCTTCCCTCGTCTAAACTTGTTGCCCTTAGGCCTGTCCATCCTGGCCACTAAAGCTACCGGGGGAGGAGCGCAGGCCTTTAAGCGCTCATCTTCCAGCTCAAGGTGTTTGGTGATATCGGCGAAAGTTTTGATGCTCTCGTTGTGAGTCATCATGGTGATGAACGGTTTCCACTTTTCGTCCCCAGTGGGAAGTGCACGGAGCACATTCGTCCGCTGTTCACGTTTGAAAATGTCCACACCAGCAGCTTTCAGGTCGCGTAGCATGGCCTGCAAAGTTCGCACATGCTCGGTTATACTTCGGTTCGAGTCTATCGTGTATGTCATCCACTTAAGATGCAACGCACGAAGTCTCGTTTCCGAAGTTTGACCGTACCTGAAGCGGATATTATCCCACATTTCCTTAGCAGTGGGATAAATTTCAAACTCACCTATGAGGTCGTCATGCATGCAGAAAAGCATAGTATAACGCGCCTTACGGTTCTTTTTGCACCAATCTTGGTACGCAACCAAGCTGGCTTTATACTCATCAGTATGAGTAATATCCTTATCGTCCTTGTCTCTAGTCAAGGGTGCGGACATTGTGGTTGTGAGGTGTTCTAACACCTCACATTCTTCCAGAAGAAATTGAATCTTCCGGCGCCACATGTCATAGTTGGACCCATCCAACTTCTCATTGGTGGTCAACTCACCAATCATAGAGGTCTTAGAAGCCATATCTACAATTTAAGAAAAATGGACATTAGGCATATCTTGTACATAATCAAAAAATATCTCAAGACTACAACTCATATTACATGTTCGAAAATTTCGCTAAGCTCATAATCATCACATATTCCATGAATCAAGATTTGAGATATTTTGATTAATAATCCATAATAAACACATTTTCATGGATACAATGTTTAATCACATTAACATTCCATACTTTATCATCACATAGACGTTTTAGAATTTATGCAAAGCATATTTGCACAAACACAACATAAAACACATTTATTTATGTTTAAATGAGAAAGAACTAATCTTTCATATATTAATCGAACACATAGCGATATATATATATATATATACGTATCAGTTTTCATGCCATAAGTTCACATGAATTTATCTTTACAAGTTTACATACATGAAACCCATTCACGTGTTAAAACATTTTACCAGGCATGTATAAAACGATACAATCAGATAACCATACAGCTTTTGCCCAGATAAAATAAACACATTATTATATTTTTCCGAGGCTAAGCATGAGTTTAAACTACACAAGTTTATAATAATGAGACCCCAAAAAATAAATAAATATATATATATATATATTTTTTTTTTTAATAAAGGGGAGGTTTTAAGGGGGAGGGAGTCATCAGGCCCAGGCATTCTCGAGGCTTCTCCTTCTTCGTCCTCTTCGCATGCCCTTCCCCTTACTTCCTCTCTCTCTCTAAACTCCTCACCTGCCGATGCTCCGGCCGGCTGCCATGGACAGAACTAGGAGAGGGCACGGCTGCCATGGGAATCGAGCACCCAGCCCGCGTCCCTTTTTTTGCCCGTCGACCATTGATTTTTGGTTCGTGCCGGAACAAGGCCTGGGAAGGCCCGGCCGTCATGGATTCCGAGCACCAAGCCCGGCGTCCACCGGCCTGCTGGTCTTCCCGGTCTTTTTCCGGTACCACAACCCCCAAAAAAAAGGCCAAATGAGGAAACCCGCCGCCACCCCCCTTTGAAAAAAACTCCTCGATCTCTCTTTCTGGTCGCCCTACGTTCAAACCACCGGCACCATCACATAGATCGGTCGGCCGTGGTCCCGTCAGTACGTGGTACGCGCGCAACGTGCCACTCAGGCGGTGGCGCGTGCAACACACGCGCCGCCATGTCTGGGCGGTTGGGGGTTTTGTGCGGTTCGGTCGGTAGATCGAGGGTCGTGGAGGGTAAATTGAAGAGGAAAGAGAGAAAACGGATCTCTCTCGATGGCGCGTGCAACCCACGCACCACCCCTTTGGGTCGGCTATGGCGGCGGCTGATGGTACGTTTAAAACCATCCTTCCCCCCCTTTTTTATCATCATTCGGTCAAGGGTCAAATGGGCGAGGGTCTGAAATTCGAAAAACCACTCGACTTTGCATGCATAGTTTTAACAAATAAATTATACATGCTTTTTCTTAAACTATCGAGAGCAAAAATATCAAATTAGGCTTTGATACCACTGTTAGCAGACTTAAGGATTTAGGACGTACCTAAATAGGCGGAAGCAAACTGATCTCTTTGATGTCTTTTGCTCCACGAATTGTATCCCGGTAGCTACTAGAGTCCCGGTAGAATGATCACGTCTCAAACCTGACCAAGTGACACACAATCACTCACACGTTTAGACAGAGAGAGGGAGAGTAATGAGAGTGTTAAAAACACTGTAATTTTGTATGCAATTGTTCTACCTCTGACAAACAGATTGGGAGGTATTTATATGGTACTTAGCCATAATCACTTACTAAAAATGGCCTTCTAAAATTCCTCGAGGATCCCTACATTTTAGCTTAGTGGCCGTTGGCCCCTCTAACCCCCTAACAATCACCATATAGATGTTTCCAGAGGAACTAATATATATAGTTGGGAATGTTACGATCGCCAATCATTAATGAATAAGTCCTTACAGCCATTAATTAAGGGAAATTTACCAAATGGTGTTGGTTAAAATAACACTTATCACTTTTTGGACTCGCTTACTCAGAAGTGTTGTTTGTGTCTGGAACAATTTTTGAGGGGGTCGTATCATGTCCACCTGTAAGGACTGCATTGTCCTTAATGAAGTCTTAGCAAATTTTTTTGGGAGACTCAGCTGAACAGGTGGTTGGGCCTCTTAGCTTACCAAGGAAGACTTCAAAAAAGGACTCCTATCTATTTCTGAGTTCTTGCAATTCAGTAATGGCAGGGTAAGAGGTCGGTCATGGTGGGTTGTAAACTTAAGATGGGGAAGAGAGTTTGTATTGGTGTATGAAACATGTCATTTTTACGAAGGATCAAAAGGGAATGAGGAGGTTGAGGGAGGGCAAGCACTGTGCATGTGATGTGGTTGCTGAGCTGTGGATTTCTTTTTGTTTGCATTATACACAGGTAAGTAAGTTAATTGGTTATGTAATTTATGTGCGTGAATTTCATCTCTGAAATGGGGGATGTCGAGATTTGGGGGGTTTGTACTGTTGTTGTAGAAGGATGGGATTGGTGTAAGATTAGGGTGTTGGTGTTGACATTGGAGATGTGGGGTTCGTTTAGCTCCGGTTAGTTAGGGTTTGGATTAAATTGACGTTTGCAATGGTAGTGGTAGTGTAGTTGTATTGTTGAGTCTGTGATGCGTGTGATCCGAGGTTACTTGTTTGATATGCATATGCTCATTTGTACTGGTTAACCCAGATAACTGTACTGAATAACCTGGGCTAACAGTTAGACGAGTTATGGTTGTAAATATAATTTGGGGTTCTGCTCTATAGTAGTAAGTAAAATGCTGGTAATTGCTGTGAACATGTATAATATAGTTAGTAGGTGATGTTATTAATATCATCATCTGCAGTGGCTAACCCATAAATGCGTATTAGTAACCCATGATATAGTCGTAGTTAAACCGGATATTTGTATCGAAAAACTTGGGTTAACCGTTGGATGAGTTGTGATTGTAAATGTAGTGTGGGTTTCTACTCTGTAGTAATAAATGTGTTTTGTAGAATGCTTGTAATTGATGTGGACAAGTATAATATAGTTAGTCAATGATGGTATTAATATCTTCATTTCCAGTGGGTAATCTATAAATGCGTATTGAATAACCCATGATGTAGTAGTGGTAAACTCAAATATCTGTATCGAATAACGGGGGTTAACCTTTGGACGAGTTGTGACTGTAAATGTAGTGTAGGGTAGTAATAGATGTGTTTTGTAGAATACTTGTAATTGCTGTGGACAAGTATAATATGGTCAATGATGGTATTAATATCTTCATTTGTAGTGGGTAACCTGTAAATGCGTATTGAATAATCCAGGATATAGTAGTGATTAACCTGGATATTTGTATTAAATAACAATTTACAAGTCTATTGTTTGTCCTGTGATATATAATGGCATCTTGTAGAATACTAGTACTCAGCAAAATCAACTCACATATCTATTACCCTTGGGGATAGAATTTTCAGTTAAAGATTTTGGGAAAACAATTCACATACCTATTCAGTGTTTAACATTGCATATACAATTGCAACTTCTGGGATATATTATGGACATAATTTAGTTTTTACCCTGAGATATACAATTGTATCTTCTAGGACACTACTATTTACAAAAATCAATTCACATACATATTCAGCGTTTACCTCGGGATATACAATTCCATCTACTAGGATGCTACTATATAGGATAATCAATTCACATACCTATTTGCCAGCAATCACATATATTCAGCTTATAAGGGTCCTCTGATCTTCCATTTGCTAGCAACCGCACATACTCACGGACCCTTCAACGGTGTATATATGATACCTTCATTCCCATCTCTAGCTGGAAGTCCTTCAATATCTCCGGGGAATGTAACTATCAGTTAGTCAAACCTTCCCTTCAATGAGACTCCCAAGGAGACTCGTTCTCATTCCCCTTCCACCCCACTTCCCCGTTTGGCACTCAGCTCCCACACTATGCACGTGTCCTGCTACAAACTCCTTCACATATATTCCACCTCTTTTTAGATGGCCCCTTAAACAGATGCAAAACCTACAGTCTTCTACAATGCACTTCATAGCAATTTGTTGCAGATAATTTTGTACATACTTATATTCAAATCTATTCGCTATTGCATACTTCCAAATACTTATCTTCACCTCACTAGCAGAAGCAAACAATTGGCCCTTCCCTTTTATTTCGTTCTTCCATATCAGCATCCTCTTCCAGTATGCCTTGGCTTGCAGCTTCGATGTAGGCTACACTACTCCATCACCTGCTTCATCCTCATCGAAGTCGGAACTTGAATCACTAGATTCGTCATCAGATATATTGAACGATACACTGCTCCTTATCGCGTTCATACGTTCCTTCATGACAGCGTGTTCGTCAACTTCCTCCCCTTGTTCTGTATTACCTTGACTGGCATCCTTGCAGATTAATAAAAATTTTACACATGATCAGTCTTTATTTGTAACCACTATAAATTACCACCCACAGCCACATGCTTATCCATAACAATGCTTCTTACCTTGGAACCTACTCTGTAACCACTTTCCCGTCCAACCCACGAACAACATTAGTTGCAGCATCTACAGTTGCTCTACGCCTCCCACGATCACTACAACCACCCCCTCCACTACCCTTTATACGCTTCATTCCCATGTACCCGTTCCACACATGGACCTTCACTCCTTGCCACATGAAGGTATGCGTACTAATCGTTACCTTTCATCAACTTCCTAACATCACCATTTTGTCCTAATGGTAACAACTCCATTCGGTTATACTTCAAACTACGCATTTATGGGTTACCCAATGCAAATAAAGATATTGACACCATCACCGACTTAACTACACATGTCCACATTAGTTACAAGCATTCTACACACATTTATCACTAGAAACCAGAACTCCAAACTACATTTTTAATCACAACTCGTCCAACGGTTAATTTGGGTAAGTCAAGACA
Organism: Carnegiea gigantea; assembly: GCA_029747015.1. Lineage (NCBI taxonomy): Eukaryota > Viridiplantae > Streptophyta > Magnoliopsida > Caryophyllales > Cactaceae > Carnegiea > Carnegiea gigantea. The sequence continues at coordinate 155,957 of JAKOGI010000007.1, forward strand.
GATTACTAGGTGAACTACTATTATATCCTCGGTTATTCAATACACATTTACGGGTTGCCCAATTACAAGCATTTTATTTCCTACAGAGCAGAACCCCAAATTACATTTACAACCACAACTCATCCAACTATTAACCCAGGTTATTCAGTACAGATATTTGGATTAACCAATACAAATGAGCACATGAATATCAAACAAGCAATCTCGGAGCGCCTGCATCATAGACTTAACAACATAACCACACTACCACTATAATTGCAAACATCAATTGAATCCAAATTCTAACTAACCATAGCTAAACGAACCCCACATCTCCAATGTCAACACCTACACCCTAATCTTACACTAATCCCACCCTTCTACAACAACAGCAGTACAAACTCTCCAAATCTCCACATCCCCGAAATGAAATTTATGCACACAAATTATGTAACCAATTAACTCACTAACCAGTGTATAATGCAAACAAGAAGAAATCCACAACTTAGCAACCACACCATATGCACAGTGCTCGCCCTCCCTCAACCCTCTTATTCCCTTTCGATCCTTCGTAAAATGATATGTTTCGTACACCAAAACAAGCTCCCTTCCCCATCTTAAGTTTATAACTCATCATGATCGACATCTTGCCCTGCCATTACTGAATTGTAAGAGTTCAGAAATGAGTAAGAGTCCTCTTTAGAAGTCTTCTTTGGCAAGCTAAGAGGCCCCAACCACTTGTTTAGTTGAGTTTTCCCCCCATTTTCTAAGACTTCATTAAAGGCAATACAGTCATTATGGGCGGATATAATAAGACCCCCTCAAAAACTGTTCTAGACACAAAGAGGATATTTTAACTAACATCATTTGGTAAATTTCTCATTAATCAATGCAAGTTTCGGAGCCTCTCAATCTCAATCACAATCTCATATTTCCTCTGTAGAAGCGGACATTGTACCTGTCAGGAGATCATTAGGGTGAACCAGAGAGTCTATCTGCCATCAACTGTACAATCTGATGAGCGACATAAATGTCAAATCACAGGCAGCTCCTCTTGGAGGCTCCCATATTTTTCCACTTGTACGGTAAATCCTTAACCGACATGACACCAATGAAAACCCTTCTCAAGAAACAGAATGGAGAATAAAAATGCTAAACAAAAATATAATCTGGTAAGAAGGGCCGGAACCAGGGAGGGTCTCATTAAAAATAAAATAAAAAAGTGACAGAGGGTCCAACCACTCTGTTATTGTATGCCTGATGTGATGCCTACCTCAGTCTCAGTGGTAATTTGCTGCAGCTATAGTTTCTGAGAAGTCAGGTCTATCATGAGCGTACTGTGCCAACATCTCTGCATAAATCTACAAGCCTTGGGTGAGGGTGCATAGAAATTGTAGGTCAAAGTTCCTACGGTCACATTAGAAAATAATTAGCCTTTTTATCAGTATCCCCCCAGGTGACATTCTCCTTGCTTTCACATTAGAATGAAGAAGATTTACCTGTTGGACAACTCCTGTTGCTGCTGAACTTGGAAGTTGCAAATAGGTAAATTTAGAAATGCAATAAAATGATCAGCCTTTCTACTAATTTCGACATTTTTCAAAGTAACGCAAATATAGTCATATCAAATATTCACTGTTTGGTATGCTAAAACTGAAGTACTCAGAATAACAGGTGGCTTCTGTTAGATTATATTGTCATATTTTCTGATATTATTTACACATCCCTTTCCTAAACCTAGTTAACTTGGTGTAATTTACTTGGTGGGCAAGCTAGGTATAGGCGGCTAAGCATGGTATAAAAGGCCCATAGCTTGTATCAAAAAAGCAGCAGGCAATGAACTATTGTTTCCCTTCTGTCATATGTGATCCTTTGTTTCTTTACATGGTATTAGAGCTTTGAGGCTTATCACAAAATTCTAAAATCCTAATTCCAAACAAAAATGACAAGCAAAAAATTTATTATCGAGAGTCACTCTCCTTATTTCTTACATCCCTCAGAAAGACCTGGAGTATTGATTACTGCGGTAATCTTTGATGGAAAAAACTATGATTTATGGAAAAAGGTGGTTAGAACTACCCTAAGAGCCAAAAATAATAGTTTTCATTGAGGGCAAATTAAAAAGACCAACTTTGAAAGAAGGAGGTGACCCACTAGAATTGCAAGCATGGGAGATGACTAATTCCATGATCTGTTCATGGATACTAAACGTCATCGACCCAAAGCTTAGGACTAGTATAGCCTATATTGAGACCGCAGAACTTATGTGGAAAAATCTTAAACAACGATACTCAGTCTCTAACGCCCCAAAAATTCATTAACTTAAGACCAAACTGGCCGAGTGTAAGCAAAAGGGTCTAGAGGTTGTAGAATTTTATTCCAAACTTATGGGATTATGGAGTGAGTTGGAAAATCAAGTAAGGTTACCACGATGTACATGCGGCAAGTGTGAATGTGATTTGGGCGAAAAATTGATGAAGATGGTGGAAGAGGAAAAAGCCCATCAATTTCTGATGGGTTTGAATGATGGAATTTATTCTAATATTAGAGGCCAAATACTTGCTATGGATCCACTGCCTTCCCTCGATAAAATCTTTAACATGGTGCATCAAGAAGAAAATCACAAGCACCTTATGATGGATAGAGATGATCGGGTCAAGGGAGCTGCTGCATTTGCCATATCCGGGAGAACTCCAAACAGTGACAAACCGACTTGCAAACATTGTGGCAAGTACGGTCATGACGCAGAAAATTGTTTTGAAGTGATTGGTTATCCACCGGGATAGAGTTCCTGTGGTCGCGGCAGAGGAGGTCGTACAGGCAGAGGGGGACGTGGAAGCCGTGCTACTGCTAACGATGGTCGTGGCAGAGGAACCGGCTGAGAAGCAGCCCACGTTGCAGTCACAGCAGATGCTTCATCCGAAACTCAGCCAGCACCAACCGAAGGTACAGCAGCAGCAACCGTGTTTCCAGGCCTGACGAGTGAGCAAACTCAGCGACTTTTGGCTCTCCTTGACACGCCAAAGAATGGGGGTGAGAAGTTATCAGGTAACACTAATTGGATGCTTGATAGTGGGGCATCCACGCACATGACAGGTGATGCAAAATTGTTGGTCCAATCGGAAAACACAAGATCGGTATTCATTGATCTTCCCAACGGTACAAAAACTGTATCCACAAAGCAAGGATGTGTTGCCTTGAAAGAAAATTTTATCTTAAGCAAAGTGTTATTTGTGCCAAATTTGAGTTGTAACCTTGTATTAGTTGCAAAAATTACTAAGGAATTAGATTGTAGTGTGACATTTTTTGACGATTCGTGTGTACTGCAGGACCGTACTTCGAGGATGCTGATTGATACGGGTAGGCAAAGAGATGGGGTCTACTTTCTTGGCAAGGCACCAGTGAAGGTTCAAAGTAACGCTGTCAGTACAAGTACGCTTTGGCACAAAAGAATGGGTCATCCATCAAGTGAAGTTATGTCCAAGTTTGCAAAAGATTTAGACTTTGTTAGCAATAAGAGTAGTGTGTGTGATGTTTGCTACCAAGCAAAACAAACTAGAATGCAATTTCATGTTAGCGAAAATAAAGCTAGTGACATATTCGAAATTGTTCATTGTGATATATGGGGACCCTATCGTGAGCCTTCATCATGTGGAGCCTTCTATTTTTTAACACTAATTGATGATACTAGTAGGGGCATCTGGGTGTACTTGATGAAAGAAAAACATGAGGTTGGAAACTTACTTAAGGGCTTTGTGTCTCTAGTTCACAACCAGTTTGGTAAGCAAGTCAAAATAGTGAGAACCGATAGTGGGAGTGAATTCAAATCTGGGGCCATGAAGAGTTTCTACCAAGAAAAAGGGATTATACATCAAACAAGTTGCGTGGATACTCCTCAACAAAATGGAAGAGTAGAATGCAAGCATCGACATATCCTGAACGTGGCTAGGGCTCTTCGGTTTCAAGCAAATCTACCTTTGACGTTTTGGGGTGAATGTGTGTTGACTGCAGCATATTTAATCAATCGCACACCAATAAAGCCCTTGAATGGCAGGACACCCTATGAGATACTCTTTAACAAAAAACCCTCATATGATCATCTAAAGGTCTTCGGAAGCTTATATTATGCTTACAATCGATTGAGAGGACATGATAAATTTGCGTCAAGAAGTCGGAAGTGTATTTTCGTAGGGTATCCATCTGGAAAAAAGGCATGGAAATTGTTTGACTTAGATACAAATAAATTTTTTGAGAGTCGGGATGTGGTATTTCATGAGAATACGTTCTCGTTCCAAGATGAGCAAACACAAGGCAGTATCAGTAAAGCCACACAAAATTCTCCTCCTCAGCCCGCTGTTCTCTATGATTTACCGGTTCCACTTGGAGACCACTCGGCCCAGTCCACTGAATTCTGTGTAGAGCCTGACACAAGGGAGGCGTGTTCTTCTGGGAATGAGGTTACCGAGCTCACTTCTACGGGCCACAACGCTACTCCAACACTTGCTCTAGGCCATCAGCCCACTGCCGCCTCGTCCTTCTTTCCAGCAGCCTTAGTAACGAACAGTGGGCCTAGCAATAGCAGGGCCCAATGCGTGCGCCGACCTCCAGCGTGCTTCAATGTTTTTTGTTGCTACAACGCTCGAGTGACTGACCCCATCTCTACTGCTGAACCATATCAAAAGGTATCCTCAGGTATGCGACACCCATTAAAAAATTATGTCACATTTACAAAATTTTCTCCTTCTCACCAACAATTCTTGGCTGCTATTACTAAAGTGGTGGAACCTAGATTTTATCATGAAGCTGTATAGGGTGCCAAGTAGAGACAAGCCATGGCAGATGAAATCAGCGCTCTCGAGAAAAATGGGACATGGACTATTGAAACGCTTCCATCACGAAAGAAGCCTATTAGTTGCAAGTGGGTTTATCGAGTTAAATATCGTTCTAATGGTTCTATTGAGCAATATAAAGCTCTCCTGGTGATCCGTGGTGATCATCAGGTCGAACGTTTTGACTTTCATGAAACTTTTGCACCCGTCGCGAAAATGACAAGCATCCGGTGTTTCCTAGCAGTAGCAGTCGCAAAAAATTGGGAACTGCATCAACTTGATGTAAACAATGCATTCTTGCACAGGGACCTAGATGAAGAAGTTTATATGAAAATACCTCCAGGCTTCAATGCCAAGGTGAGAACCAAGTGTGTCGCCTAAAGAAATCACTTTATGGCCTTCGTCAAGCTCCCCAGCAATGGTTTGCCAAGCTCTCCTCAAAAGTCTGTGAGTATGGCTTTGTGCGTTCCTACGCAGACTATTCGTTATTTACGTATCGCAATGGTGACATCTTTATGGCACTATTGGTCTACGTTGATGATATTGTGTTAACTGGTAATGATACTGACGCATGCATACAATTCAAAATTTATCTCAACACTTGCTTCAGTATTAAAAATTTGGGGGCTCTAAAGTATTTTTTGGGCATTGAGGTTGCTCGTAGCCCACAAGATCTTTTTCTTTGCCAACGAAAATATGCGTTGGAAATTATCGACAAATGTGGTCTCTTGGAAGCCAAGCCTGTTGAGTTTCTAATGGAAGAACATCACAAACTCGCCTTGGCAAATGGCCATTTTTTGGCGGATCCCAGCAAATATCGTAGGCTTATTGGGAGATTGATATATCTCACTATTACAAGGCTGGATATCACTTATGCAGTTCACATATTATCTAGGTTCATGCAAACTCCTCGACTGGAGCATATGGAAACTACGAAACGAGTACTTCGCTAGCTGAAAGGCACCGCTGGTCAAGGTATTCTACTAAAGGCCAACAGTAATTTACAGCTAGTTGGGTACTGTGACTCATATTGGGGCACATGTCCCCTATCTCGCAAATCACTCACAGGTTATTTTGTTACGCTTGGCGGTTCACCGATTTCCTGGAAGAGCAAGAAACAAATCACAGTATCTCGCTCCTCGACTGAAGCAGAATACCGATCTATGGCCTTTGCTACAAGTGAAATGATATGGATTCGATCTTTCCTCGCAGCCTTGGGGATCTTCCTTCCTACTATGACACTTTATTCTGATAGTCAAGCAGCTTTGCATATAGCGCGCAATCCCGTGTTCCATGAACGAACGAAGCACATCGAAATCGACTGTCATTTTATTCGAGAAAAACTTGAAGCAGGAATCCTCACGCTTTCATATGTTGGCACCAAAAATCAGCCCGCTGACATCTTCACCAAAGTTCTAGGCAAGACGCAGTTTCAATTTCTCAAGGACAAGTTGGGCATTGTTAATTTACAGGCTCCGACTTGAGGGAGGGTATTAGATTATATTGTCATATTTTCTGATATTATTTACACATCCCTTTCCTAAACCTAGTTAACTTGGTGTAATTTACTTGGTGGGCAAGCTAGGTATAGGCGGCTAAGCATGGTATAAAAGGCCACGGCTTGTATCAAAAAAGTAGCAGGCAATGAACTATTGTTTCCCTTCTATCATATGTGATCCTTTGTTTCTTAACAGCTTCCCAATTCCAAATGCAAATGAAGGGATTCCCAACTCCAAAGTCTTCCCTTTTCTGTATCGTTTCTTTGGTGCAATCCTAACGCTTGATTCCATGCCCTGAGATAGAAGCAAGCATAGGGATTGCAGCAGAGACAAAAGATACAAAATGTCAGAGACATAAGCAACTATATGGATGCACAGTGAATGGCGGTGGCCACATGAACACCTAGAAGAGCACCACAGAGTACCAAATGTCAGAAGACGATCAATGGAAAGCACCCACAGCCAAAACCATTGGAATAGAGTGACTATAGGCAGAATTTGCAAGGACATGTCCAAGCCTGTGATGGGGCAATTTGCGGAAGATGATACGCGATTTAAGCATATTAATTCTAAGACCAGACATAATGCTCTTCCTTGACGTCTCTAGACGGATGCTTGTCTTTCTCAATTGCTATGTCTAAGTTTCTCTTATCAGCTTTTTTTTTTTTTAAAACCGAGAAGAAAGTCATACAGCCAATTTTGGACGAATCTTGTTAGAAAAAATAATCGTTTTCTAAAACTTTCGATGCATCGATTTAGGGATCTAATTTATGTCTTAAAATACATAATTCATATTTCAATGAGAACAATGAAACTGGCACAGTTGCAATTGAAATGAGGATAATACAAAGTCTAACAAAGAAAGTAATAATGATGTATATGGAAGCGGAGTTAAAAGAGGGATTAAAATTACTAAGTTGTTAACTATAATGCCAGTTTGATTTGGTACTAGTACAACCACCATAATCATCATTTAATTTTACTAAGATCGTGGAAAAGGACTTTGAGTCCAACATTGATATGTTATGTTGACTTAAGTCGTTGAATTGGCCTTTAATTTCCTATATAAGAAGAATTCTCAGTCCACATGTATTTTGAGAACTTTTTTTGGGGGGAGGGATTGGGCCGGTTGCCACCCCTTGCGGTTATACCTCTACTCTAATATGCTAGTTTCAACGGTTTGTTCTGTACAAAAAAAGGTATATTTGAGACATGCATGTGAAGCTGTTCAATACAAATTATATGTTACTCCGTGGAGTAACGTATTAGATATGCTTAGGGTAATCTAGCAGATGCTTACGCGCGCTCATTTGCAACCCTATTTGTTAAATGATGAATTTTTTCAACAAAGTGATGAATTTTTTTAACTGAATTTCTCAACAGTGTTCATGATTTTAAGTGTTTATATATGGGGTTTTTTTTTTTCTTACAAGACAATTGACTAAAATTTAAATAGGACTTAATACACATTTTATATCAAGCTCACTTATACTTTACTAAAAGTTATCAATACATATTGATAAATTTAATATTAGAGTGCTGAATATTTTAATTTAGACATATATCTTTCCAATTTATTTTTTTTAAAAAATAATGGATATCAGTATTTACAGATGAATTTCTTTTTTTTTTTTCAAATATTACATAGATGAATTTTGTAATAAACTGATGAATTTTACAGCAACAACGATAATTTTTACAGTTATGCTGATGAGTTTTACAAAGTATGCCTACACTTGTCAAATAGTCATAATCTTTCTGCAAATATTCATCATCCTTCTTTGCATATGCAACAATCAACCAAGTAGGAACTTGCTTAGGCTTTTGTTGGTTAGTTCTCTGCATAAATTCACCAATAATTAGAAAAATATGTAGAATAATTAGTATGTTCATCACTAAAATTTATGAATTTATTAAAAATAAATTGTGCATTTAATATGAAATAGTCCGAAAACATTAAAACAAACAAAACAAACATTCATCACTAAACTTTACATCAAAAACTTAATTGTGTATCACTATGAAAGAGTTTAAAAACATCAAAACAAACCAATCTAAAATACGAAATAGTCCAAATGCATCATAAATAAAATAAATATTCAATAGTAAAATTTAAAAATTCACAAAAACAAATAAATATTCATCATTGAAATTTATAAATTCATCATCAAAACACATACTCTACTTGTGTGTTTGTTGGACAATTCGAAATCATTCAATCTCTCTTTAACTAAGTAGAAGAAATATAATAATAGATAAAAACATCAAATACGAAATGCATTCATCACTATGAAATAGTTTAAAAACATAAAAACAAAACAATATAAAATACGAGATAGTCCAAATGCATCATAAACAAAATAAATATTCATGAGTAAAATTTAAAAATTCACCAAAACAAATAAATATTCATCAATGAAATTTATAAATTCATCATAAAAATACATACTCTACTTGCGCATTTGTTGGACCATTCGAAATGCATTCAATATTTCTTGAACTAAGTAGAAGAAGAATAATAGATAAAAATTTGCATTTACAAGTACGAACTGACACACGTAAGTACGTAACCAAGAAATTAATGCCAAAGAGGCTCGAATCTAGGAATGGCAGTCGGGAGAGGAATCCCCGTTCCCGTCAGGGCCCCGCCCCGAATTGGGAAAAAACCCCGTCCCCAATGGGGATGGGGATAGGGACGGGGATGAGATTCAACCCCCGAACGGGGACTGGGGCGGGGACGGGGCGAAATTTTACCCCGTCCCTGTCCTTGCTCACCCGTTAGGGGAAAAATCCCCATCCTTATCCCCGCTTCCCCGTCCCCGATTGGGGAAAAAATCCATCCCCATCCCCGGTTATAATTAAAATTACATATAAATACATTTATGAACATAAGATTAAGGTTATATAGATAAAATCACTTGAAAAAAAATCTCTTTTTTCCTTCTTCGACTTTGGTTCTGTTGTATTTGGCGTCTTAGATTTCAGTTCATTTGTGTAATTTGTACATTGACATTAGATTTGTATTGCATGGACTTGTAAATTTTAATTTGGCTTGGATTGTAAACTTTGATAAAATTTGTTAGACTTGAATTGCCTGAAATCTACAAGAGTTTTGTATAATTAATTGAGTCTCCTGGGCAACTTGGTATTTCATCCACATAGTTTTTATATAGGAGGGAAAAGAACTTGAGGGGAAAAATCCCCGTCGGGGCTCCATCGAAGATTGAATCTCTGCTGGGGACGGGGAGGAACTTTTTCCCCCCAAAAGGGAACGCGGCGGGCATGGGAAGCAGGGAGCTGAGGGGGGACGGGGACAAGGAATATGCCCCCCATCCCCAATCCGCCTGTTGCCATCCCTACTCGAATCTCTTGCTAACTTCACATGGATTTGTTCAATTGTGGAGAGATTTTCAAAAAATTACTGAAACAAAGCAAACAAAAGAAGAGTTTTCGGATTTAAAACTATTGAATTGAAGAGGAAAACATCAAATTTCCAAACTATCTTGATCTAAGCTAATGAAAGATTAATTGAAAGTTAAAAGACAAGGAGAACTCACAAAATCTCAAAGAGAAGGGAGAAATAATCATTTGCAAAGCAATAGTGGCAAAATTTGATCTGAATTTTTCAGTCCATAATATTTCTTAATGCAGAATGCACATTGTCGAGAGAGAAAGAAGGGGACAGATGTGCGAAGTGAGGAGATAGAGAGTGGATGTGAACACTGAAATGAAAAAAAGAATTACAGAAGTAAGATACTTAAATAAACAATCAGTTTTTTCAATAATTAAATTATGATAACTGGAGTAAAGAGCTTGTTGCCTAAGGAGTGACACATAACAATTGGCTGTTCAAACTGAAAAATGCCCGATTTCGAATCGGATGACGTATGGACAGTACCAAATTGTACTGGCCAACGATTGAGTGGGACCACAACTTGATAGTGACCAGCACACTGAACTTTAACCAAGGAGCAAATGCCTTAGAGCATATACAATGATGAGCCAAAATTTTAAATTACCAGTAGAGACCTACATCCTTCACATCATCCCATGAGTTAATATCTTTGCTCCCGAGCTTTCCTTCCCACATTATAAGACTCACAACTTTGACTCATCAAATAAAATAATACTCATAAATCTACTCTACAACACACATTTTTTTTTTTAAAATCAAAAAAAGAAAAAATCAATTAAAATTTAAAAAAGGGGAACAGACCACAAGCCAGCTCACGGCTCGTAGCCTCCATCGTGAGCCGCTTGCAGCCTCGCCCACTCTAAGCGGTGCGAGCCACTCAGCCTCGCCCACTCTAAGCGGTGCGAGCCACTCGGCTTTGCTACCGATACGAGGGCGCCAAACGCTGCTAGTGCTCTTAATATTTGAGCAAAGGATTACGTTAGTAAGGCAGCACGTCCGAGGAAAATAAGCTTGCAATTTAGTTGCCGGCTGGAGCCCGTCGTGGAACATCCTTTTGATCTTCTACCCAGGTAACTAGCTAAGCAGACCCAATGAAGGCAATGTTAGCCTCAGCTATGCACAGGCGGTTTACAGACGAGGAACTTTGAGGTTCCCATGGAGGCTTGCAAGCGTTTATGTTACATCAGCATTTACATTGACAAAACTCCACCAAGCCCATAAAAGGGATCCTGTACATGTAAAAAAAAGAATACTTTAAGCCTAGTTGCGCACACACTGGGCTTTCCTTTAGATCTGCGCTGTTGAAAATTGGAATGTCCGAGTGACATTTTGCCTTTAGTGACCGGCACAGGTGATCAATGGCCTAGGCTTTTTGCTGGTGCTGAAGCTTTCACAACATTTCACCCAGTCCTCATGTTCAAAGACAAGAATTTCGCAGCTTCACAAGCTTGTCTCTCCACATGGCTGTTCATGCATCAATAGTTTGACAAAAGACAAAGTCAACTGATGGTTAATTTAAAGAATAGACATATAGATATGAGCTCATTACATCTATGCTACTATTGCTCACCTGCGTCATTGTATCTTTCCTCTTTGACTGCTAACTTCATTTTCTGAACAAGCCTGAGTTCCTCACCAAGCAGATCAGGACCCTCCATAGGACTGCATAGGAAATAACAAATGATTACAAGGCTCAGAAAAGCACAAACATACTGTTGAATAGGAGGTCGAGACGTTTTCCAAAGTGACCAAATACCTGTCCAACAAGACATCATAAGTAGGTCTCGTATCATGAATCCTGCCTGTTCTGTAAGCAATCCTAATAGCATCTGTCAGCACAATCTGCTTATTTACATATATTGGGGCCTGTGTGCAATTAAGCTTAATCATCAGCACTTACACTAAAGAAGAACACTAATCACAATCTACATCAATGCACATAACTATTTGCTCTTGCCTGCTCACACTTTCCTTTTCAGCTACTATTTTTCCATCTAAATAGTGATGACAGAAACACAAGTTGAACAGGTACTATTCAGCCGGAGAAGACAAACTCATTGATTATGCTTGGTTGCCAATAAACTCTTCAAGTTTTGAGACACATACAGAGCTCCGCATTGCACATACAGGTCAACCAAACATTCAAAATATAATAGCTAATCATCGTGTTTGGTACAACTATACTGTGTAATATATCACCATTCACATATTTGCAGAACGGAAGAAGCATGCAACTTTGTGCATAATTAATTGACACAAGTACAGAGGTAACCAGTCTTGGCCACAGACCCATTTTGGGAAAGCTTTCATAAAAGCGTGTATGTTAAATTCTCTTTTAGTAATTAGCATTACAATACTTCTTCCAAACCTTTCTTTAAGTAAGATGTACTGCAGTGTGACACTGACATAGGCCTCACATATGATCATCCTCTAGCGACTTCCAGCAGCCAATCCACAACAAAAAAAGATGTCATCTCAACTTCTATCCATTTGGTTGTGCTGGGAGCTCAAATATGTACCTTACATCTTTTGGCAACATTGATGGCATCGGAGGGACGTGCATCGACACTGAATGTTGCTCTTGCTCCTGTCTGCTAGATGCCAAAATGAAGTGATCAGAAGACCTTATAATTCTGCACCTTAAAACTACAAAACATCAAATGACATTAAGGAATACTTTAACTGAACAGCTGAAAGTTCTCAAAAATCACAACCAAATATACCTTGCCAAAATATATCCTTGCAAAGTACGTATTGACCACTCTATCTGTAATCTTTACCATTTTTACCTGGGGGAAAAGGGAGAGAAAAAGCAATTAAACACTGCAGAATCAAAGCAATGGTCATATGCGGACATAACTAGGCCCCCTCCCATGAAAGGAAATTGGAAAAGCAACAGCAATAAGAACAAAACAACATATTGAAGGCACAATGCAAATAACATACAATGAGATTAAGCCCCATTCACAAATGCGCACAAAGATATGACTTATGTAATTTAAGGTGGATAGATGGGCATACATTTCAATATTTAAGCTCTAGGGGCACGGATTAGGATTTGGATTTGATAAGAAGAAAACAAATTCTAAGAGGGAACAAGAAGAGTGAAAAAGAAAATACCACTCCCTTTTACAGCTTGTTGCAGTTGGCAAAGGCGGCAAGGTTGAGACATGTTCGACAACTTTTCATGAACAGATTTGGTCAATGCCAGGTAACTCATGCACGAAATTCAGCCACAGAAATATATAATTCAGCATTATCGAAAAGGATCATAACAATTGCAGTAAACTCATATATGCATATCCTGAAAGACAACTAGAAATAGAGCCAGCACACCAACCACACCCGTTCCCTTTGTCCAATCATAAAGCCTGATGATCTCTTTATTTGTCTTATGGCAAGGACATGTGTGGATTGCTATAAAATTAAACCAAAACTTCAATCATAAAGATGTAGGAAACCATTTGTCTTCCACCAAACATGCAATAGTCGGAAGAGAGTTAAAGGTAAATTTATGACGAAATCAAACTAAGTATCTCTAGATCTTGGACAACATATTGCTTGTTCCTTGTAATGAGAGTTTAACACAAAAATGACATTCAATATGAGACTGAGACCCATAAAAATCATAATAACGAGACAGTACCCTCTACAATTTCTTAAGCCCAGTAGGCACAAGAAAAACGAAGCCAACAGGCCATGACAATCTGTATTACATGACTTATGTCTTTAAGAGACTGAGAAGGAAAGGAAGAGAACAAATGCTAGAAAGAGGATATGATTTGAAGCTCTTCAGCTTATCTACTCTGCGGTAAACCCAGCACGTACCTCATATCCAAGATCAAGCACGATATTTCTCAGAAATAGAAAATGGTTTGAGTAATCCTGCAGCAAGGCAAAATATCAGTACAATGTGTGTGTGTGTGTGTGTGAGAGAGAGAGAGAGCGAGAGAGAGAGAGAGAGAGAGAGAAAGCAACATACAGATAACCCCCCCCCAAAAAAAAACCCACCCAGAAAAAAGGGGAAAAACCTAGAGAGAGAGAGAGAGAGAGAGAGAGTATAGAATCAGTTCAAGATATCAAATTACCCCATGAACATCCTCATCTGAGGAGTCAATGAGGTTCTCAACAGCAAATTCTCCTGCATTATGACAAAGTTTACATTATGCATCAAGTAGTAGTAATATGTTTCCAAATAACAGTCAGACTGAAAAAAATAACAGTAGTTAGACATGGTCAGACCAAGTACCTACAACAATGGGAAGCAAGAAATCCCCTTCACAAGAAATCTTAAGGAAAATTGTTGGATGCTGAAAACGACGAAGAATGCCCAGTCCTATGGTGTTGATACCAGCCCTGAAATCTTTCACTTGTGCAGAGAGGGGAGCAAATGGGCCAGATGACTGTTTAGCCTCATGAAATCCTTGCTTTCGCAAATGGTGATGCCTAAGAGTCTCTGCATCAGTCAGAGGAACAATATAAGCACTCAAAGTGCTAGACCACGAACACCGAGTACTGATCCTGCCTGAAGCAACTGGGGAGATCCAGAAACCATTTTGATTAAACCCTTTTGTATGAAAATTGCCGAGTGGCATGATCCCTGTCGCTGCTTGAACTCTTCACACAATTGAACAAGGTCTCAGGGAGCCTTAACATCTAAATCCTGGGAGCTATTTCTATTACAGGTCGCATGAACAGACATCTACGTATCTATCTTGTTCCTGAGATATAAAGTGTCAATCTAAGGTGTAGTGACAGCATTTGATGACTGTTGTTCAAACATATTCGATTAACCAGTAAGGGGCATACGTAGGATGCCACCGAGTCGAATACTTGAAATCCTCGTCCCCCATCTACCCTCGCCCCCCACGTGCATGTGCAAGCATCAAAAGAGCTGGTCTGGCGGTGTCGAAGGAAGATAGGGAGTCCTGTTCAGAATTAAAATTCAGGCAGGAAGAAAGATTCCATCTTTAGGGATTTCCTTAAGTTCCAAGTTTGGAATGGAGCACACCTCACAAATTACAATGAGCAGAATTGAAGAATGAAAACGACCTAGGCGTGATATTTTACAAGAACAATCGCACCGCACAAACCGCTTTTGTAGATGAACTTCAGAGCAATCGAGGAGTCTACGATGATTCAATTGCTTGCATAAACATTAATAACGCCCAGTAACTGAGAAACTTACCAGTATTCCGCAGCGTCAAAATACTGAACGATTCAGTAAAAAAGAAATGCAACAAAAGAGAGACTTAAAGGAGCTAAAGAGAAAAAAGAAAGGGGGGAAACCTGAAAGTAAAAGGGAGGCTTCGAGAAAGTCGTCATCGGGATCGCGTTGATTGGGATGAAATCTTCCATGAGCATCAGAGTGCTTCTTACAAGAGACCAGCGGATACTTGAGCGGCTTAGGATGGTGATGGTGATGGTGATGGTGATGACGACTACGAGGTGGTAATCGAACTCGAAGGGATAAGAATTGCAAAGAGAATCGTCGGGACCGAGAAGACTCAGGGATGACGAAGGAATTAGATTGGTGCGAAGAGGACGAGAAAGTGCGAACCCAAAGCTCAGCCCTGAGCATCCTGCCTCTCGTTTGAGTACACTATGAGGGAGAGAGAGGGAGGGATTTTCAGGGAGACGGAGATCAGAGAGCCACCGCGAAGGATTTAGGAAGAGGGATTGGATCAACATGAATAAAGGTCATCTGGAGAACAACGGATTTGGGGGTTTTTAAATCTTTTTTAATACTAACTATACATTACATGCAAATTGCCTTTATCTCTGACGCTGACACGACATCAATGGAATTTTGACGATTAAAAATGTGACCAATTGTGTTACGAACCTCTCGAACCCCCCCCCCCCCCCCGGCCCCCCAAAACCCGGGGGGGCACCCCAAAATACTACCCAAAAAGTAGGATCCTTCCATTAAGTGCAATTGTTTAATTATTATTGATGGGGGAAACATGTGGTGTATAAAAGGAATTAGAGCAAAAGCGACCCGAAAGTTGACTCCATCTTCTTCCCCTCTTTCATGATCCACTTGTTTCTTTTGGTTTTTTTTTCAATTGAAACAGGAGCAACAAATTTTTCTTTCCTTTGCCATTTTCCTCGTCGTATGTCAACCTTTTGCTTTGGATATGTATTTTCTAAATGTAATTTTCTATGTTCTCATATGATTTCTTTTTGTTTGTTTTCTTGCAATTGTAATCATTTTTCTCTGTATCATTTTATGGTGTAGTTATATGTATTTTTGGTTTTGTCTTCTTAAGTGGACCTAAATTAATAATATAGTTGTAAATTAGCTTTGTCTGTTTTTTTTCATCCATGATTTTTTTTTGGGGGGGAGTTTGTTGGATTAGTTTTCTATTTTATTCAAGGTGTTAATTTGTTTATCCAAAAATTGATTCATGAGTGTTCAATAGATGCACCAGAATAAGAAAGTTATATTACAGGCATGCATAATTTTCATATGTAATGCAACTTTTTATCAATTCATATAATTATTAAGCACTTATCATGGAGTCACAAAATTAAAACTACATTATGGAACATTCCAAATAGAGAAAACAAGTAAATTTGCATGTACAAAACTAAATAGTAAGCAAGAAAAGTTAGGAGTCAAGTGCATTTTTTGGAGGGGGGTGAAACCAGTGTAGAGTTTGCATGCATGACTAAACAATCAATTAGTGAATTTTTGTTTTTAGAGCAAGCAAATTCTTCAATGTAACAAAATTGATTTTTTCTTACGATGCCTTTCGATTCATCCTTGAGTATTTCTATTGTTTATTCTTTTTTCCTTTTTTTTGGTGAAGTTTATGCCACTTATATTTTTCGAAATTATATAACCATGTGCACACTATAATTATAACAATACAGAAGATAAAGTAAAGATTCTTTAAAAAGTTTTCAAAATTAAAAAATGTACACCAAGCCCGTGCAACACACAAGTTTAAAACTAGTAAAATATTTATCAAGAAACTCACCCATAATATACAACATTTTTTTAACCACCTAAATAATGTATTTTTGCCCCCAAAAAATAGATAAAACAAAAGTACACAAGAATACAAACAAATGACTCACGGGCTGACGCGACAGTCATTCCGATTTGCGTTCCATGCCAGTCTGTTCATGTGCTGCAAATGAAAGCATTCTTGCATAGAATGCTGGGGCGGCGTGTGGATCGCATTCACTCATTCAGCATGGTCCATGCGTTGCAAATGAAAGCATAGAATGTTGGGGTGCGTGTGAATCGCATTCAGCATGGTCCATGCGCTGGAAATGAGAGCATAGAATGCTGGGGGTTCGCGTGTGGTGGCATTTTTTGTGCTGTGTTTGCTCTTGAAGCTTGGCAATGCACATAACAGATAACCTATGGTCCAAATGTCTCTGTAACTCACAGAAGTTCCATGATGCGGCCTCACCTGTTCCTCTAATGCCAGACTTAATTATGGACATGGAACAATTACAATATCATACCAAATTACATAATCATATGAAAATCGAGAATTAAGCAATGGATTGTTACACTTTAGCATTGGGCATTCATAATTGATACAGTTAAAAGGGGGAATCACACTGCTTGAGATTATAGAATCAACAGCAGGGCATAATAACTTTCTGGGTTTCTATGTGATACGTTTCACCTATGCTGTACAGCGTGCTCAGGAGCACCCAATTGGTGTCATGACAATCTGATCCCAAAAATGAGGGATTGGCTGTTTGAATCATGTTCTCTCCATCCGCATTACATCCCATGGGTTTTCTTGCCTGCCACCATCAGAATTCAGAAGCAGCATGAGTTTTATCGACAAAGCAGTTAGTGAGAAGCTACCAGTATGGATTCAAACACCATGGATGCTCCAATTACAATCAATGACGATGCCTGGGTAGTTCCTTTAATAGCTTGATGAGCTCGTAAGTCTTTGTATCTCTACCAGAATGGAGGCACAGCTCTAGCGGAGTTAGACCATCCTGGACCGCATGCAGAAAAAAAATGACATCTCCCATAAGACAATGTTGTCGAGGTAAAAGGGAATACAGTTACAACTTACAACAGATATAGGTATTTTCATGCAGTGCAACCGAACTGTAAAACCAACACTGTTCCCCTTTCTATAGTCGATTGAAGGCAAGCGCCCGGAAAGCTATACAACATTGCCACTTCGTTGGTTACTGGGGCACTTTTCTTACTGCTCCTTTTTTTAAAAAAAATAAAAAAAGCGATAGCCTTCAAGTTTTTAAAATTTCCCTCAGCTGAATTAAGATAAAGAAAAATGATGTTCCATATAAAAGGACAAATAAAACACATGATGAATCCAAAATGTGCACATAAAGAGTAGACGTAATTATACTAAAGGCAGTGAGAACTTGCCTGGTTTTTTAGTGTTTTATCAGCCCCTTTCATTAACAAGAGTCTCACAACATCTGCTCTTCGAGATTGAACTGCAAGATGCAATGGTGTCCAACCATCCTTAAAAGGGAAAAAGCAAAAAAGCCAATTCTGAGGTAAGTCTGAAATTCATTTTTATTGACTGCATCAGCAGTGAGCAGAAATTACATTCATACATTGTCCTGAAGGTTGATGTCAACGTCATGTAACAAGAGTGTCTTAATAGCCTCGACTGACACAGTCCGAACAGCATAATGCATCAAGGTTGCCCCGTCCTGGTGAGCAGGCAATGCAGATCAGCATGCTTGCAGCTAGCAAGCAATAAGTAATGATCCTTAGAATGAAGAGCACTACAAAAGACAACAAGCTATGGTGCTAATTTATCTTATGAAAACCCTATGAACTACCTCAGACAATCTCACATGTCTTGAGAGGACATCTTGTTTAATGTTTATTGTTCAAAAAGCTAATTTGTGAAGCTCTCTAGCAAAGGTTAAACTTCAAATCCGATCATTGCTTTTTATCCAAAACAGGCCCTAGCATATCCATTATACCATTATTATAAGTTTTGGAACATCAGTGCCTTAGCTGTGATTTCATGTTTCTGAATAGAGCAGGAAAATTCCTCTTCCATGCAGCACTGCACCACTGTACCAATCAGGTCACAGTGTGCATTCCATCTACTCCTGAACGCGGGGACATAGTTACCAGGAAAAGGAACTTTCGAAAATAACCAAAAGTTACAGTTGCAATCACCGAATGACCCACATGAAATTTGTGATCTTGAACCTGCCTACTTGGGGTCATTATGTTCTAGGGGCAGCTTCAAAATTATAGACGATACCAAGCTGGAAGCAAACCACGACAACATCAGGAATGAGCTGAATAACAGCATGGCATTAATATTATACTGGCTCCTCATAGTACACATTAAAACAAATATTTCTCTAACCTTATCACGAACAAAAGGATTTGCTGACTCTCTCAATAGATAATCTGTAATACCCTGCTTTTTGGAAGCTATTGCTTTGTGAAGTGCAGTTAGACCATCCTGGAAAAACAAAAACCAAAGATCAAATCCTGCAATAAGTCAGGAAAAACCCGGGTATTTGAAAGCACTAAAAAGTCCAGAGCAGCAGTAAAACAGACCTGATCAGCAGCATTGATATCGACATTATATTTTAACAGTGTGTTCACAAGGTAAGACTCTCCAGATGCAGCAAGGGCATGCAGGGGCAGCCACTTTTGCTGTAATGTCGATAACAAGATCCATCATTTATCAGGTAAAATCTCAACCAACATACAAAGCTTAAGCCACCTACAGATACATGTGTTCATAGCAAACAAAATCAACAAGAATTCATGCAAGAAAGCTACAAGTTGGTTGGCTAACTGGTTCAACCTTTTGAAACTAATATGAAGAAAACTTACTGAAGCAGCAAGTTCAAGTTTTGGTATCCTAGCATTCATTAGGGTCTTCTCCTCCTTTGTGAATAACTGGCGGCCTATTTTGCCTGGGGAAAAAAAAAAAGGGAATAGAAACTTGGACTTCAGATAAACATGCCATGTAAATGAACTTATTGCAGCGTATATTTGGAAGAACCACAAGGTGCATAATGCAGCTAGCATGCTTAGTGAACTTGAAAATCTACTTCTGGAATAAGCCAAATCACAAATTTCAAGTTGTAGTTGACTGAAATCATTTCAGAATACCATACAAAGATCATAAACTATGTCAAGAAACAACAGCCATCTTCTGAATAGATAGGCCCCCATCATCCACAACAAAGCATTTAAAAGAAAAAAAGACCTTGTTTTCCGCTGCAGAAAAAATAGAACTGCAAGATATCAAGAATCCTAGAACAATTAAAAGAAAGAAACCGGGGGGGGGGGGAGCAAACACCTCCTGGTTTATCGTCACTGGGCTGGTAATTCCCGCTGTTGAAAAACTCGGTTATGTCATCCAAACCACGACCATAAACAGCCCATCTAGGATTTCTGGGTTCAACTCTTGTATTACCACTATAATTTACATCCTCTCGTCTTTTTAGAGCGTCCTCCTCGTTGTAATCTTGGCCCTTTCCTGCAGGAAAATTGGCTGGATTATCCAGAACAACGGGGTTCAATTGGGAGAGTTTTTCATTCCTAAGCCTCAAATATTCCTCCAAATTCACATTCCTAACTCTATTCTTCTTCTCAATCCGCTGCCCAAATTCCAATTCTTGGGCAATTTTACGCCTTTCCTTCTTGGTCAAGTTGATTTCCTCCACAATTTGAGACCATTCTTCGGGGACAAGGTTCTGGGGTTGGATATCAGAGCTGAGTGTGGCTTTTTCCTTGGTTTTGGACTTGCGGGTAGGTGGGGTGAATGAAGAAATTGGAGGGTTAAGCTGCTCTTCAAGATATGGGTCCTCAAAGATTCCATCTTCAAAGACGAGACAGTCTCCAACTACCCGTTCTTCTTCTTCTTCTTCTTCTTCTTCTTCTTCTTCATCGTCAGTAGAAATTGCAAAGTGGGGGTTCTGGAAATGGGCAGGACAGAGAAGATGGGAGGAGAGAGAGTGAAGCCTCGGTATTCTCACAGTCGCTGGGAATGTTATCGTAAGAATGGAAGGGATGGTAATTCTGAGAGCGAGAGGAGAGAGAAGGGAAGGTCTGGGGCTTCCACATCGAGTTCCAGTAACAATGGCTGCTGCGGTGCGCGACATATTGAGAGGAATGTGAATGTGCTGCCTCACGGTCACGGTCACGGTCGTGTTGTGTTTATATTACAGATTTACAGTATGTAGTTTCCAACTTGAGCTGGACCAAAAAGCAGCAAATTCTGCACTGCACGGCCCATGGCTTTTTTAAACTAATGGGAAAGTCAACATGAACCCAATTTGAAACTACTGTGACAAATACAAATCCAACTTGAGTTAAATCGATTTTGATCCAAAGTCGACACAATTTGACCGTTTAATTTGAAAACTTATTATTTTTCAAGTTTAAACAAATCTAAACTACTTTCAAGGTAGACACAAAATTAACTCGTTTATTAAATAAGTCGATCCGATCCGACCCGTTTGCCATCTCTTTATTTATCGACAGGTGAACAGAAGTCACACGGCCCGCATAGCTCATAAATCAGCACACTGCTGCCTTGGTTTAAGTTAAAAAAAAAACAAAACAAAACAAAACAAGCGCGTGGGAAAAAAATTCACTTGATTATATAAAATTGTTGTTTACTTCATAATTAAATTTGGGGCTGATTTACTTCTATTCACTTTAAGTGTTTAGCTTTTCCCTTCAAAAAAGTTGTGCCCTTCGACCTATTGTTGCCAACGTGTCAATATAGGAGGGAAAGAGCTGCAGATGTGCAGTTGTCTATTGCAATACGGATTACGGAGGACTCATTCCGATAACAAACATGTACAAAGTAGAGATGCCATTCACTACATTCAAAACGAAGAACTGCACAATTTACAGAGTATATTCAGGTCCCAAAGCCATCCAACCATGGATTTACAAGTTCGCAAATTCACACCAAGAAAAAAGTGAATAAAAAAGCATTAGTAGCTATACTGGTGTCCACTTAAATGACCCCCCCTTCTCTGTGTACATGAAATCATCAATCCCTTTTCACAATCCGGGTTGTTCCTCCGGATTTACTGAGGACTAGGTAGTAAGAACATCTGGGAGAGTGGGGGAAGGAGCACCCATAATTTTGCCACCCACATCAGGGAAGGATTCTTGATTGGGCAAGCTTCCCACCCTCCCATCCGCATCCACAAGCAATGGATACTTGAGCAAGTGCCCCTGCAACGTCATGAAGCTTTCGGCCGTGTACCTGTTCCAATTATCCTCTGCTATCGCATTCACTTTCCTCACACATTCCAAACTTTCTGGATGATTGAAGCACTCGTCTAGCATCCCAAGGTGCTCAGCCCACAATGATGTCCTATATCCGTATACCTGCAGCACCCATTGATTTCATTATTTAAGAAACACAGGCCAATCTAACAAGCAGTCCAACATCCCAAGATTACCGACACTCAGCCCATGATGACGTAAACAAACTGAAATCTAATCCCCAACCCCCTTCAGTGTAACAAGAACCCCAGCAAAGCTTATGCATGGGAAGTTGCAAACCTGGCCTCTTGGATGTCTCTTCCTCTCAGCCCATGTATGGTATGGTTGATAAGCACCCATTGCAATCTCTGTGTCTTTAGTACCAGCTAAGGACCTCTGGTTGATGTTGGCTGATCCCACTAAAACATATTCATCATCAACTATCATCCCCTTGGCATGCACATAGATCATAAAACGGCGATATTTGTATGAATCTGAAACCTGATAGAATCACTTCAGTAAGTCAGCAGCATTCAGTTTGATGTGAAAAACGAAGATAATTTCTCGCCACCTCCTGTTTACAGCTACCAAACAAAAATAATTACAGTGAAGCCCCACATACAGTAGGGGTAATATGTGTGTGTGTGTGCGCACGGGCGCATCTGTGTTTTTTCCCGGGGGGGTGTTGTTCCAGATGCACAAAACCTTAGCCCTACATTAGAATCATAAAGTAGATGTTTCTCCTGGACCCTAGATTTGAAGTATTGACAACAAACAGAAAAGGGCAAAGGGGATGCAATAACTGAGAAAAATGAGCACAACACACACTCGAGCCTTTATACTGCCTGAACAATTACTCAAACAAGTTAAAAGTTGAATGCCAGTAAGAGAACCGGATTGCATGTTCGTCGATTCGCTGTTACAGACAACATGAAAATACTCAAATAGGGAACCACAAAAGAGGAAAAGAGGACTTGCAGGCATGTGAACCAGCAACCCTAGCTCCACACTTGAGGGCAGAGACAAGCAAACGCTATCAGCTGTGATATGGCACTTTACCCAGGAAAATGTTGCGAAATTTAGAGGTTGAGATTCACAATGCCTGTTCTCCCAACTCACAAACAACTGGTAAGTAAATTTGCCAAAGGACTTGGCGGTGCAAATTTACCCTTTAAAAAAGCAATTCTCAGTTAAAATCACAATCTAACTTATGTTCAGCAACATTTGGCATGAAAGCAGCTAGAGTGAACATAAAGGGTTACCACACAAATATCATCCACAAGAGAGAAGAAAACCTACCTTGTCTGCACCATTAGATTGGTTCATTTCCTTCAGTGACTCTTCGGGGATTTCCTCCCGTTTGCCAAGGCAGTAGAAATTAAGATAGTCTTGGGGATTCAAGTCTGTTAGCTGCAAGGATTTCAGTTCACGTGCAACAATGTCGTACATCATTTGCATTGTCTGTCCCTGGGAGAAGGAAACACTGGCAAGTTTAATAGAAATCCAGAATCACAGGCAA
This sequence comes from Carnegiea gigantea, assembly GCA_029747015.1. Classification (NCBI taxonomy): domain Eukaryota; kingdom Viridiplantae; phylum Streptophyta; class Magnoliopsida; order Caryophyllales; family Cactaceae; genus Carnegiea; species Carnegiea gigantea. The sequence goes on from JAKOGI010000007.1 coordinate 179,424, forward strand.
GAACAAGTAAATGTAAAGAACACCATATTTTTCAAGAGAAGGCATACCGCTAAACGCAAAAGGCTAGAAGTTTGTAAATTAGTTATTTCCTTTTGCATTCTTTTAATTTAATGGCAGAACAGACCAACTGTCCATCATTACTTTCATCCTCATACCACCAACATGCCAGCAAAGTGATCAAAATAAAAGGCCAAGCAAGGGGAAGTGCACAAAGGCAGGGAGAACGTGGGAGATTACAGATAAATATACACACGTAAGAAAATAAGAGAGATATCAGAGTTCAGTTAACCTGCCAATACAGAATTTCTTGCACAGCAGCAGACTTTGGGTCACCTTCTGGCCACATTGGTATGACAACATATACGGCAAACCTTTCCTTGGCTCTAATTTTACTAGCAATTTTTAGCGCCAACTCCATAGGGATAAGATTATCAGCTCCTAAATATAACATGACACCAAGCAACTTTCGTAAACTTTTCAAGTAAGACCAAATGCAAAACATGAGAGAAGGAATGATCCTGAACTTGAGAAATAAGAATAAACAAAAACGCTATGTTTATCAAGGTCACGTACTTATTCTGTAGAAAATGTCGTTTGTCTGTTTACCAGGTAGTCAGAGGCAAACATGGGAAAAAAATCACAAGCTATTTACCACTATATTGTCCAAGCTTCCACAATCAACAGTTCTGCTATTGTAGACATTTACTGGTTCCAAATTGTTATCAAACAATGGGCACAAGTAGGCCAAACATACAGAATCATGTTCTTCACAAGTTGCATGATATTCAATAGCAAGCATAAGACACCAAAAACAATTAGACTGTTCACAAAGCTCCAAAGAATGAACCTCGATCTGTAGCATCTATAATGAGATCAGCACACAGGAATGGCAAAATTGGAAAATCGAAATCTCTGTAAAAAGGAACTTAGACCTGGAAAAACCACCCCATATTGGACTACAGGACCTTAACAACGCAGAGGTACTTAGACCTATAAGAAGTCATAGGCCTATTGCGAAAGATACAACAACGAGATTTTGCAGAAACCATTCTCGACGAATTAAAAACTCTTGTAGAATAACACAGGAGTAAGGGAAGGCATACAGTAACAATAACAAATAGTGCCCAAACACAGGCAATGATTGTCACTAAGTAAGCAAGTCACAGAACGTCAACGATTGCTAAGTGTCTACATCAGACTTAAATTCGGCCAAAACCAAATGGACCAGCGTGCCATATCTAGCAAGGAGATTTCTGGAATACAAAGAACGTTATTTTAAGCATTATGCTTCCTCTTTGATTACCCAACAGAGACAAGTTAGTCTCATGAATGTTAAATTCTTAAGAAAAAATGGCAAAGTGACGAGAGAATATCATCCTGACCTGCATTTTTGTACGAAGGCCATGCATATGATGATCCGACAAAATACTGATTTTCAATGTATATATAGTGTTGAGCAGATCTGATTGCCTGAATGTATGCTGCTTGTATGCTTCTCTCTATCACCAGATTCTTTGCACAATCAAGGTTCTGTGCAAGTGCAAGGACCGACAATACACTAGACAGTTATGCATCAATCTAGCCCCAAAATTACTAGACTCCTAACACAGAACAAGTTTATTAGTGCAAGCAAATATGCTGGAAATCTGAGAGCAGAACCAACATTATGCCCCTGAGAACTGGAACTTTGGATGATCGCTAAAGCACCAAATGAAGAAGAAGATTTAAACTGGGAACGCGGCCACGTAGAAAACTGTATCAGATGCTGACCTGAGCCTTAGCAATGTTGACAGTCTTGGGGAATCCCTTCAGCGATCCTGAGTCAATGGAACGGAATATCTGCAATTATGATAAACAATCAAGCAGACGGTAATTCAATAGCTCAGAACAATAGAGCTGGTTTTGGAATTTGGAGCACTCATTCAAAATATAAACATTAAATCAAGTTAAAACTGGCCACCACAGTACCTGAACATGCCAGGTTTCTGGATTATCTTCCCGAGATACCCACAGCACAGGGTCCTCCCCTGGAACTACAGTGGTTTCATCATCTACAACTGAAAGCTTTGGACTAAGTATCCAAGAGATACGATCTATCTTTATTAAAGCATCATCATGCCAACGAGACATTCTTTTCCGCAGTCCAAACTCTTTCCATCTTGTTGCCTTCCTCCATCTCTGCTCAAAATTTATGAGGACATCATATGCTGCAGGCCCCTCAATTCTGCAATGCAAGTCATGCCATGGCTGTCTTGGAGCTTTTGTGCCAGCCTACAATGCAAAAACAGACAACAATATTTAAATTATAAGTAGCAATTGTACAGCACGAAGGAGCACATGTTACAGCTGGACTTCTAATATGGAAAAGACTGAATTTACACAAATGAGAACAAGTGATGGAGGAAAAGAACAGGTGATGGAGAAAAGGAACATAGGGATCAACATCTGATATAGAATGTAACCAGTATTTTTTCATTATTATTTTTTTTTTTTGGGGTAGGAGAAGCCCATCTAAAGGCCCCAGATCCCATGAGGGCACCCTGGCAGAGGAAGGCAAGGGAGATGAGGAGGTGGCCTGAGAGGGGAAAGGACCTTCCATGCCTCTCAGGAGATTTGAACCCACCGCCTTGTGTGAAAGGTGCATTCCTTCCACTAGGGATAAAGACCAGATTATATCACAAGTCACAATAAAACGAGCACAATTGCTCTGGTGTCAAGACCAGATTAAAGAAAGGATAGATACTCACAGGAAAGGTGGGATTGTGAAAGTCGTCCTCAAACACTGTCTCAAGATCACGGAAGAGTCTATGCTCTGGTGTGTCATAGCGTCCATCACAGAGGTCTATACCTCCCAAAAAGGCCGCAATCTTTCTATTATTTCCATATGCCTGTGTATCTACAAGAACACATTTCTGATGGTGTGTAAACAGGGTTCCAACAACCTGCACGGGTTTTATGCAAAACAAACTTTATGAACATCACAGACCTGAGACAACTGTGAAGCAGTAGACGATAAGTAGCCTTCAATCAATAGCCGTTTACATAAATAACACGTGAAAAGAAGACCTGCTGTGGTAGCTATGCATGTATAACATAACATAAACAAATTTTGAGATGTAAAGCTGAGAAAGAAAGATCCTCATGAGAAGAGTGGCCAATATGGATCCTGATCTGTTTATCAAGGGTCACCAATACCATCCATATACTATAAAGGATCTAATAAGGATAGAGTACAGCTATGTCCATCTCAGCTGTCCACATACCAACCTCACTTAATATAGTCTGGAGCCTTATGAGAGGTGCGAGGACAATAGTATAATATCCTACGAAGGTTTTGAGACTGGTAAACAACAAATTTAGCCGTTATAGGATTTTTACTTTTTCTGAAACTTTGTAATGAACCACCCCTGCACTTGCCAACTACATTCAAGCGCAGTACAAGATATAGAACAGACTGAAACACTTCGACAGCAGCAAGGAGGAAATCACAGAGATTAAGAAAAGGCTCTCTAATTCCTCAAATGATAAGGCCACACAAGATTTTTGTCCGCATACAGGTCTTACAAGCAGTTATACAGATAGCCTTAAAACTAGATCGGAAAAGATGGACTATCGCAATAGACCATGCTGAAGCGATTCTCATCACCAAGAAGAACAGTCGACAGAAGCCATAAAATGCTACAAAGGCAAAGAAAATGATCGCAACGAAGCATACCTGTTGCTTGAAGTAACCAAGTTTACCACTAGCATAACGAGGAGCCAGGACACATGTAACGGATGAATGCTTGAAAAACTTGCGCGTTTCTTCATCATGTGTTTGCATAACCCCTTCCTGGACCAAACAATATTATCTTACAACTTCATGTTATGCAGTCAGCGCACAATCAGAATCAGAAGCAAGTACAGTGACATATACAGTAGTTTGTACTCCAAATTCTAGATCAAAATATTGGAGTTCGGTTGGCATTTCCCTCTACTGTTACTTGGCATGCCAAAGAGCTTCCATACTCCTCTCAATCAAGAACAATCCTTTAGAAAAGACGAGCAGTGTGAGACATATGTAAAATGATGTCGCAAACACCTCTAAACGGCTGCAGAGCTTGATTAGGCCACAACGACAATACCCTATAATAAGGCAGGTCCCTGTTTTCTTACTCTGTGCAAACCATTCCTCCGCAAACAAAGTGATTCTCACTAAAATGCAGATATAAAACATCCCTAACATCTCTTCTAATCTCAGGCAGCGACAGAAAGCTTGTTAGTTGACTAATTTGAGACTTAGCGAGTCAAATTTTCAGAGAGGTCATTCCATTTGCTAAGCGCAAAAAAGAAGGCCATAAATAGTAGATAAGAAAAAGAACGAAAGGGGATATTCACTACTGATATAGCATAAGCATACCGTATTGATGAAATACTTGCTGTGAGAAGTCTTATCATCCCAAACCAAGAGAAGGACTCTGACTCCTTCCTCGGACTTATACTTGAGGAGGTCCCCCAGGGTGAGATCCCCGCCTCGAGGCAGCGGCCTGGTGGGCTCTCTGACGAGCCTGACCTTGTGGAACACCGACCATCCCACAATGTATATCAGATGGTGCGCCTCCGATATGGCGTAGCAGATGTCCTCCCAACACTTGCCCTGCTTGTAGAGTCGGTCGTCGTCCAGCCTTATCTCCGGAAGAAGATCGTCCTTGGTGTGGGCGTCCTGGTAGAGAGTGACGGAGCCGCCCTTCCTGAGGGGGAAGTAGGTGCCCCTGATGCCGCCGGCGATGCTCCGGCGGAAGTCAGGGTTTTTGTCGCAAGGAGTGAACTTCATCTCGAGGTAGAGGGCGGAGTCGGGCTTGGGGGGCTTGCCGGAGGGGCCAATGATGGGGAACCAGCCGGAGATGTGCTCCCCGGAGGCCAAGCGAGATGCGGGAATGGAGACAGTGCCGATGAGCTGGGATCCGAAGACGTCGTCGTCCTTGACCTGGAACTCGATGTCGACGACGGGGTGGGCGAAGGGGATGGTGAAGTGGTTGTCCCACTTAGGGTTTTGGGAGTTGGCGATGACGTGGGTGCGGGCGACGGTGGCCTGAGGGACGACGACGGTGACGTAAGGGTCGCTGGTGATGATGCGGGGGTGGTGCTTCTTGACCTTCTGGTCTCCGGCGGAGGAGCTGCAAGTGTCGCAGGCAGCGAAGCAGCGGCGGAGACGCTCAGTAGTGATGTCCATGTTGGGTAAGCGGCGGGCTTCAACAATCTTGAGCTCTAGATCTCCGTGAAGGTACACCATTTTCTCCGAATTGTCCGCCATTTTCGGTCTCTCTGTCTCTCTCTGTTGGTAATAGGGAGTTGGGTTTCGTGTTGTTGAGATGCACCGACCACCGGCTCTGGCTCTGGCTCTGGCTCTGGCTCTGGAGAAAGAAACAAGCAGAAGTTGAGCGAGTGAGTCAGGGAGAAAACTGAAAGCCCCGCATACGCGTATGTACACTCACGTCAGAGTCCAACCGCTTCTACCAACCCCTTTCGCCCTTTCCTAAGCTCAAGCTCAAGCTCAAACTCAAGCTCCGGCACCAGGTTAGAGTGTTAGACTCCAGATGTGCAGTGGACCGGTGGTGGCTGCAGGCCGCTTCTACTCCTTTTTAATTTTAACAACGATTCTATTGTACAAATAAAGTCACTTCCCCCGTCCCCCAGGAAAGCAAGCTATTTAGAGTATTATATTAAAATCAAAACAAAATTATCCACATTAGACATCACTTTTTATTATCAATATTACAAATGTCAGTTACATTAATCGGTAAATTTTAATTTACTATTCAAAAACTGTATTGTTTTGAAAAAGGTAATAAAAAGACATCCTAATATAAAAAATATAGAAATTCAATTTGCAAACATATAATTAAAATCACTATATAAACAATTCATCACTAAACTCTCATATAATATGACAATTTTTTTCTTAATATATTTGTATATTCTTAATCTACTTATTTATTATTTGAAAGAAAATGATAACAAAAGCAAAGGATAATGTCATAAGCAAATAACTTTTTTGTAACAAAAAAAAAACCTTATGTGTAACTCTAAAAAATATTTTCTTTTCTAGAAAGTATATTATGTTTGCCTTCAAAATGGGGCAATGAAACCGAATACATGACTAACTTCAAGAAGAAAAGAAGTTGATAAAGTTTTAAATTCTTTATAACTTTGCATGCCATCTTTATCCCCAATTGAACTACAGACCTTTGATGCTCACATTAATGTGCACATATCTAGCAATAGTCTCCACATGCAAAAGGTAAGATTCTTTGCCTTGGCAATCATGATGAAGCAACTAATTTTATAATGTTAAAGATTTCATACGACACATGTCTCATTAAAATAATATACACATTCATATACTCTAATCAACAAACAACGAATTATTGGTTTTAAAAATTGAAAAGAATACGGTCCGACTTGGTGATCGCATCCATTCATCTAAGCTTTCCAATTCACTCCCAGCGGCAATGCGAACCGCAAAATAGTCGAGCCAAAATAGAATTAGGCACCCTATCAACGTCACCCGCCGCCCTGTTGCCTCCAAGATATGCCCTTTGATGCTTTTTAGTCTAATTAGGTGCCTTTTTTTTTTTTGGCATAGAATAGTCTAATTGGTTGTTGAACTAATTATGTTACTTAACGGATTTGAAGAAAATGAATCGCCCTCACTACTAATAAGATTGTTTGTAAATATAGAATTGCTTAGATTTAAATCTCTTCAAATTTCATAAAAATATGACTCACACTAAATGATACTTCAAACAATGACATATATACTGTGGGACAACTTTACATGAAATCCCTCTCCAACAAACATAGGTCTAATTTTAAGGCAAACCCACAGCAAAAAGCATCTGAACTAGATTGAATAATTTCATAGGGCACAATATAAAAAATCAATTCAAGTTTTACCCAGTTTATAACACCATTGAACTAAAAAATAACTTGCACGCTAATGACCGAGGAATGTTATGGTCACTGTTGGTCGACTACATGCTTCACCCAAGAATGCGGACATCGAGAAGAAACATGCTCACGACTGCTACGAAGTTTACAATATCCACTGGATCCAATAGTAAACCCTTCCAAAGTAAAACACGTCTTTGCTTTTAAGTGCAAAAGTGATACAGGTCAAGGTTATACTTACAATTCTTAGTACCAGACTCATAATTTTGATAACCGGCTCCACTTCTTTATAAAGCATTATTAGAGGTGAAAGGTAAAATCATTAAGCTTTGGAGGAGGTCCCTCGTTACAGCAATATAAAGTAATGATACAAAAAGAAAAGAGTCCAAGCTCCAAAGCCACCAGGCAGCAGGCAGAAGGCAGCAGCTACCCAAGCGTCTCCAGCTTTGCATCCTCGTCCTAATCCGCTCAGATCATTGTCTCACCCTCCTAGGAGCTGCAAACTTTTAAAAGAATCAAATTGTCACAATTCCATCATGACGCTCCATAGCTAGGAGCTTTAAAAGCTTTTCTCCACAAGTGTCTCACCAAAAATGTCATCCACAGTTGCAAATTCAGCGATTGCTTCTATCATCCTTGTCAGTGGTTTGCGGGGTGTACTGACTGGTAGATGATGGCGAGTAACCAGGAGCACTAGGGGAATAACCTGCGCTCGGACTGCACAAAGATGGTAACACCGCAAGTCTGAGTATGAAGTTTGCTCTCCCCAAAAAGGCAAAGCCATTTGGTTCAATTAATTTTCAGTCAGTCTTACCTGTACTGTGGAGAACTGGGGCTATAATCTGGACTTGGACCAGAATTGTATGGACTGAAGGCACAAGAAAAGAGTCAATCAATTAAAAATCACAAACTGTCAATCAGTCTAACACTTAAATTTCAGACACCACAAACATCCATTCCCAACAAAAGAGTAGTTCCACTTAAATTTCAGACATCACAAACATCAGTTTCCAACATTCACTCATTTCAACATGCACACACTCTTACATTTCTTAGCACACCAGAAAAATAAACACTTAAATTTCATACGCCACAGACATTCATTCCCAATAAAACAAGAGCAGTTCCACTTAAATTTCAGACACTAAAAACATTCATTTCCAAATTCCGACATTCATTCATTTCCAACATGCACAAATACTCTCACATTCCTTTGCACATCTTGCTGACAAGACTAGTTCCATTATGTTAATACACACACACACACACAAATTTATATATACATATAAAGTATGTATATGTAAGTATGTGTGTGTGTGTGTGTGTGTGTGTGTGTGTGTGTAGAGCAAACAACAAAGCATTACCTGCTTGGACTGTAACTTGGGCTTGAAGGCGAATAAGATGGCGATGTTGGCGAATAAGATGGCGATGTTGGGCTGAAACAGAAGGCAAATAAGTCAAGCACAACATCGAGCTAAAAACTAGGACATAAGGTCGTAAACACCAAGCCAATCTGCAGGTCAATGATCAATTATGTGCTCCAATGCACACGACCACTAAGTATAGTTCCAAAGTCTCTATATGCTGAACACAATAGTCAAGCAGAAAATCAGCGTATACCTGTAATTTGGAGAAGTCGGACTGTAAGGGCTGGACGGTGATATTCTTGGACTGCTCGGAGAGTAAGCAAGTGACGGACTGTACTTGGCTGATGGATTATAACTAGGAGAGGTGGGGCTATAGCTAGGAGAGGTGGGGCTATAACTAGGCGAGGTAGGGCTATATCCAGGAGACGTCGGACTGTAAGCTGGTGAAGTTGGACTGTAAGATGGAGAAGTTGGACTATAGGATGGTGATGTGGGACTGTATGATGGTGATGTGGGGCTGTATGAGGGTGATGTGGGGCTGTATGACGGAGATGTAGGGCTGTAAGACGGAGAGGTGGGGCTGTATGATGGAGAGGTAGGGCTGTACGCTGGAGATGTGGGACTGTATGCTGGAGATGTGGGGCTGTATGCTGGTGAGGTCGGGCTGTAGCTTGGCGAGGTGGGACTATAGCTGGGAGAGGTAGGACTGTAACTGGGTGACGTGGGGCTGTAGCTAGGAGAGGTGGGTGAGTAAGATGGACTTGTGGGAGAATATGCTGGACTCGTGGGACTATATCCTGGAGAGCCAGGGCTGTACGTCGGCGACGTTGGGCTATACCCAGGAGAAGTAGGGCTGTAACCAGGTGAGGTAGGGCTATAACCAGGTGATCCTGGCGCCATATAAGGAGATGCAGCGGGTGAGAAAGCCATTGCACTAACAAATGGCGAAAATTGAGCATCTGAGCTGGGTGAGAGTCGGAGGTTCGGGCTATACAAGTAACTTGGAGACATCATGCTCTCATGGTAAGGTGTTCCAGAAATGGGTGACCGAGCAGGCGTCATGCCAAACTCTAAACCTTCCACATAACTTGGGAGGTGGACTTCAATAGCATGCTGCAACATTTCCTCATTGAGATATAAAGCACAGCCACCAGTTCCAATTGGTGCAAGCTGTCCCAACATGATGTTTTCAGTCACACCCCTCAAATAATCTGATTCCGCATAAACAGCAGCATCAAGAAGGATATCAACTGTTTCTTCGAATGAGCACCTCATCAATGGCCCAGTATCATTCCGATTAATCCCATGACGGGTGATAGCCATCAAATGTCCACGATAAGTCATAGTGTCGCACAATATGGCCAGATGGCGATAGTTCACATATGATCCATCAAATGATATGACAACTCGCAACTCATCTAGCAAGGCCTTACGAACAGCTTCAATTCCAAGAACTTCCATTACTTCAATCAAATGGTTACTGGTCGTCCGGGTGGAATCAACGTCTTCATGACACATAACAGCTAGAAGATTAACACCTTCAGTATCCAGCATCCACTCTGTCTCCGCCTTAAATCCTTTCTCCTCATCAAACTTGTTTACTTTACCCTGTTTAATGAAGACCTTATTGATATCTGGGATGCCTCTAAGGGCCATCTCAGTTAGCATGTTACTCTCAATCTTTTTCAGGAACACATCATCCTCAGCAGATTCATCCTGAAGATCTCCCTTCGGAGCCTCATCATTCATGATCCGTATGCGAAGAATCAACTTTTCAGCGTTATCATCATTAAAGATGCAGGTCAAATCATCATCAAATTCCTGGTTGATCTTCTCTGCAATATCAGCCATGCTCAACTTCTTGTCGACCATCATCTCTCGGTTTAGCTCTATACGAAGCAACCAAGGAGAAATTTTATCCGGGGAAACCTCTTCATCCGGCATTTCATAATAGGACTTGACAAAGTCCACATCCTCCTCAATTATCGTGCTCATTGGATCTGGGTCGTACCATACCTCAGTGGCATGCGTCACACTTCGCAGGGTAGTGTATTCCAGAGCGCATTGGACGTTTTTCGCCCTCTCTTTCGTCTTATTAACTTCAGGCTTTAAATAGACTGAAAGAGAAGGAGTTTTAATTTTCTTAGCCACATTGATGATCTCCCTCAGCCTCGGAACACCCAAAGTAACATTCTTGGCACTGACACCAGCATAGTGGAAGGTATTGAGAGTCATTTGAGTCGCAGGCTCACCAATTGATTGTGCTGCAACACACCCAATCATTTCTCCAGGAGCTACAAGTGACTGCAAAAACCGAGACTCTATTTCTCCAATAACCCACTCAAATGCTTCCCGATTAAGCTTGAACTCCTTCAATACGCGTTTGCTCGCAAGTGTACTTCGTAGTAGAATATTGAAAAAGAGGGTGGCATTCTTCTGTGCTTCCATACTCAAAAAATCATCTCCAGGAACAACTTTTAGCCTCTCCTGAAGCTTATCTACAGCTTCCACAATTTCCATAGGATGCATGTCAGACTTTTCTCGCATGTCAACTTTGAAGGTCTTCTGTGCATTCCATATCAACCTTTTAAGGTTCACAGGCAACGGCCAAGAGTTGTCACCAGTAGTTGCTATTTCAGTCGCAAGTTGACATCTATCTGCTTCAAGCTTTTGGACTTCAGCATCAAATACATTGCGGAACTCACGAATGGTTTTCAGATCATCTACATGTTCTTTCAACATATAATCCGGTTCCCAGTTCTCCGAGTCAAACTCATATCTATATGTCGCATCAAACTCAGACTTCTTCATCTTCAAAGAGTCCAACTTCTGGGATTCTATCCAAACAGCATCCATGCCATCTTCACCATAAAGAAACTGGATGACATCTCCCAGAGAGTTCCTCACTGTTCCATCATATTTAACCATAATGTCCTCCATAGCTTTAACCAACCTCCGCTGTATATATCCAGTCTCAGAAGTTTTGACAGCGGTATCAATCAGACCTTCTCTACCACCCATGGCATGGAAAAAGAACTCTTGAGGGGTCAATCCTCTCAGATACGAATTCTCCACAAATCCACGGCTCTCAGGCCCATAATCATCCTTTGTGAAATGAGGCAATGTTCGACCAACAAAACCAAAAGGAATTCGCTTCCCTTCAACATTCTGCTGACCCACACATGCAGTCATCTGGGAGATGTTGATAAAACTTCCTTTGGACCCTGCAGTGACCATAGCCTTCAGGTTGTTACTCTCAGACAAACTCCTCTGAGCACTGCTTCCGGCATCATCACGAGCTTTGTTCAAGACCTAGATTTTGAAGCCACTCAGTAACATCAGCGCAATAACAAAGAGCACGAAATGAGAGACAGTATGTGTCTCTTAATCACCTGATTCACTCTGTTCTCAAATGACTCCATCATTGTCCTCCCTGGTTCAGGTTCAAGTTGCTTTTCCTGTGCAGCTCTTATAAGATTTTTCACTTCATTTTTTGCTTTAGATATGGTTTCGTTAATGATCTCCATAGTGGCTGCATCAGCAATGGTATCTCCAATCCCAATGCTGAAACCATTCTGTAAAAGCCAATAATTAACAAGCCACTGTGTGTGGCCCAAAAATTTACGAGCTGCATCTGGGCCAACTTCTTCCCTGCATCCAGAGCAAACATTTAAAAACAAGATGGTAAATATTGGCTGTACAATCAAATAGTTTGCAAGAGTCAGCAACACTGCAATGATAAACAAAGAGCTCTAAAAAGCAACACTTCATGTAAAAACAAGGCAATAATGGTGATGCATGACGCTTACGATAACAAATGGAAAATGCCGAAGACGAAGAGTAAACAGAGGTGAAATATACCAAATGACATGAATCAGACTTCCGCTGGATGTACCCAGAGTCTTCTTACATAGTGTTCCAGATAGTAGCTCCCCTTTCTCCACCAGGACACGAGTATCCCCAGGAGTCAGGAACCCTGTCTCAGATTCCTGATGCCAAGCCGAAAATCTAATAAGATTTATCTGCTTCGGTATGATAAGATTAAATACTTGCTTCCCTGTCCAGATAGGCCTGGGCTTTAAAATAGTAGGCTGGGGAACTTTCCCATCAAAATCCTCCCACCACATAAGAGTATTCATAAAGACATCCTGTCAAAAACAAAACAGAGTTACAAAACACAGCTACGGTATATGAACAGGCTCAAACAGAAAATGTTTAGAAGAAAATTTGATAGCAGGAAGCCCCCCCGGGGGGGGGGGGAAGAAAAAGGAAACTACCTTTTCAATAAAGGTATCCCTCTTTGTGATTTTACGGCAACCCAATAAGGTGTCTTGCACAATTCCCATGACAGGTTTGTTGGATTGTGGAGAAACAATACATTTAGGAACCATCATGAGCTCAAGGACCTCTGCTCGGGTCTCAAAAGATTGTGGAACATGCATGTTCATTTCATCACCATCAAAATCAGCATTGTAAGGTGAGGTAACGGACAAATTAAGACGGAATGTAGAATAGGGCATAATCTTTATCCTGTGACCCATAATGGACATTTTATGCAGACTGGGCTGTCGGTTGAAAAGCACAAAATCTCCATCATTCAGATGCCTTTCAACCTGCAATAAACAAAAGAGAGATCCGGTAAAACAACAACCATGCATCATAAGCAAAAGAATTACAGAACAGCAACTGCAAGAGAGCCGCACCTTGTAACCAAGCTCCAAATGATGATCACTACTCTTCTTCAAATACCGGAGATCGAGCCTCTGACCATCATCCCTAATTATGTACTTGGCACCAGTCTTACCAGGTGGTGGATGGGGGCCATTGTCGACAAGCTCTTTCAACCTACAAAACAGACAATATTACAAGAAGCACTACTTGAAAGTAGCGAAATCAATTAGGAGAAATGAGAACCTTTCAATGTTATAGGGCGTCACAGTCTCAGGATATGTGAGATTCAATGCTATACTCCAAGGAACTCCCAATTGATCAATGTTAATGGTAGGATCTGGAGTAATGACTGTACGTGCAGAGAAGTCCACTCGCTTCCCCATCAAGTTGCCTCTTATACGACCTTCTTTGGCTTTCAGTCTACTACAGATCGATTTAATTGGTCTACCTGACCGCTGTGTAGCCTGAACAATAAAGGAATACCAGTCAAATCACTTGTTTCTCGCAGATTTCACAGTGATAAGGCTTAAAAGCATGAAAAAGATATACCCTAGGCTGTCCAGGGAGCTCATTGTCAAAGTATGTTGCAATATGAAATTGCAGCAGCTGTGCAAACTCTGAGATGATATGTGCAGGTGCCCCATTCCTTTCTTGTCTCCTCAAATTATCATTATGCCGAATTATCATTGCTAATTGGTGAGTCAAATCATCCTACACAATGGATTGCAAACAGAAACCATTACATACACTTCAAAATAAGCAACAGGGAAGGTAGCTGTCATTTAGCAACGGGGAAGGTAGCTGTCATTTTTGCCAAGCTTTTGAACCGTCTACTATGTGGTAAATAAAAGCAAAAGAAATACTTGCCTCACTCCTGGAAGAGGTGTCCATCATCACTGATGGTCTGACAGGAGGTGGCGGAATGGGCAGAACTTGAAGAATCATCCAGTCTGGTCGAGCATATTTGGGATTAAAACCCAGCAATTGGCAGTCTTCATCACTTATTCTCTTTAGAACACTGAGGACCTGGTAGAGAAAGCAGTAACATACATGGTAAGCAATTAAGCAAAGGACGGGAAGGAAGGGGTGATAAACAAATTTGCAAAACTAGCAACCTTTTCCGCAGAAAGTTGCTGCTTCCTCTCAACAGGTTCAGGAAGCTGCTCCTGCTCATCATTTTTCTTCTTAGTCATTTTGTATTCAGCAATCATCTTCATACCTTCAATAGTGAAGGTTGGCTGCTGCGCGCCACAACCACCACGGCTCTTTTTGACTGGCTCACCATTATCCTGACTTTGCACATCTATTTCATCACCTCCTTCACACTTCTTTTTACTTTTGGATGCCTCTAAAATCCTCTTTAACCTGTTCTTGGGATTTCTTATTTTCAATGCTTGCTTAAATTTGTGGTCTTCCTGCAAATAAATAAGTAAATAAATAAAATTAGAGTTACCAGTGACAAAACAATCAACTGAACTTACAGTAATTGTACCAGTGATCAGAGATGCAGACACAAGCAATTTACCACTGCACTAAAATTGCCGGACAATGGATGCAGCAAACAAAAAGAACATATTGGATCCACCATCATTATAGGACATACACCTAACTTCTAAGACAAAAAGAACAGCATAGGTTCAACCAGCCACCTCTTGATCAGGTACTACAAATACTGTATCTGGAAGAATCATACTGTTTGCATTGACAGCAAAGTGGAAGCGCGGAGGGGAGGGAAGGAGATAATTACTCTTACTTGGTTAACCTGATTTGGTAAAATGAAACGAGCAGAAGAGGGCGACCAATCACTCCATTACCCAAGTCTTGTTTACATTTAAAATTGTGGATCACAAGAATCAAGGAAACTGTTAGAATAAAAACCTTGGTTTTAAACACCTATCTCCCCATCTTCCTCTCCATTATCCCCAATACCATATGAACCCCCCCCCCCTTTTCTTACCTTCATTTTCCTCTCCTCTCCTTCCTTCTCCACAGCATCAAACTAGTAGACTATGACTGAGGAATCAGGACAGACTCCCCAACAAAAAGCAACCATTCTCATTCAAACCATGCACGTTAGCTCCTTCACATGTTGAAATATGAAATACCTGAAAGTAGCTGGTCTTCATGATATACAGATTGAGCAGTACTGGCACCTAGTTATTCATTTCTATCACCAACACTGGTGGTATATTAAGCAATTTGTCATTCCGTCATAATGATTTTGTCTTCCTAATGCAGAAGTTCTTCAGAAATTGATTAGAAGGGGCTAGATCAAAAGGCATCAGTTAATTGTGGCACTTCTAATAAGCTCTGCAATAGCTCGCTCCATGTTCAACTTAGGGTCTATCCAAACAATCTCTAGTAAAGCCACAGTATTGCATACAGAAGGGACACTTTAGCCTTGTTTGAATATTGCATCAAGAGTCCAGGTGCTGAAAACAGTAACAGTATTATAAAGGCGAGACCACGGAAAGAAATGCATCATTGGAGCATGCAGTTCCAATTGCCCTGAGAAAAGGGCATGGCGAGGGATATATTGTTCACCTCGTCGGCCAAAATCTTGGAACAATTGAAGCAAACGCAACGCATAATGCTGAGGACAGTCTTCATAAAGCCAATGTGAAACATGGGCTTGGCGAGCTCGAGGTGGCCAAAGTGACCAGGACACTCGGCCATGTTGGCAGTGCAAGTCTCGCACTTCATTTTGCGGTCAATGGTGCCAAGACGAGGATCGCTGAGTCCGCCAGGCTTGGGCTTCCCCCTCTCCGTCGTCTCACTGAACTCGATTTGCACGACCGACATTTGCCGCTGCAAACAAAAGACAACATCACGGAGTAAAAATTAAGCAAAAGCAAAGCGAAGTTGGGCTGAAGCGATGGCGTTCAGTCCGGGAAAGAGAAAGAGACAAGGAGAGAGAGATTACGATCTCATCGGGGCTGAGGATCCCAAACTGGACCATATGGACCTTGGCGACCTCCGCCGGGGAGTACGGGAACCGCGTATCCATTGGCGGTGCCGATTGATTGAACTCAAGCTAATCGGGAAATTCAACGAACCCCAAAAAGAAAAACTAGGGTTTCGATCGTAAAAGTAAAGAGAATTGGAGCAGCTGTGTATGTGACTGTTGATCCTTGTGTTTTCAGTTCGATTTTCCCACTCAGGTCAGTGCCGGTTTTAATTTTCAGAAAGTGGATATTGGTAATTTGTACTGGAGACAGCAAGATCTCCCTTCCCTCTTTCTCTCTCTCCCCTCTCTGCGGCGGATGAGAGAAGATCCAAACCAGACGCAAATATCCGGCCCTTCAGCGTTATTTATAGACGGGGAGGCTGCCCCTTCCACCAAGAATATGGGGAGGCGGTTGGTCCACTTGAATTTCCGAAATTGCCATCCATAACTGGGCTTGTTCTGAACTCTAATATGCCGGTCTGCTTTTGTCGTCCATCATCGCAAACACGAGCACTTCCAACACTCCGGAGGCCCAAGGGGCTTAAAAGTTTCGTGCCTTCTGTGCAGACCAAAACTTAAAACTTCAACAGTCGTGGATAACTACCACGAGTGTGTCCAGTGATGTTAGATGTTTCAATAGTGGTTGCCTGTTCTACAAATTTTTGATTGTTTCACTAGTCTGTAACGATTTGATAATAGTGGCAAGTGATTAACTATTTAATTAGCTGTTTAAAATTAATGCTTTTAAACTTATCATATATCATATATCATATACCATGTATATAATATAAAATTGAATTATTTAAATGGGTTGATGGTAGCTTGACAAGTGTCACATTATTATTGGCTTCTTTCTCTTTTTTCTTTCATTTTTTCTTTAATCCCAAATGTCATAATAACAAGAATTCAATGTGTTCTTTTATTCTTAAAATTTGAAAGTCAAAAATAGTTTTACAATTAGATTTAGAGTACAATAAATAGCTTTGAGAGATCAAAAATAATTTTACAATAAAATGATGCAAAATAAGAAAAGTATATTATTATAATAAGGTTTCAGGTACTTTTTTACTCGTGCATTTCGACAACTCAAAAATAATTTTATAATTAAGTTTAGTTTGTAAATATCAATAGCTGTAGATTAGTATAATCCTTTACTTATAGAGTTTTAGAAGTAAAAAATGCATTTACTATATATATAATGAAATAAAATAATAAAAGTATTAATCCTTTATGCAATTATTTAGACAATTATAAACATTAATTGACAAACAACATAAGACAAAAAATTAATAATAATTTAATGTACCTTCAAAAATTGTCTGCAAATCAGTACCCTCACTTTAACTTTAATCAACTCAATTTGACTATGCAAAATATTTATTATAAGACAATGCAATCACTATTTAAAAATACATTGACTATTGATAAGTGGGAAGTTTAAATAACTTTCGAAAATAAAATGCTTGCGCTTAATTATTTTTTAATTGCCCCAATAAAGAGTAAAATTTAAATAAATGAAAAAATAATAATTTTTTTAAAAAAAAAGTTAGTGTAATGATAATTCAAATTTTTTATCAACAAGCTTTTTCACTGTATATTATAATTTCATAAATTATTTATGCATATTTTTTAGGCAATACATGTATATGACACACATGATCCAAAAGAAAGTCATAAATTCATTCTTCTACTTAAAACAACTGCATATAGATTATAGGTTTATTTTACATTACTATTTTCTTAGATTTATGCAAACTACGATATTTAAATCATGAACCAATAATATTGAAAATACCATGTGAAAAAATAATATTTAAATTAAATCATCATTATAATTTCATTGATATTTATTTTAAAAATTTATTTGTTTCAATAAATGTTGTGTATCATAGTATATTTTAGATGTCAGCAATGATAAACTATTTTTATTTTCTTATTGTTAAATAAACATTAATAAAAACTCGTGTAAGCATGAGATTCACCCTAGTATCTTAAGATAATTGCTTACTATGAAATGACATAAAAAGACATGATTATTATTGGTATCATTGTTTTTCCTTTTCCCCTTTCTAGGAGCATGTTTAGTTGGAGGAAAAGGAATGGAACTTGATACCTTTAGGTATTAAGTTTCTATACCCATTGTTTGGTTGGACTTTTAAGGGTATAGAACTTGATACCTAAGGGTGGGACTTGATTACCCCCATTTTGGAGGGGTTTTAAGTCCCATTTTCTACTTTTAATTAAAAAATAAAATTCAAGCATCTCTCAACAACCATGGGAGGAGAGAGAGTGTAGTCACTAGATCCACCCACCATGGACGAATTACCGGCGCCGGCAACCACCACAAAGGTCCACCAAACCCCTACATCCACACACACACACACACACACAGAGAGAGAGAGAGAGAGAGAGAGAGAGAGAGATGAGGAGAGAGACAAAAGGTGAAGAAGAAGAAGAAGAAGAAGAAGAAGAAGAAGAAGAACACAGCGCCGGGAAGGATGGCGACGCCGGAAAAAGGAGGAGAAGGCGGCAACGTTGGAAAACAGAAAACTCGAGCCCCAGATTTGAGGTAGCAGAAAAAGAGGAAAGGAGGACAAGTCGATGGAAAAGATGTGTGGTGTTGAGGCCATGGATGGCGAGAAATGAGAGACTGGGCCGGAGAAGGAGAAAAAGGCGCCGGAGAGGTGGGAGTTGAGTGGTGGAATTGGTCGCTGGAGGAGAAGACGCGATGCCCAAATCTGCCTAGAGGACAAGTAGGAGAGAGGGGGGTGTCAAGAATGCCGGCTGAGTGTCAGATGTTCACCAAAGAGCAATAAGTCGCCGACCCTTTGCCGGAGTGGGAGGAGGAATATAGATACAGTAGTTCGGAGAGAAAGCAAAAGAGGAGAGAGAAAGGAGGAAAGAGAATGCGAAGGAAAAATAGAAAACAAATCTGCATTGATATAAAAAAGTTAAAAATAAAAAATTGATTCGATTCCATAATTATACCAAACACATGATATCAAAGAATCAAATTCCATTACATTCCTCCCATATTTCAAATATCATTCCATTCCATTCTACTTTTGCGGACCAAACGGGTCCTAGAAGTAATGTGAATCTATCAACTCTTCTGTTGGAGTGTAAAAGTAAAATTTGTCCCACATTAATAAAATTAAAAGGGTTTGAGCATGTATATAAGTTTATAAGAAACCCCTCCTCTTGCTAATTAATTTCGGGCTGGAACTTCATTTGAGTTTATATGCAAGACTCTTTCTTTATGGCCTAGTTGATATAAAAATTTTATCATGTGGCACTAGAGCGTAATACTGGATCTTGATTTATCACCATCCCTGTTTGATTAACATTGGATGCATGAGCTGAGTTTTGTTAGTAGCCTACACGTGATGGGTTGTATTGGAGTGTGCAAGTGGAGTTTATCTCACATTGATAAAATTAAAAGGGTTTGAACATATATATAAGTTTGTAAGTCACTTCCCCCATTACCAATTGATTTTGGATTGGAATCTCATTTGAACTTATACAAATGACTCTTTATTTAGATTCCAATTTATATGAAAATTTAACTTCTTACTTCTATTGACAGATTGTTACTGGTTGCCAACTCAACTAAATCTAGCCCTGATATTATTGTTGGCTTATTTATTTTGCATAAAGCTTCTCTATTGCAGCCCCAACTTTACTGTTTTCCTTTTTCCCTCTTTTGTTTCCAATTAAAGTCATCATGGAGGTTGCATTTCATTTGATTGATTCAACGAAACTCAGACCAGGAAAACAACTAACCTTCCCCCCCCCTCTCTTTATTTAGATTTTAGATGGGGAAAGGTTGAATTTAATATATTCCCAAATAATGTTGTTAATGGCATAAGGTTGCTAATAGAGGTATGCATGAGGTAGCTGGGTACACTACTCTATCAGATAGTGACTGAAATATGCATGTCTACTGTAGCAGTCGAGGTCTATATATGGTCAAACCGTGGGCGGATGACGGAAGAAGATGAGTAGATACTAGATAGGAAAGAGATGGATACAAGGGGTGTTGTAATTTTTGCAGAAAAAATTAGCGTATTTTAGGGACAAAATCAAATCTGAAACGACATGAGATATGAAGTTTTGAAGGTATTGCAATCAAGAAACGTGAAACGACATGAAGAGGTTTAAGATGAATATGAGTACACTAATGAGTCCTCAGAGAGGTTTCTTTGTTTTCCAAGTTCAAATCAAACTGGCCTGAAAATCCAAAATAAACAATTTTTAGGATCGAAGACCAGACAAGGTTCATTTAGTTTGATTTGGGTCTAGGTCACCGGTCCACTTTTTTCTCGGGGGTTCTCGATTCAAAATGGAATATATATGAACATTGTTTATTGCAAATAAGTCAGCTACAATAATTTTAATACATTATGCAATTTAACTTAGTGGCTTTTTTAAAGATTTACATCCCTAATAACTATAGTAATGATTAATAAATGTCAAAAATAAATAGAACCTCAAAACTATATACTTTGTGCATAAAATTGTTACAATAATTATTGAAATAAAAATAAGAATTCATAAATTTTCATGCATTGCACGGGTATAACACATACTTATTCGCTGATTAAAAACAATATGGCATTTACCATACATTTTGCGAAAGCAGGACCCAAACTGGGAGGTGTTATTGTTGTTGTATTAAAATAAATGAATATATTCCTAAATATATAACAAAATAAATCTATCATTAAGGAAAATATATGCCAAAAATTGAACACTGATAATCTTACTGAGGGAGTATAGAATAGCAATAATCCATGCCTGAGAAATACCCTCAAATTCTATGTACTTTTATGATATTTATTTATTTTGTATATATCATCATTAAGTCAGTGTTGTTACTCAGTTATTGATCACATGTGAACTATAGCAATGGAGAATGTGAGGGAAATATGCACTCCATCTAAGATAAATGAGTTATCACGTCATTAAATTGATTAATTGAAGTGTCTTTTAACTGGGGTGTTCACATTAAAAAACCAAATATTTCTTAAAATTTAGGGATGCAATGACATACCACTGTTTATCATATGCAAATTGTGATACTATGAAAAATAAAGGAAAATATGTTATCGATACGTAACAAGTTATTATAAGTTATTAAATCACTTTTTAAAATTAAATCAAATAACTAAATTAATATATATTTAGCTCGATAATGGTGTATGCAAAACAAATAACTTTATAAGGCATTGGACATTATTGCTTGTTAGAAATTAATAATTTAGAAACATCTTGATATCATAATTTTCTAAAATTTTCTAAAAAATTTCAATATCTTTTAGATTATCGTGAAATTTTCTGAAATTCTTTAGAATCTTCCAAAACACTCAAAGACCTTCCTAATAGTCGCAGAAGCTTACAGAATATTCTAGAATCTTCTAAATTCTTCTAGAAGGTTCCGTATTATTCTTTACTTGTAAATATTTATGAACATCTAAATATTTCTATAAATAATATAATACATCTTATAATATGATATCTAGATATTTAAGAATATATTATGATGAACGGGTGCATAAGTTTAAGAATAGATGTGTAATCAAATCAATCTCAATCTCCCCATAACCCGCGCAAGCGAGACTCACACTGGGAGTTACTGTTATTGTTGTTGATCAAATCAATCTCCACCGTCTATTGGAGAGATAGATAACTATAAATATCCTGAAGAAGGTCTCACTCATATCAAGTAAAAGGAAACCAAGCATTGAGTGATAAAAATCATTCATTACCACAAACAACTCCTATTTTCTATATATTTTCAAATATTGTCAACAGAAATACCAGAATGCTTGTTATTTTGCTGCATGAAAGTACACCCCTTGGTACTGGTTAATAACTCTTGATACTACACACTTAAGATTATCTTTGCTTCTATATCCTCGGGTCAAAAGTTTCTTATAGAGATTTTGTCATAATATCCTTCCTCCTGAATCAAACTTGGCCAAGAAACATGATGTCCATTACCCAGTGCGAAATTTGTAGGGGACAGGAGGAAAATCCAAAACATGTTTTTATCAATTGTGGGCGGGTGAGCAGAGTGTGGTAGAGCATGGGAATTGAAGAAATAATGCAGGCGCAAGGATAAGTTGTAAGGATTGGTTTGAGAATGTGGAAAGAAGTTTGGGGTGTGATGGATCGTGTTTACGTGCTTAGGGGATTGTGAAGTGTTTGGTGGGCGCGAAACGATCGTGTCTTTAATAACTATAGTCTGGAGCCCAACATGGTGCGGATAGGGCAGGACTTGGCTCCTTGATTTCCTTTAAACTCTGCAAAAGAGGGAAGTCAGAATGCAAAGGAACCGAGGCCGTTTTGGGGGGGGGGGGGGGGGGAGGGGTTATATCAAAATAAACTGTGATGGAGTAGTGAATGTTGGGAGAGGGAAGACTCGAACTGGATGTGTGGCGAGGAACGAAGATGGTGTTTTTCTTTGGGCAACAGCTCGTTGTTTCAACTTAGGGGGTGATGCTGAATGGATAGAGATGCAAACTTTGATCTTTGCACCTGAGATGGCCCCAATCCAAAGGAATGATGGAATGTGTGCTTGAAATTGACTCTCAAGGCCTTGTGAGTTGTATTGGAGGTAGGCACAATGTCAGTGCCCTTTACCCACTCTTATTGGAAGACATTTGGTCCTTAGTGAATAAGTGACAGGTTTGGAAAGTCGCGTGGACTCGGATAATAAAGTGGCTTATCGTATTGTCAAATGAAGCTTAGATGGTAGTTCTATGGTAGGTTGGGATGAAACCCGAGCTGAGCTTAATGATGGTTTATTGGATGATGTATTAGCTAATTTTGGATTTAGTGAAAGATCTTTTGATTGCACAAAAAAAAGATTATCTTCGTCTCTATTCCCCCCCCCCCCCCTTCAAAAAACAAAACCAAAAAAAGAGTACAATACCACCCTTTGCAGCACATAATTTGGAATTGAGAGGAACGTTCGGTGTAACAACAGGATGACAAAATGGGCAAGTCAGGGTCAGATATGAGCAGCGGCGTGAAGGGAAAATCTTGAACACGGCGTTGAAATTTGTCGGGCAGGACGGGTATAACAAATTAACAATGATGATGACTTCCCCTGAAGCTGCAAGTGCAGGTGCAATGGCGATGGCGATAACGTACAACTGCAAGGAGTGTGGCGCGGACCTGAAGCTGAGCAGCGAGCGTCTCTACCCGTCGGGCGTCTACTTCGAAGCCGGCAACAAGAACACGCTCTCCTTCTTCTGGATCGACGGCGACCGTTTCAAGTTTGACAAGGAGGATAAGATCCGGCCCTTCTTCGAAACCCTTGATTACTGGGGCTTTCATCGCAATCGCACTAAGATTTCTTGCCGGAACTGCGGCTTCCTCCTCGGTCACATCTACGACGATGGCCCTCCTTTGACCGATGCCCACTACCCTTTTGGCCCCAGCCAGGTTATCCCCAGAAATCCCAGGTTCCGCTTCTTCACCACCGCCCTCATCCCTTCTTCCAATGCCCACTCCCACACTTAACATTGTAAATTTATACAACCAAAGCATTCGTTGTCGCCGGGAATCTTTCCATTTCTGTCTGTCAATTCAGTTCCAATTTTCTGCCCTGAAAGCTTGATGAAAGTTACGATTTGTAAAATAAATGTCAGCTTCATGTATCTGTAAGAAATGTCCTTGTGCAGTTTTATGGCCTTTAAATGCAACATGTGGCACACAACCTCAGCAGTGTAATACAAATGTGCTTATGAATTGCTGTTAGCTCACTATTTGCCTTGGAGAACTAGCTGAATTATCAACATAGGCAGAGTATCTTCATCTCGTTTGTGTCTATTCTCATCAGTGCAACTTCTCAATTAATGTTTAGGCACGCAAGGAAGCCAGATGAAAGGGAATGATACTCTGATGTCTATAACTGTGCGATTCTTCACTTCCATTTGTTTTTCTCTTTGCTTCTTTCTCACCTTCTCATTGTGTATTTTGGCGTAAGAAGTGGTCTCTGTCATTTCATACTATTGGAGTAGCTATTAGAGACACGATATTACATCGTTTTTTGCACATTGGCATCACCAAAGCTTCACAACGCAAACGCAGTAATGATTTCTTATGAGCTTCGCACTGTTTTGTCCACTAATCAAAGCCAATGCCTGATTGATCGGTTCGGCTCTTAAGGCTTAACAGTGAGCTGTAGGGGTGCTGAAGTCTGGGTCTGACCCCCAGGTTTCACCTGAGTGGTCTCTATGCATGGTTCTTGCAGGAGGTGACCATGGATCTAGGGTTCATGTCTTGCTTGTGTTCAAGGGCTTAGGGCATGATACCATTTAGGTTCTGTTACGAGACAAACCAGAGACTAGAAGTAATAGCATATGACAGCATGCTGCTATATAAATGATACTATGATATGGTGGTCCACTCGATTTTTATTCATTAGCCTCTGTTTCCAAACCAAATAAATCAGCCTCCCTGATCCCCTGAAGTGTGCATAAGGTGGGGTGCCGGTGGGGACAGGTCAGATGCACAGAAACCAAACCCTTGTCATTGAATTGTAGAGAGGCTGTTTCAGATGCAGAGAGCCCTATATAGATTTATTGCGCTGTCTAGGAGTTATGTCACATTATGTGCTTAGACAGTTTATCAGAAGTGAACATTTTTGTATCTGTATAGTCGTAGATATGTGACTAACTGATTCATTGCAGATGCATTTGGTAGAAATGAGGAGTACAGGCAATTAATACAGGTTAATTGATCCTCCTGTACCTGACTGAAGATTCTAGCTTTCTGAAAAGACTGCGTATCGAGGCTTGTTTGTTGTTAAATGCTCTAAAGGGAAAATCAAGAAGCCTATAATAGGTTATCCTTTTTGAGTTTTTTTTTTTGGGGGGGGGGGAGGTCAAGGAGGATCTCCAATCAAGAGAGCTTAGATAGAAAGTAGAGATATTATTGGATGATACAGACCCCGGAATTTGCAACACCCAATGCATAGTGTCCTCAGCTTTTTCCATTTTAGCGCATATGCTGTACAATGAAGTTCATGAAGGTATGCAAGGGAAGCGAAACAAATCAATGCCCCTAGTTCTGCTGATGAAGGCCAGTCTTTCCATTTGAAGTTGCTTTCCCTCTCCTTTTGGAGACTTTCTCTAACTGTGGTGTTATCAGGATGAATGCAAGTCCTTCAAGTGGGATGAGTGATGAGTCTCCGTGAGCTGCTACTGTCTCCGGTCCTCAATCGAGAAACATGGATTTGCAATTGGAGAGATTCTTCCAAAACTCACACAGAACTCCTTATTTTATGTTTTGACCGTTTTAAGTTCATGGTTTCTGCTATCAACTTCACTATGGTAAAGTTGTGTGGCCCAACTTAGACAAAGGAAGTGAGGTTTCTGATTAGGCTGATTCAATTCCCATAGCGCTCTAATGTGTCAGTGGCACGACTCCTGATCAATGAGGTTAAGGTCTCATAGTAAAGTCTGGTCATTTTGTTGTTACATCAGAAATTCTCCTCCTTTCTTTCTCTTGTTGTTGTGATCTTGCCCCACTTTTTGGCGTGCAATCTGCTATTTGTTACGGTGGTGTGACAGTTTCTATTTCCTATTCTGGCTACCTTAAAGCTTATCCCTCTCTTTGACAGTTTGCATTTGAACACTGGTAAGCGAGGCTCCCTGTGCGACCTAAGACTAGGCCAAAGATATGTTTTGATATACTTGTGCAAAGGTGAAGTTGTGGAGGAGGTGATAGTGGCTGACTCAAGTCACAAGGGGGGTGATATGCTCATAAAACCTGTGCAGAACTATAAAGAATGAATGTAATGACAAATAATGTGCTGGGCAATGGTCAAGCAAGACAAGTGCGGCTTTGAAGAGGTGCTGTGAAAATTTACTTGGAGGGATGTTTTGGACAGGAGTGGAGTAATACAATTGTACCATTCACTTCAGACCTACTCCCTTAGCTGATGTATAGCCTCTGCTTTTGGTTGCTTTTGAAGGCGGCAACTTTATCCATATCGTTTTCTTGGACGTAAGCCACGTCACGTATTATAGGCATAGCGTGGAACAATAAGAAGCAGGGCAGCTAGATTAATGTTAGTATGAGTGGGATGTTCGATGGATTTGAACTTGATTTAGTAGTTGATTTTAGTGTTATCTGTACTTGATCTTCAGCTTTTGACTATCATTAATCGAAAAAAGATAGGTTTTGATAATCAAGTAGCAACCACCGAGGCTTTTTGTTAAACTTCAGCAGCTCCCCTCGCAGGTGAAGCCACTGCCACCGAAGATTGCTGTGCACGATTTGTGCATGTGGCCATTTTCGATTATGACATCTTTCTTTCCTCTCTTTGTTTTTTTTTTTTTTGGTTTTTTTGTTTGGGGGGGGGGGGGAGGGAGACAGTGAATTCAATTTTGTTTGGTTTTGGGGGGCAAAGGTATGGGGCCTACTTTCAAGAATCAAGAGGGACAAGGTTAATGGAAGTATGGAACCTTTGTAATATTCAGGTTGGAACTTGGAGCCACTAATCTTTCACATGAAACGTATACTTAATCATTTGTCCAAGGGCGTCTCGTCCTTGAGAGCTTTAAATGGATGTGTTCACCATTTGACATGAATAATTGATGCTTCCCATATGATCATGGTATTTGCTTTGCTTTCATGAAGAATGACAAACAATCTACACGATGATTAGTTATGATAGTACGTACTGGATATGCTATTATAAGGAAATAACCATTTTTGTTTCCTGTCTTTCTTTACCCCACCCGTTTAAAAGGAAATACCTTTCTACTTGCAAATTAAATTGTAAATAATTCGTCATCCGTAGCTTTGGAACCAATTTGACAATTTCGAAGATATGTTGGCAATATCAGTAGTTGAAGGTAATTCCATAAGTTCACCTGGAATTAATAAAGCTTAGATATCGGTTATTGCAACTGAAGTGGAGGGCCATTCACTGGCAACTTTCTGGGCAGATTAGAACTGTTGACCAAGGAGTTTATAAAACTACCATCCATCCAAGTCATTGCGTACCACAACGTTCCCATGATGGTACTAAGAAAAATCATAAGGGTTGACCTTTTCCAACAAGGAAACTGCACGCCATGTTCATTCAATTTCCTCCCCTGCAATGTTGAACAGTTGTGCATATTAAAATGCAAATCACCTGTTAAACCAACGTGACGAGCTCACCGTGAAGCGGGAGCCAAGCACATGGAATGTAATCGTGGAGTATTCTATTCATCAGATTGGATAAATGCAATTCCAAGTTGAACAGTTTAAAAGCTCTGTTCACTCGCTTGCTCTCTTTCTCTCTCTGTCCCTCTCTGTCTCTCTCACACACACACACACACACACACACAGAGTCAGAGTGTAGTCTCTCCCTTTCTTAATAACAGAGGACCTTAACTTTTTCAGAATCAGACATTTGTGTTGTTGTGAAATTTGTGGTATCAGAAATCAATCATCAGGTTGGTCCAAAATGGCGAAAGGTAAAGCAGGTCGGCCTGCTGCTCGAAAATCATCATCGTCATCATTATCATCAGCATCTTCGTCAATGCTGGTGTTCACATTGCTCTTGATGTTGTCGTTCGTAGTCTTGATCCTTCTGGCTCTGGGAATTGTGTCCCTTCCGAGCACCACCCCTGGCCCTCCCACTTCTCATAAAGTGCATGATCTCAACTCCATGGTTCACACCACTGTCCACAGGTTACTTCATTGCTATTCATCTTGTTATGTTAGCTTTTCTCTTCGTATCGTCTCATTCTCATTCATTCTTTCTGGCCAGAGTCAAGGTGAGTCAGGAGAGAGATCATCAGTGGGTTGACCAAATCTCCTGGGAGCCCCGAGCTTTTGTTTATCACAATTTCTTGGTAAACTCTCCATCATTTTCCCTTCCTTATTCCCTCATTATCACTTTTAATTCGCAGATCATCTTACCTTTGCTGTTTTCATTTTGCCAGTCCAAGGATGAATGTGAGTACCTCATTGACCTTGCTAAGCCTCATATGCAAAAGTCAATGGTTGTTGATGAGACAACAGGCAGGAGTAAAGATAGCAGGTATATACTTCCTTAATTGTATATGCCTCATGTACCAATTTTCCCTTCAATCTCTTTCTCTTTTACCTTTCTTCTTTATGCTATCTTAATCTACTTATTTAACTACTCACCTTATCAACTTTTTGTTTCTCCTTCTCTTGTAGGGTGCGTACTAGTTCGGGAACATTTCTTGATAGGGGACGAGATAAGGTTATCAGAGCCATAGAGAAGAGAATTGCAGATTTCACCTTCATACCTGTAGGTATGTAAGCCTAGCTTCAAATTTTATCAAGCCCACTCCATTCTGAAATCTAAACAAGAGCTGTTAAGGGGAATCGTTGTATCGGTTGAGTCACTGATTACTTGTTGCTTGATGGATCATGAATTGAACATGTTTACCGCTTTTCACTTTCTTCTATCAACTTTGTAACTTAATCTAGGGAGACCTACAACTTTCATGAAGTTGTTGGCACAATTTGCATCACTGTGTTGCTACCAAAGATCAAACCCTTCATGTGTTGCTTAACCGTTAGAGAGATTACACTTAGTAGCTTGATGCACTACCTCGTTTGTAGCGTGTACGCTCTGAAAATCTGATGGCACATTCACGTGTACACTCTGGGACTGCGCTCTTGAATCAGTGCCTGTGCAGTACTCTTTTGTCCCAACTATGGCCCTGTGGGGGCCGTTTCAGACTTTACAAGTTGGCCTGAACTGAGTTTACACATTTAAGTAGTTGTTTGGTGACATAACTTAAGCCTTACTTTATCCTATTGGCTTCTTTCCAGAGCAGTCAACCATGGGAATACAATGAAATCTCAGAGACACCTCCTAACTTGAGCCAGCTGACTTTTGAAAACATATTCAATTCAATCGTGCATTCACTGCCCCCGAACTAGAAGTCATATAACTTAATGGGATAGACTTATACTGGAATTTGACACTGAAATAGCTCTGGACTTCTAAGTTCCGGAGCCTGTGTTATCTTCACGTCCATAGCTTATATAGCTTAATCGCATATGCATTATTTCTTAACCATGTTATATATGCCCACTTGTCATTTATCTCTTTTCTCTGCTGCTGTTCTACTTGCATTTTCTAGGGTGAAAACTTTCCTTCGGTTCACTATGTTCTTTTTCCTTTCATCCTAGCAAATCTTTTCCCGCAGTCTTGCATTTAGCCCCTTCTCTGGCTAGTAGCTTCTGTCCTTCTGCACTTTCCATCTCGTTCCGCGATTTGATTGCATCTGCTTGTCTTGGCTGAAGCTGGATGCATCTATATCTGTGGGACGATTGGCCTACTACATTTTTAGCGTAGGATAGGCATCTTGCAAGTTCAGATGATATGTTCTAATTTAAGTGGAACCTCTCAAGTATATGATCGCTGAATTAAATATGGGGCTGTATTGCTGAAATGCATGCCACAGAGACACTGCTGGTGAAATTGCTTCAGATGTGGGCCTGAGACAATGAAACCCCTGCAAGCAGATCATCACATCTGAGATGGTAATGCCAGCCTATAAGTTGCTTGACCACTGATCCATGACATGATGTCTAGCGTTTGATGATTGCTCCAGCCAGCTAGTGACTTCCCTTTAGCAACAAATCGTGAAAAGACTGTGAAATGTACTCTGAAAGAATTGGAATCTTTGTCATTGCCTACATCTTCCCTCTTTTGGTTACTTAATCCCTGTCTTCTGCTGATGATGTAGCTTTGGATTATTAACCTTCCATTGTTGGACGTTGTCTGATTGCCGTCAACAGAGCACGGCGAAGGTCTTCAGGTTCTTCACTATGAGGTTGGACAGAAGTACGAGTCTCATTTTGACTACTTCCTAGAGGATTTCAGCACTGCCAATGGTGGCCAACGAATAGCCACAATCCTCATGTACCTGTGAGTTCATCAGTCATCATTCTCTCTTCCCTCCTCTCTCACATTGGTTACTTTTCTGTTATACTATTCTTGTCCATGGAATCACTCTTAATCAAATTGAAATGAAATCTTTCTGGCTCTTTTTATTTGTGCATTGCTTCTGATTCTCTCCATCCAATACTTTGTTATAGGTCTGATGTTGAAGAAGGGGGTGAGACCGTTTTCCCTAATGCTAAAGGCAACATCAGTGCTGTACCTTACTGGAATGAGCTGTCTCAATGTGGTAAAGAAGGGCTGTCAGTCAAACCAAAGAGGGGTGATGCGCTACTGTTCTGGAGCATGAGGCCTGATGCCTCCCTCGATCCCACGAGTTTGCACGGTAACATCCACAACCTGCTGTCTGCATAGTGCATACGATGCATTTATATTTTACGACACATTCATGTCAGGGTGATTAGTTTCTATGGAACTTAGGATGTGTCGTCTGTCGGGTTTAAGATCTGAGTCCTTCTTGTCACAGGTGGTTGTCCCGTGATTAAAGGGGACAAGTGGTCAGCTACAAAATGGATACGCGTGAATGAATACCAAGCTTAATTGAGATGTGGCATACATGCCACATATGTGCATTAGGTAATATGGTTCTCAATTTCTGGCTTTACTTTTATCCTCAACTTCCCCCACCATTCGTGCAGTTTAGAGCTCATTTTTTTCTGTATGTGAGCTCATTTTTTTCTGTATGTGGCAGATCAAATTGTTCTCGGCGACGTAGTCCGTGTATCCTGTGTCACATGCTTCAGCAAAATGCAAGTTATGATAAGCTATGAGGAATGAAGTTGACGACCAATAGAATGGAGCCTTGAAATTTTGATGCTTCACTTTCCAGTTTTCTACCATTGTTATAAACACCGTTACCACCCAAATGCTCAACCAATATCTAGTTTTTCACACGTAGAACAAGTCTAGCTAGAATCACAATTGTTGACAGTATGCAAGAGGACTGAGTTGTTAACGTTCGTTGAAGATTTGGTCAATTGCATGTGCTGGCGGAGAAGTTGGAACTTTCGATTATTTTTTTATTTTTTGGGGGTAATTGAAATTCACCATTTAATGTCTTTGCAAGTTTATGTTGGCTCAGACTTCGTTGTTGCTTTCTAATTGAGTCTGCAAATAGCAATTGGGTTTATGATTAAGGATGTTTTAGCAGACCACTCCATGGCATTAATGGTATGATTGAGGATAATTTCATGAATGCTAACAAAAGGGAAGTGATTTTCATGTCAGGTTTAATTGCAAAACCAAAGCGACTAACATGTTGGTCCGCAGTACAATTTCAACATTATTCCGCTTCTGCATGGCGTGCTGCGTCCATACCATGCGTATCTACTTTTCTCTTGTTCTTCTTGCAGGGTGGGTCAATCTGGTAGTGGTAGTTCACCCACCTGTTGATATTTCTTATATACTATTCACAAATATCTCAGCCTCCAAATCAGCTGCTGTTTAATTAATTAAACAGATTGTTACTCGAAGCCTGCGTCTTTCTTTCACAGTTCTAGAACTAGACCCTATCTAATTAGGGGGAAGCCTGACCTTTTACCAAACTTTATGAGTCTTGTTACCGGAAACCTTCGAAACGGTCTGATCAACAAAGGCGGATTGTACAACGACAGTTTTACATTTGACCTTCTCGTGTCAAAAATTAGTCTTCATTCAATTGATTAAGCAACCTAATAAGAAACTCACTTCATTGCCACCAAACAGTCATAATCATGATTCATGATTTATCATTGCATAGTCATCTTCAACATGAGGGAATTATGAATAAGAAATTTTAACCGTTGCCTGTAAATGAATAAATCTATGTTTAATCGATTCTAAAACAAGGCAAATTATTCACCAATTATAGCTTTAAACAATACAATGATGAGCTTCAAATATATGCTACTTTGTACAAAACTAATTAGTAACCAATAAAACAGTAGTGTCAAAGTGATGGAATTCCTTACCCAAGCAAGCGATGAGAGATGACATTGACCAATCAACAAAATGACAATTAATTTGAGGAAACCCATCTGCGGAGATCTCTTGAGGGATGTGGGATGTACTTGCAGCCTACTTCATTGGCTTTATCCACCCATATTTAAATAAGAAAATTAACCAGTTAAAATATCGCCATTTAAACCTTTCGGATATGTATTTGTTGGAACTACTGGATTAGATGTAATGTACAAAGACGAAGTTCAATTAGTCAGCCCTCTTCAGGGAGTGAATGTTAATGGATAGAGTAATGGAAAGACCTGCAAATGTTATGTCTTTGCCCTCTTCATGCCATGATCTTATAACTATGCTGAAAAATAGATATTTTTGACAGTTGGAGATCTTAATCTTATGAGTTTAACTGATACTTAATATAAGAGTTCAACTTCATGTGTTAAAGTACCTTACATTACCCACTTTTTAGTAGTATTAATTAGTTACAAAATTGTTGAGTTAGAAAATCTATTGATTATGGCAACCAATATGAAAGACACTCTAATTTATCAACTTTATAAGTAAAGCATAGATTGCACGAGTAACGCATGAGTCACTCTTAATCAACCAATTTCATTATTTTCTTTCATCAAATGTGTGAAACGAAACATTAATTTTTACGTCGAATATAATCAATTCTTTGCTTTTTTTTACCTTGAGATCATCCTATCATTTTTCCAAAAAAAAATTGTTAAAATTTACATTTCAAAAAACAAATGTTTACATATATTTTGGAAGATATGATGATTATGAAGAAATTCGAAATAAACGACTCCAATATATTATAAAGCAAAGTGGCAAGGAAGTAGTCATGAATGATGATGACCTCTCACCTTGTTTGATGATGGTTTGATCCGAATTGGCGAAGTCATGGATAACACAAAGACAAGTGGGCGGTGAGCAGAAAGAGATACAACTGTTGGACACCATTTTTAAATTGTTTAATTAATTTATGCACAAAAGTACAACAGTCGAAAGTGCTAATAATATAATAATAATAAATAAAGGAGTAGTATTGCGTAGCAAGTAGGAAGCGGCAAATAGGCCACTTGAAGCCAAATGGAAAGGGTGTTGGGGTTTACTTGTCCAAGTCCAACCACGTATTTGATATTCATTATTCATGGGATTTGCTGAAGAGTTGTGAGTTATTTTCGTTGTTTTCTCGTGTCACAGAAAGTGATGTTTATTTTTGTTTTACCCACGAAGGAAAAAAAGGCAAAATCAAAACAAACCCCCTTTTCTAGATTTTCTTGGAGAGACAGTAATATAGTATGAATAATAAATAAAAAGGGTGGCCTTGCCCTGTATTAAATTGGAGTGGGTGGACGTAGGTTTCTCTTAGCAACTAAGATTTTCTCTCCATCATCATCATCATCATCATTCATCAACCCTCCTCCCCTTTTCACCAATTCATTCACCTATATAGCTTTCCCATCTTCCTTAATCAATTCTCACAATCGGAAAAAAGTAATCATTCAGCTGATATTTTATACCTGGAGATGGAGTTCTTGGCATACCACCCATCTCAATCAATTGCCTCATCGTCTTCAATCCTCTCTAATTTGTCCGATAAGATACGAGCCACAATCAGTTTCGCCGTCTCTGCCGTCCTCGGCAATCTCTTCTCTGCCTTCTTCACTTTCTGCTTCGCATTGGGTTCGTCTCTCTCTCTCTTTCTCTCTCTCTCTCTCTCTCTCGCGTCTGTATATATATTAATCTTGTTGCCTGTTGAGGGTCTATGCATAGCACAGTCTGATTCTGATGTGGGTATCGCAAAAATCTGTGCTTTCTTCTTGATTCCATCTGGGTTTTCACAAATTGCATTTATTTCAATTATTACCCCGTTGTCTGCGCTTTCTCGGATTATTGCTTCAAAGGGCCTAGGGTTGGGGTTCGTTTGGATGATATGACCAGTGAGATTCGCAATTACTGGCAAGAAAATGATTTCCTGATGCGATGGGTATTACGAATGTTGATTGCAATCCACGAATCCTTGTTTGGACTAGGGAGGGATACGGACAGATCAGTTGCTTCCCTTGCGGCTACAAGCGTTTTATCTGTTCCCCAAATTGAAAATTTCAAGCACTTCTGTGTCCCTCAAATTGAGAATTTCGAGCACTTATCTTGTTGAATTAAGGCAGATTAAATTAAGACTTGACGACTAATAGATTATGAAATCTGATAGGCATTTGGTATGTTCAATTCAATATGCAGTTGGGACGCTGCTGGGAGCAATGACTGGTGCTTTGATTGGGCAAGAGACAGAGAGTGGGTTCATAAGAGGAGCAGCCATTGGAGCCATCTCTGGTGCTGTCTTCTCCATTGAAGTATTTGAGTCCTCAGTCGTCCTCTGGCGATCTGATGAAACTGGCCTTGGCTGCCTCCTCTACCTGGTATTGCTTAATTTTCACGGTGATTGGTGAATTCTCTATTGATGAATGACTTGCTTATCTAATCTTATATCATGGATTTTGCTTTGCAGATTGATGTACTTGCAAGCCTTCTAAGCGGTAGACTTGTTCGAGAGCGGATTGGTCCAGCCATGCTGAGTGCGGTGCAGAGTCAGGTAGTTTTGTGTTTCTGATGTTTTATTAGTAGAAGTCATGGTGAATGCCCATTGTCATTATGCACTGTGTGTCTCCTAATTGTCAATATAATTATGATGGGTTTCAGATGGGTGCGGTGGAAATGAGTTATGATGAAGCTACCAACATATTTGACACGGGGGGAGCCAAGGGTTTATCAGGGGATTTAGTGGAGAAGATTCCCAAGATCAAGATCACAAACAACAACAATGTGGATGCCTCCGGGGAGAGAGTTTCCTGCTCAGTTTGCCTGCAGGTGTGTTCATCACTCTTATGAATCAGTCTGGAACTCGTGTTACTGTTGCTTGGCTAATGGCTAGCTGCTAAACTCAATCTAATGCTCTACGTATCTGTCATTGAATTTGTGATTAGGATTTCCAAATTGGAGAGACGGTTCGGAGTTTGCCACAATGTCACCATATGTTTCATCTCCCGTGCATTGACAAATGGCTACTGAGGCACGGCTCTTGCCCCTTGTGCAGAAGGGATCTGTAATATTCATGTATTTACTCCACTACAAATTTTTGACCCTTAATGTTGCTCTAATCAGAGTTTTTTCTTCCTGTTTTGAGGGGGAAAAAAAAAAAGAAAATTTACTTGTCAGGATCTTTCTGTGCATTATACTTACCAGTAAGAAACCACCCCATGTAGATTAATTCTATGCTATATAGCCTACTGAGGCCTGACAGTCACAGTCAGAGCTGTATTGTTGTTGTACGTTTGGACCGATGATCATGTATAAAATTTTTGAGGTCATCTTGCCTCCTCTACTTATATTCGTATACTAGCATTTGGATTTTGTTTTCTTCCTTTCTTCCTTTGAAATGGATGATCCGCCATTACCGAATTCTGTTGTTATTAGATATATGAGAAATGAGAACAAGTCACAGAAAGCTTCAACGAAGGGGGGCAGGGCTTCAATCATGGGATGAGAAATCCAAGTCTTTTTTATAACGCGTCAATTTAATTTAATGATGTTGTCAGAATGCTCAAATTATTTTGCGGCTCCCATTTATTGAATTGAAAATCAGGGAAGTTGCTTGATTAATTGAGAAATAGGAAAATCTGAATTTGAATTTGAACGGTGCTGGCCCTAAATTTAAGTTTGAGGTTGACGCTTGAGCTTCAGCAGTTAGAGCCCAGAGGAGGGGGACTGTCGGTGAGCCTCGAGCCTGTGCGCTCCTATCTTTTGAGGTCGTCTGAGAATTGAAAAATATAAACCATTCAGTGGGTTTTACTTATCAGGATGTTTGGTAAGGAGTTTTTTTGAGGAACTTTTTAGTGGAAAAGAATTTTTTAAATCAAAATTACCTATCTCATTAAGTGAAAAAGATAATTTAGATATTTGATGAGATAACTTTTTTAAAAAAATTTGAACAAACTAATTGTGTGCAAGCTTTTTGGATGAGCTTTTTAAGGAGTTAGCTTTTGGGCCTGTTCTATTTCAAATTTTAGATAGATAGATGTAAAAAATTGTAAGAAAATGTAATGAGCTGTAAGGAGATGTAAGAAAATATAAGAAGCTGTAAGGAGCTGTAAGGATGGATGTAAGGAGTTGTTGAATTATTGAAAAGTTATATAGTATAATTTGCTTCACAATGAACGTTTTGGATGAAAAATAATAATATTAAAATAATACACTTATTAAAAATAAACAATTAATTAAGTTAATTATACAACAATAAAATATATTAATCCCCATAAATTTGGTGAGTAAAATTTCGTCCAACATTTTTTATATAAACATTAGTTTGATCAAATAAGCAAAGTATAAAAAAATAAATTTTTTTGACAAAATTGAATACAACTCTTTAAATAAATTTCTATTTTAAGTAAATAACTTTAAATATAAATAAATGTATGGTCATCTATAATAATATATATTTCATGTCGAAACTCAAATACAATTTACATTATTATATTATGTTTTTATGTTTATATAAATGTTATGTTCATAAGATATTTATAAATTTTGTATATTGATAGTATCATTAAAAAAATATACATATTTCTGTAACTAAAATAAATGAATGTTATAGAAAATCTATGAGATGTATGAAGATGTTAGGAGATTTAAGGAGATGTAAGAAGATATAAGGGTATGTAAGAAGATGTAAGAAGATGTAAGGATTATGTTAAGGATGTAAGGAGCTATAAGAAAATGTAAGGAGCTGTAAGGAAATGTAAGCTCTTAGCTAAATCCTAAAAAACACGAAATAGAATAGGGCTTTTGTCTCCCAACTTTATTAGAAACAGCTAATGTTTACAAAATAATTTTTTTACAAATAA
Source organism: Carnegiea gigantea (assembly GCA_029747015.1). Taxonomy (NCBI): domain Eukaryota; kingdom Viridiplantae; phylum Streptophyta; class Magnoliopsida; order Caryophyllales; family Cactaceae; genus Carnegiea; species Carnegiea gigantea. The sequence goes on from JAKOGI010000007.1 coordinate 216,144, forward strand.
CTAATTAAAACAGTTAATACAAACAGATAACAGTTGTTTGCCAAATACAATCAGTGTATTTTTAAATAAGGAAAATAGAAATGATTTTTATTTTCATACTTCATTTTTCAAATTCTTGTGATATAATAAAGGGGATTCATATGTGGGCGAAAACACTGGATACGCGACATTTGAATTTTCAAGAGCCATCACATATCATCCGAAACAAAAAGCAAGCAATGGAGTCAGGAGTAGGAGTTGTTCTATTGGTGTTTTGCTTAGCCAGTAAAAAGCATGTGAATTTTGCAGACTTCCAACTGCCGATCTAGCAAAAGACACAGCTTTTCCGCGGAAGTAGTTCATAACAAGACTTAGGGGGTGTTTGGTAACAACAGCTTTTTGAGAAAAAATAGCTGTTTGGAAGAATTTTGGCTATTTAACCAAGTCAAACAGCTAAAAGGTGTTTGGTAAAGAGCTGTTTGCAATAGCTGTCTGGCTCCAAAAAGTTCTTTTTGAAAAAGCTATTCTCATTAGTCTTTTGAGAAGAGCTTTTTGTAGAAATGACATAATTGTTCATACGTTTGGAAAAATTACATATATCTCATTAAAAACTAATTCATAAATAAGAGCATAAATGAAATTTTACCAACATATTTTTTAGAAACAGCTAATTTTTACCAAACACTTTTTCTAAAAACAGCTAATTCAAACCGCTAATATAAACAGCTAACAGCTAATACAAACAGCTTACAGCTAACAGCTGTTTGCCAAACAGGACCTCAGAGCGTTCTAATGGTGAGCCAATTTTTTAACTCATCGATAAAAACCTATCACTGCCACATTAATTTGTGAGACAACTTTTTGACTCATAATCCTCCCCCTCTATAATGCAAGACTTACCACTTTGGCTCATCAAATAAAATAATATCTATGAACCTCACACCTAACCATATTTATTTAGTTTAGTTTTTATGTTATGGTTTTATGTGGCTTTATTAGTTTTGTGAACAAACAATTTGCACATAATAATTTGATAACACAACTATTTAAAAGTTCATAATTTTTTTTTAAAAAAATCAACAAGTTTGAATTTTAAAAAAATTTCACATCAATATTTGAAATATAATTTATGGTTATCTAGTTCAATAAAAATAATTTGTTTTTCTTCGAAAAAAATTCAAACAAAAATAAAATTCATCAAATTTTATCAACAAATTTTTATCCAAAAGGAAAATATGGGTCAGCCGACAAAATATTTCAATTGCACAAAGTAAAATCACCTAACCCAACAAATTTTCCTCAAAAAAAAAAAGATAAATCAAAACTGAAGCCCAAAAACAAGGAAAAAACATAAGTGTGAGCCAAATCGTGAGCCGGGACAGGCAAGCCGACCCGTGCACAGCCACGAGCGGCTCGCCTGCTCGTGTCGCGCCGAGGCCAACTTTTGGCTTGCGGGCGCGCCACTGGAAGTGCTATCAGAACCACCTCCTGTTAACTGTAAATCCAAACTCTTAACCACGGATCACAAAAAAGGGACACAGCATGACAAAAAACAAAAAGGAAAAACCCATAAGAGGCGAGGGGAACAGAGCAATCCTCACACTGTAGTCTGTAGCAAGCTCGCGTTCGCATATCAGCGGGAGACGTATGAGACAAGGCCAAGATGCTCCACCCCTGTGTCTCTCTGTTTTACTATCATTCCACCTCTCATCTCATCCGTGTCTGCATAACAATGAATAACTACTCAAACTGCCTTATTCTATGCACCCAAAGGGTTAAGGCAGCTCAAACCTTTCATATCGAACACCGCAAAAGAACCAATCTGTAAAATTTACAATAACAAAAGAGCGGAGGAGATGAACAGGTAAGTCTCCAGAGAAGGGAGTCCTCAACAAAGGATCTTTCCAGAGCTGTCGGAATGACGAAGATGCCTTGCCTCGCCTCGCCTCCCTTCTGATTTTCCTTTTCTGCTCGCAAATTAATTTTAACATGCTATCCATTCCAACCCCCAGTTAAAATGTTACATTTTACATTTAAAGAATTTAAAATTAAAAGATCCGCACCTTCACCTTTATCTCTCCTAAACAGAGCGTATCATCTGATCGACAAGTCTGAACAAAAGGGTTTCTTTTTCCTCTCTTTTTCCTTCTTCTCCTCATTAGCCTTTAGATACAACAACATAACAACATGACCATGCTCTATCAGCTGTTAACAACTTCCGTGGGCGTGGCACAAGGGGCTAGAGTTTTGGCAGGCAAGCTTATTCCCCCGCCTCTCAGGGACAAAGTCGGCCCCCTTGCTGAACTGCCTCTGCTGACTAAATTCGAGTCAAGGAACACAACTACCACGGTGATGTCATCATGGAAATGCCGACGTACCCCACGGTCGATCTTTTTCAAATCCGAATATCTCATCTCTCTTTTCTTAGCTGCTTCCTGCAACGCAGCTTTTATCAACCTCCTCGCACTTCCCTATATTAGCAGGATAACAAGTCTTAGAATTTACATGCTTAGCAAAAAAAAAAGGATAGAACTACTGTGCATTCAGAAGCACACGAAAGATGCAAATGCAGTGCTGCCTTTCTCCTGGAATAAATTCCACTGCCTAATAGTTCTACATTATGTCCTACCATCAAGCATAGTGCAGAAAAATCAACCAAAAAAAACAGGCTTCCATGCCACGAAAGTGGATAAAACTCCCTCACAGTATGCCCGGGCCACCAGCATATTTTTGTTGTTTTACACCTACTCTTTCTCAGCCAGTTACATTAACCAACCAAATCATAGCTCAATTGGTCAGAGCATAGCCCTGTCAAGGCAGAAGCAACAGTTGGAGCCGCGGTTGATTGAATATGCCACCAAAAATTTCCTACTCCTTACTATACTATGAGCTTCTGAGGGGGCAAGGATGCAAGAAGGAATAGCTTTTTTTTTTGGGGGGGGGGAAGGAGAGAAATCCCAAATGCAGGATTCAGCCATAGCTGGCTTCAGGAAAGCAGCAGAAGAATATTCACATTGATCTCATATGTTGTGGCAGATGGGGAACTAGGGCATGTGCAACGGGGGCTCAACTCTTGGCTCGCTCGCCCCAGGAAAGGAGCCTAGCGGCTCCCAAAGCCTGCAGTGCGCAAGCCTGCAAGCGGCTCACGGGGGAGGCTTGGAGCCGTGAGCGGGCTCACGGTCATTTCTCCTTACTTTTTTGTTTTTTTATTTAATTCTAATTGGCTTTTCCTTTTTAAAAAGAAAGTTGTGTGTTGTAGAGTGGATCCATGGGTATTATTTTATTTGATGAGCCAAAATTGTGAGCCTTGCATTGTGGAGAGGAAACTGAGGAGCCAAAAAATTGGGTCATGGGCTGATGTGGAGGGGGTAAGTCCCCACTTGTGAGCCAAAACTTTGGCTCATCATTGTATATGCTCAATACTATTAGCGTTCAGACTTCCACGCACACCACACACATGAAGGGAATGTACAACACCAAAAAAAAAGAAACATCAAATATTCTCTCTTACATTGCGAGGATTGCTTTGGACAATGTCAACCGCTTCTTGATTGCTAAGGTGCTCCCATAGACCATCAGAAGCAAAGATAACAAACTGATCATGTGGCTGGAGCTCGTGCACAGATATCGCTGGTTCAGAGCTCAGTATTGGCTTTTTGAAAGGTTCACGAAGGCGAAATTTAGAATATAAGGGCTCCCTGTTGTACTCAGTTTTTTTAAGATACACATCACCAATAGATCTAGAGACCTGCAAGAATAACATCACCATGAGACATTTTTTTCATTTATTATATTTAGTTATATCTATCACAAATTAAATGTACTGGACCAAAAGGTAAACTGCTCAAGCTTTTCTGATGATAAGCAGACACCATAATCAAGAAAAGATAAAATGTCAAGCAATGTTTTCTGCCACTTATAGTGCTCTAAACAATATGCTTTGATATTAGATTCTGTGTTCATCATCCAAAGTACATCAACCCCATAATCTGACTATCATTTGTCACTACCTGCATCATACATTGGTCAGCTATATTTCGCTCTGTTTGCAATTAGTTGCTACCAAAACCATTATGGAAATCACTCAAGAGAATAACATGAGCTGTTATATGCTAGATCTTTAAAAAAGCTGATAAAATGGAGTTGGTTAATAAAACCAAAATCAGAGGGCCACATGCATCTATTTATTCACTGGGGCATCTCTAAAAGTATGTCGGATACCAAAGCCTTTTTTTAAATCCCCCTAGAGATTAACTAAATGAAAATTATTGTACACCTATTATTTATAAGACGCGTTGTAATCTATCATATCGTGAAGAAGTAACTAAAAGACAATACAATGCTCATAAATGTGCAAGCAGCTGGTGCACACAGTAGTCTGTTTATAGCCGTCTTGATTATCACAATTAACGGCTGGCAAGATTTATCAAAATACCCAACATGAATCCTGCTAATATGCATCTTGCCAACTTTTGGTTATAAAATTTTTGCATTACTACCACCCGTGGTTGTGAAGTCATAGGGGATGCTCACTCAGCCATACAAATAAATCCACAAAACGTGAAAGCGATCATAACATGGAATAGAAACAAGAAATGCCAAATATCCATCCATGATAATCCCAGTTACCGATTAAACCCTTCTCATTTTCTATCAGTTCTCAGATATCAATGCGGTGCATTCATTAGCTATAAATTCTGACTTGTTTAATAAGCCATCATGCCAAATATTAGGTCAAAATCCTCCATTGGCATGCAGCAAAATACAAGAGGCTTATAAGATAATGCACATCTCCTTTCTAGAAGGGCAATGCCTGAGCAAACCATTTTTGCAGGAAATGACAACCAGGAAAAAAATTGGACCTGAACCAGATTGTCCCACAGGCCAGACCATCACACAACCTTGAAGGGAAATGTGGAAGAATCCTCCACAGTGGAATACATGCAAGTTAAACTTAACCTCAGATTTCAGCATGTCTTTTCTCACCATGTCAGTTGGCTTACAATCTCTAATATATCCAAGACTTCTGCAGTCAAGACGGTCTTAGACTCAAAATTAAATAGCTTGCAAATCAAGATTCCCTAGTATCTACGGCATCGAAGAATCCAAAATTCGAAACATTAATATCCAAGCTTTCCACATATCCGAGACAATTAGAAATTCCCAGTTTCAAAATCTCAAACACAGTCAACTAAACTCTCAATTCTCCAATGAGATGTGAATTCAATAGCCCAAATGTTTCCACAACCAGTTCCATTAACATCTCTAATCATTTGGTGATACCCAAACTGTCCATGGATTCCAAGATTTTACCATAGATAAAGTTTCCTCCATCAATTCAAATAACACCACCAAGCAACAAAATAACATGCGCACAAAGAACTCAAGTGGAATCCATCCGTATGCAGCCAGGTACAATCCAGTTTAGATATGAGTGTTATAAAACAGCCAAACTCAAATCATCTAGTTAATGCAGGTTTATTCAAGCCTTGGAAAAGATAAACTCCCATACCCAAATGCTTGGTTTAATCAAGGCCTAAGATCTCTTCACATGCTCCGTGGGTTTCACATGCAGCTCCAAACTCCAACAGTTCTACCTCTAAAGGGAGATTCGCCTAGGGCTGTCAAACGGGTCGGGTCGGGTCAACCCATTTAATAAACGAATCAATTTCGTGCCGGCCTTGAAAATAGCTTAGATTTGCTCAAAACTGAAAAATAACAAGTTTTCACACTAAACGGTCAAATCGTGTCGACTTTGAGTCGAAATCGATTCAGTTCGGTTCGGGTCGAGTTTTTGTTTCTCTCAGTAAATTCGGGTTGGGTTTGGGTCGGGTTATCTTATCGGGTCAGACTTTGACAGCCCTAGATTCGCCTGCCTTCTGACATGACCTATGGTAACTTACGAGAAACTCATCCCCCCCCCCCCCAAAAAAAAACCCTTTTTCATGCCAACAAAATGCTTATGCTTAGAACATAAGAAATCAAGCTCATCATCATTGCCATTGTTAATAGTGCCTAAAAATTTTCAATTAATATTTATTTTGTTGACATATTAAAAACTTGTTCATTAATATTTATTATATTGACATATTATGTAGGTGTCAGACACAACCTTCCCCACCCCCCAATCATTGATATTAGCCAATCACACGCTAAACATAGTTACAAGAACATAGCCTGCTTCTTCATGCCAACAAAACAACTTTCTGGAACATAACTGCAAAGGAAAATATGCAAGGCAAACGGCTCCTACACGTTATAAAAAGTAACATACATCTGAAACGTCAGAAACTGTTATTCCATCCTTTGATCCCCAAAGCTGGTATAATATTATGAAAGATCAATTAGACCAGTGCTATTATGTACTTCTACCCATATAAAATCAATATAATATCTGGAGGATCAATTGAACAACTGCAATTTCATGTTTGATCTGCAATGTCCGCAAAATGAAATGTCCTTCAAAGCTACTCTCACATACATGGCCCACACTTCAGATGTCAAAAGCTCACTAATATGCACTTTGCACAAACCTTTGAATGATTTTGCCCTTTTGAACAATGCATTGAAGCCACCAACAGCTCTCAGAAAATCCAAATTGTCTAAAGTACCCTCACAGAGATTAAGATCGAGTACCCAACTACTCTGCCTCGTTCCATAGAGCAAAGCCAGATTCCTTACGAGCATTATTCAGCCACCAGTTTTGTTGCTGAGCTTGATCAACCTAAGGTCACACTCAGCTCGCCTCACAAATTGCCCATATGCTTTATGCCTTTGTAAACCCAACTCCAAATGGCCCATCTATATCTCTCCCTCCTCCATCAAAACCAAAAAGGAAACAATTCTCACCGAATTGAAGAACCATTATGGTCAAATTGCTCAGATTTTATCGCCTCTAGTTTATGTGCCCATTTACTCACTTATTGCTTTGATTGTGCAAAATTCTTGCAATTTTCTTTGCCACTTTATTCTCATCCTCCATGGCCTTAATACCAATTTTTTTTCAACATTCCGGACCTCAATTGCCAACTGCATCTCCTCCGAGCTAATGTCTGGTTCTCAGTTGACAGGAATTGCTTTCTTGCATTTCTTGGCCTTCCTTTGACCCTGTGTTTTCTTCCTGAAGTCACCTTAGTCTAAAAAACCCCATCCAAGGCACGCCTCGGCGTGAGGCTACTAGGTCAGTGGCTCGAAGGGAATAAGGTGTGCCTCAAAAATGCAAGGCTATATATTCCCCCTTTTTCCTCTTTTTCTTAGGCTTGCCTTACTTTTTTTCTTCTTTTCCTTTGTTGAGAGCTAAACGGTAAGCTCTCCTCATACAATAAGTGCATGCACTAGGGAACTACGATTATAAGATAATAGATCTTAAGGTTATTTGTAGTGTTAGTAGTTATATTCATGTCTAATCACTTTTTAATACATTTATCTAACTCATTTCTTCAAAATATGCTTTGTGAAATGTACAAGACTTCTAAAAATTTTTGCATAAAAGTGCACCTCGCATCCCTGATGCGTGCGCCTTCACCTCACACCTTGCGCTTTGGGAGCCTATAGGCCTCGTGCCTTTTAAAACTAAGGATGTCACAATTGTTGAAAGCAATAGGTGCCATCTAAACAGATACATAAAAAAATTCCCCTTCTTCGATGCCTGTGCTATTCAGCAGACCATTCCCCATGTCCTCATTCTCAAAAGCCCCTTCGTTATTACAACTATTATCCTCCTGTTCACAAGACTTCTCATTATCCCTAATTGAATTATATGTTCTTTTTTCCCATAATAATATTAGTTAAGGTCCTCCTGGTGGATATTTCTTGGGCAATGAGAAGGGCATTCACTCTCAGACACAATCTCTGGCATATCATGCCAGATAACATTTACATTTGCACATCTCCAGACAGTACGATCCATACCTAGGGGTGCACTGTCACTAATGCAGAAGACGCGAAAAGGTCAGAGATAACAAAGCTATGCCAAAGTGGAAACAAGTCAGAAGAAAGCTTTGAAACTTCAACAAAGCTTCTAGACCTCTACAAGATGCTTTGTTCATTCCATCTTACAATTTCCAGTAGATTCATCTATCATTTCAGACCACACTACCACTCCCTTACAAAACAAGGCGTCTATATGTCCTAGACTTAGAGAATTTTCCAAAATTTCACTCCTTATAATCACTCACCAAAAGAAGTGGACATAGCCAATGAAATCAAGAAATCAAAGCAAAAATTGACTCCAGGGAGCCAGTTTTCACCTGACTCTTGTCAGATATATAATATATTGCATTGGTCACTCACAGCACCTACTTCACCTACATCTTTCTACAGAACATTATTGGGCTTGATGTGCAGCTACTCATGCAGCAGTTTGCCTTGGAGTCAGTTACTACATAAAGAAACATATATTGAAAAAATCCATGCCCTGAGAGTCCCACCAAGGCCGGGTGGAGGGTTTGTTGCAGCAGTCCTATCCCTGATGTAGGATTACCACAAAAGAAACATTTAAAAAAATTAAAAAAAAAAACAGAAAAGAAGAGGAAATGTAGAACTAGCAGCATAGCAAAGAAAATAATTTAATTACTATGCCAGGTTAATCGCATCATTGTCCACAGGGTACAGTTTCTTTTTTAAGGCAATAATCTGGGCTACGCCCATGATCCCATTATCAAGTATCAAGAAGCAGAAACTACTGAAACAAATAGCTCATACATCGACAACAGAGGAAAAGAAAAATAAGACCCCAATACTCACGTATTTGGCAAATGGTGATCATGAATCCAAAAAAATAAATAAAATATACCTGTATTAGGCCTTTGACTCGCCACACATTGTGCTTCAGTACAACGATATCCTTGTCTTCTGGATGCATTGAATGCATCTCCTGTCTGACCGATTCAATGCTAACATTGTGTTCTGCAGACAACTGTATGGCAAGAACCTCACCAGTTGCCTTAACAGCCCTTCCTAGAACAGCACGGGAGTCACCAAGGTTGGCAATGTAAAGGATCCCATTACATACCACACCTACCAAACAGCAAGAACCAACGGCTGCAATCTGTGGTTTCATGGGCCACTGTTTCGCAACAAGAGAGAAAAATCCCTCCTCAGTTGCTTGAAATGCTTTCTTTATCACATCAACTGACATGGACTGTTGCTCGGCTGCGAATCCTGCAAAACAGATGATGCTAGTTAAGCTGACAATAGGGAAGCTAGAATTAAGGGACTAAAGAGGAGTTATGGATGCACTACTAGCACTGCCCTGATGAAGGCTCCGTGCATCAAGAAAGCTCTCTGGCAAAATGATCAGAGAACTTAATCCAATTTGAAACATGTTGACCTTGCATCTCATGTCAAGATATGATCACATGTGTAATAATTATAATAATTATAATTAGATTCCACCATTTGTACCACATGTGTAAAGGTATTAATGCAGCTAGAAAAGCATAGTTACAAGTGGCTAAAACTTTACTTACTTTTAAGGTGGTGGAAGAGATGATCGGTGATGTAACGTGATGTCTCAGGCCCACCATGGCCATCATATATCCCGACAAATGTTCCATAAGGGCCAGTATCAAGCAGGCTCAGACAACCTGACTCAATCTGGCTTTGATCCTCAAGCAGATTATTGGCCTGAACAACAGCCATGGAAAATTCACCACCTATGTGCTGCCCAGTATCCTTATACCAGAGCAGCCCATCTTGGCGTCCCGCTGCATCTGAACCTGACTGGGCATAGCGGTTGGAGGAAGGCCGCCAACAGGCCTTTAGGAATGATATCAACGTCGATAACATCCCTCATTTCACCTAGGCCAACCTTGTATTCCTCCACATCCAAAACGGATGCAGTAACCGCAAGCTCACCGGCTTAGTTTACTGTAGAGGAGAAGACAATTTTAATTTAGCAATAGGCAGTCATCATCAGATGTTAAGCAGCTGAGTCAAAATCAATATGACATCCAATCCAAGTAATCCGTGGACTTCGGAAATAATCATGACCGCTCACTCCTTAAACAAAATCATCATCTCTAAGCTGAGAGAGATGTGTGGGAGTGGGAGAAAACAAACAGCAAAGTCGAAGCTATACTATTACTCAGGCAAATACTAGGCGAGATTTGGTAAGAACAAGTTGAAGAACGAAAGATCGATAAGCTTAATCTGGGGAATCGAAACTTGAGAGAGGGGCGATTCACTTACAGTGTGACAAGTCCCGAAAGTAGAGATTGTGGTCAACAAGACGGCGGAGATCTAAAAAGGAAATTGGATAAAGATAAAATGATTAGATCTGTAGATCCATCAAAATTGATGAATCGAATCTAGCACACCACAGGCAGGCAGGCAGCGTTTATGCTTCTCTCTCTCGCTCTCTCTCTTGAATTGGAAGGTGTGGTATCTTCCTTGTTCAAGCTGAGATGATGCAGAGAGAGGGGAAAGGATGAATTCCCCAAGGATAATTGCAATAGCAAGTTGTGTTATGATGGAAGAAGCAGCTCAGACTCTCTCTCTCTCTCTCTCTCGCCTCCCAGCACCAAGCAGACAAACCCTACGAAGAAAAACAACCCCTCGATGGTTCAAAGCCAGCAATGCACTAATGTATAGATGGGTGACTACGGCTCCACGCAAGACAAAGACCCGAAAAAAAAACATAGGTGAAAAAAGGGGGTTAGCAGTATTGCCATTTGCCGTTTATTGAGGAATTCCAAATGTAAAACCAGAACTCTCAAGCAAATTACAAGGGGTTGCAGCATAAGAAGTACACTATCCTCCCTTATTTTCTCATTACTCTTTTCCGCCTTTATATTTATGTTTACTTCGTATTTTTTATCGAATCTTTATTTACTTTTCATATGCTTTTACTAAAACATCCGAATGTTATGAAGGATATGTATTCTAAGGAAATTTACCAAATAGTATTTTTTAAATTAATACTTATCAGTTTTTCCCTCCCTTACTTAAAAGTGTTATTTTTTCTAGAACAACTTTTACGGAGGCAGCTCTTGTCCATCCGTAAAGACTCCATTGCCCTTAATGAACTCTTAATAATTTGGGGGGAAAAATCAGCTGAAGAAGGAGTTGGAGTTTGTTACCTTGCCAAAGAAGACTCCCAAAAAGAAGACTCACCAATTTCTGATCTTTTCCAACTTGTTAATGGCGGAGGAATAGGCTTGTTAATGGCGGAGGAATAGGTCGGTGATGGTGGGTTCTAAACTGACAGTGGAGAAGGAGCTTGTATTTGTGTACGAAAGATGCATTTTGTGAAGGATCGAAAGGGAATGAGGAGGTTGAGGGAAGGCGAGCATTGTGCATGTGGAGTAGTAGTTGTAAATGTAGTTTGGGGTTCTACTCTCTAGTATTTGTAAAATACTTGTAATTGGGTAACCCGTAAATGCGTATTGAATAAGTAATGATGTAATAGTGGTTAACCCGATAATCTGTATTGGCTTACCTGAGTTAACCATTGGACAAGTTGTATTGTAAATATAGTTTGGAGTTCTAATCTCTAGTAATAGATGTTTGTAGAATGCTTGTAATTGATGTGGGCATGTGTAATTAATTCGGTGATGGTGTCAATGTCTTCATTTGCATTGGGTAACCCGTAAATGCATAGTTTGAACTGCAATCGAATGGAGTTGTTGCCATCTGGACACGATGGTGATGTTAGGAAGTTGATGAAGGGCAACGATGAGTACGCATACCTTTATGTGACAGTGCCTGAAGGTCCATATGTAGGACAGGTACATGTGAATGGAGCGTATAAAGGGCAGTGGAGGGGGTGGTTGTAGTGATCATGGGAGAGGTGGAGCAATTGTAGATGCTGTAGCTGATGTTGTTCGCGGGTTGGACAGGAGAGTGGTTACGGAGCATGTTCCAAGGTAAGAAGCGTTGTTGTGGATAAGTATGTGGTTGTAGGTGGTAATTTATAGTGGTTACAAACAATGAATGATCACGTGTAAAATTTGTGTTAATTTGCAGGGACGCCGATCAGGATAATACAGAACATGAGGAGGAAGTTGACGAACCTGCTGTCGTGAAGGAACGCACGAACGCGATAAGGAGCAGTGTATCATTTGATATACCTGATGACGAATCTGGTGATTCAAGCTTCAACTCTGACAAGGATGAAGCAGGAGATAGTATAGTGTGGCCTACATCAGGGGTGCAAGTCAAGGCGTATCGGGAGAGGATGCTGATATGGAAGAACGAAATAAAAGGGAAGGGCCAGTTGTTTGCTTCTGGTAGTGAGGTGGAGATAAGTGCTTGGAAGTATGCAATAGCGAACAGATTTGAATATAAGCATGTAAGAAATTAATGGCAACGAATTTGCTGTGAAGTGTATTGTAGAAGGCTGTGGGTTTTACATCTGTATAAGAGGATGCCTAAAAAGAGGTGAAATGTATGTGAAGGAGTTTATAGCAGGACACGCGCATAGTTACACACCCCCTAGATATTGTAGGACTTGTAGTTAGAGATGGGAATGAAGGTATTATATATACAGTGTTGGAGGCCCCGTGAGTATGCGCAGTTGCTAACAAATGGAAGATCGGAGGACCCTTATAAGCTGAATATGTGTGGTTGCTAGCAAATAGGTATGTGAATTGATTATCCTATATAGTAGTATCCCAATAGATGAAATTGTATATCCAAGGATAAACACTGAAAATGTATGCGAATTGATTTTTATAAATGATAGTATCCCACAGGATACAATTGTATATCCTATGTAAAGACTAAATTATGTCCATAATGTATCCCAAAAATTGCAATTGTATATGCAATGGTAAACACTGAAAATAGGTATATGAATTGTGTTCCCAAAATGTTTAACTGAAAATTATATCTCTTAGGGTGAGCACTAAATAGATATGTGAGTTGATTATGATGAGTAGTAGTATCCCACAAGATGTTATTGTATATCACGGGGTAAACAATAGATACGTAAATTGTTTGCATAATGTGAGTACCCAGAAATAGAAATTCTGTAACCCAGGTTAAATACTCATTATATGCAACACTAACAATCACCTTCGTCGACAATCTTTCCTCCCCCTATTGTAAAATAACTTCCCCCTTGCACCTTCCTCCAAAAAACCTCCCCAGCATACATATAAAGTCATCTCCCTAGCACAATCCCCTCCTGCAGTGGCATTTTGTCCTTCCATTATATTCTACACTAACAATCACCTGTAAATATACACATATTTATTAGCACCAATTCCACACACTAAATATACACCACATTCACACCTTAACAAATATGACTCTAGCTTCTCATACAATACTAACCTGGGTTATAACAAACACATCTATTATATGCAACACTAACTCCGCAATTACACTAAAACAACACACTCCACGTTCACAATTATCCTGAGTTATTCAATACATATTTACGAGTTAACCATTGTAGATGAAGATATTAACACCATCCCCAATTAACTATATTATACCCGTCCACAGTAATTACAAGCATTTTACAAACACATATATTGCTACAAAGCAGATCCCCATACTACATTTACAACCACAACTCGTTTAACTGTTAACCCGGGTTATTCAATACAGATATCCGGGTTAGCCACTACTACATCCTGGGTTATTCAATGCGTATTTACAGATTACCATTGCAATGAAGATATTAATACCATAATTGATTAACTATATTATACTTGTCCACAATAATTACAAGCATTCTACAAAACAATGAAAACATATCTATTACTATAGAGCAGAAACCCACACTACATTTACAATCACAACTCGTCCAACAGTTTAACCCGAGTTATTCAATGCAAATATTCGAGTTGACCACAACTATATCATGGGTTAGTCAATAAGCATTTATTGGTTAGCAACTGCAAATGACGATAATAATGCCATTATCGACTAACTATATTATATATGTCTATAGCAATTACAAGCATTTTACTTACTACTATAGAGCAGAACCCCAAATTATATTTACAACTACCACTCCTGCAATTGCTAACCCAGGTTATTTAGTACAGATATCCAAGTTAACTAGTACAAATGAACACATGTGTATCAAACAAGCACCCCCGAAGCACACGCGTCACAGACTCAATAACACAATCACACTACCACTACAATTACAAACATCAATTCAATCCAACCCCTAACTAACGACAGCTAAACAAACCCCACATCTTCAACGTCAACACCCACACTCTAATCTTACACCAATCCTATCCTTCAACAACAACAGTACAAATCCTCCAAATCTCCACATCCCCCATCTCAGAAATGAAATTCGTGCACACAAATTACATAACCAATTAATTTCCTTGCCTGTGTACAATGCAAACAAAAAGAAATCCACAGCTCAGCAACCACACCACATGCATAGTGCTCGCCCTCTTTCAACCTCCGTATTTTGTTTCGATCCTTTGCAAAAATGACTTATTTCGTACACCAATACAAGCTCCCTTCTCCATTTCAAGTTTACCGCCCACCCTCACCGACCTCTTGCTCTGCTATTAACGAGCTGTAAAAGCTCAGAAATGGGTAAGTCTATTTTTTGGGAGTCTCATTTGGCAAACTAAGAAACCCCAACTCCTTCTTCAGCTGACTTTTTCCTCCAAATTGCTAAGAGTTCATAAAGGACAATGCTGTCTTTACGGGTGGACAAGAGTTGCCTCCTTAAAAGTTATTCCAGACAAACATAACACTTCTAAGCAAGAAAACTTACAAAGTGATAAGTTTTAATTTGAACAGCACTACTTGGTAAATTTTCCTATATTCTAATATCCTCAATTTATTCCAACTAATTTACTTTTTTATTTTACTTTTACTTACTTCAATTCTGGTTTAAATATTTTAATGCTAAAAGAGTACCACTCTTCCTCATCTCCACTTGTAATAGAAAATATTTTTTTTGGGGTATTGGATTATCCGTTTGATTGGAATCAAACTATCATTAGTCTAATAAGGGGTAGAGCTCTCCTATAACAGATTTTCTCCATTCATAAGACTAGAATCCGAGACTTTATTTAAAGAGAACAAGTGTCAAACCACTTGAACTAATCTCTATTGATAATAGAAAATATTTTAATACAAAGCGCACTACTTTTCCTTATCTCCACTTACACAACCCTAAGCGAATGTTAATCGTATTTTATTTTCCTATATGAACCCTATAATCTTCATTAGGACCAAATAGATTTTTTATTGAAAAAAAAAAAAATAGAGAAGGTGCACAAACCTTATATAAAGCTGGAGAGGACTCCAATAGAGGCAATGCAACTCATTAGTAGTTAACTAGGGGACTTGGTCATCACTAGTAGTTAACTGTTGACTTAGGGCTTGCTATATCCTAAAATAAATATAAATCTATCTATTATTGAGTTGTTATGCCATGACTTCTTCTAAACACTGGGTTACAATCTTGAACTTGGCATATGTTCATATTTAAGTTATATGGAAGTAGCTTGCCTTGAGGTTGCTACTAAATAACTAGGTGTTAGCCGTGTGTCTCTAAGAGACGGCAACATAATGCCCTAAATGATGGCTTCAACTATCTCATGTGTATATGCATATCAAGGGTTAACATGTGTTTAAGTTAGGAGCATTGCAACCCATTACTTCTGCTACCTGAAACCATCTTTCATTCTCTATTGATTGTGAGATGATTGCCAATGTATGAAAATTGAGTTGTTTTGAAGGTCTTACAATTGAAGTTCCTAGGACTCGTAACTCTTGAATGAGAAGGGAGCACAAGAGCTTTTGTCCATTGCAGCATGGCTTGGTACATTGTGGACAACCTGGAATAAGCTTGTCTTTAATAGAGGGAACCCAGCATGGGAGCGATGGTTCAAACCTTGTTGAAATGGTTAAAAACCAAAGTGTCTGACTACGAGCTCAGAATAAGTAGGCGAGCGTCGATGAATGAAACCCTTTCGCTTAAGGAATGGGAAATACCCCTCATTAGGACGGTGAAAGTGACCACCAACACCTTTGTGCTTGCTGGGCTATTCGTGGGGCTCGGGGTCCATCAGAGATGATTAGGATAGTCTCAAACTGTTAGTGTTTACCCAAATTTTTGGTTTATTCAAACCTTCATTCTAATGAGAAGAATTGTTGGTGTGATTTTAAAAAACGTTAGATCTCTTCTTTTGAAATGAACTATATTGCTTGCTAGTTATGCCTAGAGATGGAGGGGGAGTGCATTTAGTTAAGATATTTTTTTCTCAAAGTGGTGTAAATTAGTTTTCGACTCAAAATAAAATAAAATAAAATAAAAATTAAACAATTACGTTAATAAAACTCCCATGTGGCGTGTCTGGTTCCTTAACTTGCTTGCCTTCCCTTCTCTTTCTCGGCTTTGGCAGCCAAATCAAAAGAGGCAATTAGATACAACATCGCAAACCCTAGATTTTCTTCCCCAAGAATAAGATTACAAAAACCCCCCCCCCCCCAAAGTAAATGATTCACTCTCTTGCCCACCTCGCCCTTCAGAGTTCAGATTCAGTCCCACCCCAATTGCATTTGTAAACCCTAGATTGGCCCGAAGATTCGGGCCGATTCCACCGCTGATGGCACCGATCATAGAGGCGCCGCCGCCTTCTCCGTCAGGCTCCGGCGACTATGAGGAGTTGAGTTGGTATGGAAACATCCAGTACCTAATCAACATATCCGCCATCGGAGCTCTGTTCTGCGTTTGCATCTTCGTTCTGGTGAAGCTGCGCAGCGACCATCGCAGCATCCCCGGCCCCTCCGCCCTCCTCGCCAAGCTCCTCGCCGTCTGGCACGCCACCGGCCGGGAGATCTCCCGCCACTGCGGTGCTGATGCGGCCCAGTTCCTCATCATCGAGGGCGGCACCTTCGCCGTCCTCTCCGCCGTCTCTCTCCTCGCCTTGCTTCTCATTCTCCCGCTTAATCTCTACGCCGGCACCGCCAAGATGGACGATCAGTTTTCCAAGACCACCATAACACACATTGCTAAAGGTTCGCCGCTCTTCTGGCTTCACTTTGTGTTCGTCGTTCTCATTGTTTTTTTGGTTCATTACGGTGTTTGTGAGATTGAGGAAAGGTTGAAAGTCACTAGATTTAGAGATGGCTATGGCAATCCTAGCGACCCTACAGCAAATTCTAGTGCCATTTTTACTATTATGGTGCAGGGAGTGCCTAAAAGTTTGGCTGCTGATAAGACTCCCTTTGAGGAGTATTTTCAGCAAAAGTACCCTGGCAAAGTGTATAAGGTTATTGTCCCTATGGATTTGTGTAATTTGGACGATTTGGTTGAGGACTTGGTGAAGGTGAGGGATGACATTTCTAAGCTGGCTGCTAAAATTGATTCCCATTTTGCATTTGATGAGACTGAAGATGGTGAAAATGGGGGAGAGCCCAAGGCCTGGCATCATTTAGATTGTCGTTGGAGGAAGGTGAAGCGCTTGTGCAAGACATTATCTGAGAGATTGGGATTTACTGATGAGAAGAGATTGAGGAGATTGCAAGAGTTGAGAGCCGATCTCGAGACTCAACTGGCTGCCTATAAGGAGGGCCGGGGCCCTGGTGCAGGGGTTGCTTTTGTGGTTTTCAAGGATGTCTACACTGCTAGCAAGGCTGTCAAGGATCTTAGGATGGAGAGAAGAATGCGGATAGGAAGGTTCTTTTCCCTTACAGAGTTGCAGCTAGAGAGGAACCAATGGAGAGTTGAGCGAGCCCCATTGGCTAGTGACATTTATTGGAACCATTTGGGTTCAAGTAAACTTTCGCTGAAATTGCGGAGGATTTTTGTGAACTCATGTCTGTTGTTGATGCTCCTGTTCTTTAGCTCGCCACTAGCTGTGATATCTGCTTTACAGAGTGCTGGGCGGATAATCAATGCAGAGGCCATGGATAACGCTCAGTCATGGTTATCCTGGCTGCAAAGCTCAAGTTGGATTGCAGCCGTATTCTTTCAGTTCTTGCCCAATGTTCTGGTATTTGTGAGCATGTATATACTCATCCCAGCTGCATTGTCCTATCTTTCCAGGTTTGAACGACACCTTACTGTGTCTGGTGAGCAAAGGGCCGCACTCATCAAAATGGTTTGCTTCTTCCTAGTGAACCTAATTGTGTTGCGGGGTCTGGTTGAGTCTTCTTTGGAGAATGCAATTTTGAGCATGGGGCGCTGTTATTTAGATGGGGAAGATTGCAAAAGGATAGAACAGTATATGACTGCCTCTTTTCTGGCCAAGTCATGCCTTTCCGCCCTTGCATTTCTGATTACTTGCACTTTCTTGGGTATATCTTTTGATCTATTGGCTCCAATTCCTTGGATAAAGAGGAATCTGCAAAAGTTGCGAACGAATGACATGCTTCAGTTAGTACCTGAACAGAATGAAGACTATCCACTAGAGAGCGATGGAATTGATAACCTTCGTAGACCTCTGATTTCTGAAGAAGCATTCGAGCCTGCAGCTAGGAGTGGCGGAGGTCTTAATGTGATTGATTTACAGGGTTATGATCTTTCTGTATATCCAGTCAGCAGAACTTCACCTGTCCCCAAGCAGAAGTTTGACTTTGCACAATATTACGCATTCAACCTTACCATATTTGCCCTGACGATGATCTACTCGACATTTGCCCCTCTTGTTGTTCCAGTTGGCGCTGTATACTTTGGCTATCGGTACATGGTTGATAAGTATAACTTCTTGTTTGTGTACCGAGTTCGGGGATTTCCTGCTGGCAATGATGGAAGATTGATGGATACTGTATTGTCAATTATGCGTTTCTGCGTTGACCTCTTTCTGCTCGCAATGTTGCTGTTCTTTTCGATTCATGGGGACTCAATGAAGCTACAAGCTATATTCACTCTAGGGTTGTTAGTAATGTATAAATTGCTACCTTCTGGTAACGATGGTTTTCAGGCAGCCATCCTTCAAGGTATGCAAACCATTGACCGTGTGGTTGAGGGTCCAATTGATTATGAAGTCTTCTCACAACCCAGATTTGAGTGGGACGCGTCTTATGGCTAATTGAGGGCTTTTACTCGTTGATTTCGGTCTTGGCTACATACATCTTCTCGTGTTCTTGTACATAAATCCAATGTTCTTTCAGAGATTCTAAGTGGAAGTTGTGCATAGATTCTTTTTGTGGTGATGTCGATTCGATTGTTTTGTTACTTTTAATGACCATGGATTTCGGCATAGGGTAAAAGCCGTTCTCTTGCAGAGGCCACAATTTCATGTTGGTAACAAGAGCGACACAGTACTATTCGGGTTGTTGGGTTGTGTTTTTGCTTATTTTCCACAATTTGTAACAAGATCATATCCTTGTTCTGTTTCCTATTTCCTAAACGAATGGCTGTGGTTTCTCCCATCACCCTCGTTTTTAAAAAAAAAAAGAGAGGAAAAAGGGAAGGAAAGGGGAAGTGATGCGCGAATAATAATTTATTCTATTCCATAATGCAAATGGTACAAATAGGTACTTATTTAGTTATTTGTTTGAGAAAAGGGGGAAATGAAGGGGTGGAAAATGGAAAAAAACCTGAAATGGAAAGAAGTTTTGTTACATGTAAGAAGTGGAGGAAAATTAGGGGACAAAGTCCAGGCATTATGGTCAAAGTCCTGAATCCACTCTGAGCCAAGAAAAGAAATCTTGTTACTTATGTTTGCTCCTAGAGAGCGTTGCGGCCTGGCCGTGCGATTTGCTGCTGATTCCACACTCACGTCACAACTCGCACACTCTCGCCAGTCCCCCCTATTTCTACAAGATGTGGCTAATCTTTAAATCAAAACGAGCTTCTGACTTTTGGTGCCATATGAAATGCCAGAAATAAATTTATGGAGCAGTTGAGCTGTATAAATGAAGTCAATAATAATTGAAGGTGGCAAAAAACAACTTGTGGGATGCATTATGTCTGTGCATACAGGAGGTAGAAGATAATGCATGTTATAGCCATGAAGAACAATCTAATGAATTCAGTTGGTCCGGAGGTGAACAAACAGCTTGAATATCCAGCCTCCAAAAGCCTCCCTGTTTGCCCTAAGCCTCGTCGCCCTCTTCCTCCCATCCCTAAAGTTCTCAAGCCCTTCAGATGCACCAAGCACAGGCTTCTTTCCTGCCTCTGTTTTTTGTTGCATCCTAACTTGCATGTTTCTAAATGTCTGATTAAATTCTCTCTCTATGTAAATCTTTTCATGAAGCTTGTCATGAAGCTTTCCCTTTGTCGGTATTCTTATCAGTCAAATTATGATGAAAGGAGTGGAATTCTGAACATACTGATCCAAAGGTTAGTGGGTACTAATCAATACTACTATCATTTCATAATGGTGCATAAATATATGCAGATATGGTGAAATTATAGAATTGTAATACTGTCAAGCAATGACTGATGCTGCAGACATTAGGGGATGGACATGAATCAACCTGTGCTGGTTGCTCTCCTTCATGCTATGTAGGATCTCCCCCAGGCCGAACAGATAATCCTCTCATCCACGATGTCCAGTTCATCCATCAAATGGAGCTTCTCTCTCCATTATCAGTGCGAACAAAGCTTTCAGACAAATTTGGCTTCGACTCTCCCGCCTCTCCCATTTGAGTCTAGAAAATCACTAGAAGTATCATGTTCTCTCCAATAAAGATGGCAACTACCCATACAGGAAATTCGCATCACCTCGATTTTGTTAGGGTAATAATTAATTAGCATAAAGTAAAAGGTATATACTTAATGTTTATAGAGCTTGCAATATCCCACCGGTTACTATTCTGTATAAAGTAAATAGGTTGCATGTATTAATGTATATAGCATAGAGTCCGTATACTTGATGATGAGGATTGGTCTAAGTTACCAAGGATTGTCTTGGTGTACTGTGGAACTGCGAAGAGTTTTCATTGCAAATAAATTTCATCATTTCATTTCTTTATGGCCTGTTACATTAGACCTGGGTTTAAGCATTCTATTTGAGCTTTATTCAAGGAATCTCAGATTTAGTTCTGAGCTTCAAAGAGGAATTTCATCACACACTATGTTAAATCAATCATAAAGAAAAGGAGAATAAAATTTGAGATATTCAGGTTTGAACAAAGCCATTTGAGTGCAGTTAAGAGATGAAAGGCCCACTCGTCTGTTTTATTGCAAATATAACGTCTTCCTTGCCAAGGGAATGCATCTTGCACAATGGTCTTCTTTATTGCATTATTCTCGTATCTTCTAACAAATTTCTTACAAGGTGTGTGCGGTGATGTCTGATAACTCATCACCGTTGGTAGCTTACAACAATTTCCTAGGAGGTAGGAGGTCCCTCTAAACGTAGGTAGTCATACATGATGCCAGAAAATGCGAATGAATTTCTGAACTGTGTGAGAGAAATTGTGTTATCTCCTGTACGAATAAACGAGCTTGGTATATTTACACTGAATAACCAGTACAATCCATGAATTCCATGCCTTGCTATAGCATTATCCCTGCCAATCATCCGTGTTGTAAAGAGAGGAGATTTACTCGAGTCAGGGTTGTTTATCCTAACCTGGCCCAGAATCACAAAATATCCAATTAATCAATTATCATCCTGCGCATCGTAATGTTTCAAGGATATCAGGTTATGCATATAGTATCATATCCTAGTCGGTAATCACCTGCAATTCAGATTGGGTTGCAGAAGCGAGTGCTATTTGTAGTGTGTAGTTTGCATTCGGCGTCACAGCATTGATGTGAAATACGGTCTGCCATGTGGTTGGCTGGTATGTACTGCCTCTCCTTCTGAGAACTTGAGCAAAAAACCAATCCTTGCGGAAATCTGATTTGCCCACAGTGTAAATCAGATCGTGCTCTGGGTAAAGGTCCGTGTATCGATGCCACAGACCATATTGTCTATACCTGTTGATGCATCGGCCAAACAGCACCCTTTTAATTCATGCTACAGATTCTGGAGTATATATGATGAAAGAAACAACTCTAGTTGGATTTGTATAAACTGACTTGTCATGTATATCATTGACAAAGAGTCGGTTGGTGAGGTTTGGACTTGGGTCCGGGACAAAGAATTCAGCTGCACTCCTGTCAGGGACTCCGATTTCCCAAAGTGTGGGTCCAACTCTTGGAGGCACGTAAACAACATCACCCAGATCGATTTTCTTTCCTGCATTTTCATGGAATAGAAACATATACATATATACATTGCTGTCATATGCTATATGATATATCGCTGAAATAGCAAGGGAAATTGCATCAATTAGTCATTAGCAAAATAAAACAGAGGAAATGGGAGGTTCAGGCTACCCAGCGTTTGGCCATAATAGCTCAAGGTTGAAAATTAGCTACCTGGATTGATGGTGACATTAGTTGCAGACTTGAAGTTCCCTATGAAACCAGGAGCCCATGCGTATAGGCTATATGTTCCATTATGAATATTTTCTATGAGGAACCTTCCATCTGCATCTGCCCGAGTCCAGAACTGGTAACCCTGGGATTACAGTACAACTAGTAAGGTTCTACGTCGTCTTTGGTTTTTGTTTGGGTGTCATGAGTCCTTTGGTTGGTGTTACCTTCATTTCAATCTGCCATGAGCCTGCATCTCCCGGTGTAGCCAAGCCTATCCATGCAGAATCCGCGGGTTTTGGTGCTTGAAATCTATAATTAATGATAACAAATAACAGCTCATTTTATACTGCTTAGTCTGACAACAACAGTCGAGGAATCATTGCAATACCTGTCGTTGACTAACAATCTACCCAAAATTGACCCGCGCTGATTGGCCTTAGGAAAGTCTTTTGATAGTACGAAATCATAAGGCCAGCTTTTAACTTCCTTCACCATCTGATACAAGTACGAGAATTGTTAGTAACAGAACTAACGTCATCACTTAGGAGTACATACTTGAACAAATGAGACGGTTATGTTTGGATTAGACCTCATCCTTGGCCTTTTGCCAGAGTGTGATGGGATCTCCTTTGCCATGAAGTGAATTCAAATGCACAAAGTGAGGGCCAAAGACCTTGGTCCACGGCTCTCCATTCTGGAAGCTCATTATCAAGTCTTCACCAGCATAATGGGTACTGTGAAACATCTGTGAAAACAGACAATAAGCACGTTGCATTAGTTATCCAAGCGAGAAGTAGCATGGTTTATAGGACAAAGAAAGGTAAAAGAATTCGTTAGGCTCAGGCTCGCACAGCTAGAAGGGTGGGGCCAACATGAGCGGTGAGGTCCTGTTTGACAGGGCCGCCCAGACGGAATTCATCACTGGGGGTCACAACCCACATTCCAATGGGAGGGTCGAAGGAGATCCATCCCACCACTTTGTTATCCTTGTCTTCACATGCATATTGGTATTTATCATCCACCTGAATAATCAATGAGTTAAAAGATACTGGAACCAAAAGAATATCCAAATGATATAGTCAATTTCGCAAGCTAGCTAAATTACCTCCCCCTTGAGAGCTGGATTGGTTGGATTTGTCAAGAGGACAGCTTCTTTGTAGGCAAGGGGCTGACCAGTTTCACGATCTTGTGGCATTGGCATAATCCGTCGTATCTTGTCTGAAATGGCCATATAATGAAACCTTAGCCAAACACAAGGAAAACAAATTAGACGAAGAATCAAAGTAGGACATGTGACAGAGTGGAAAGATAACTGCGTAAAAATTCTTACTTGTCACTACGGGGCTTATAAACAGCCCTTATTTGACTGACAGCCAAAGCAGGCCATCCTTCTTCGCGCTTGAATACAGCATACGAGTAGAATCCAGAGCTCCCACGAAGCATTACAAATCTGCATATATGTGTTATCAATAGCACAATACCATAATCTTTATTGTTCAACAACTTTCTCAGATATACATGGCTTATCCCAACCATTATACCTCTTATCTACTTGTAGAGGAACTGATGAACTCCGAGGGCACAAAAATGAAATCTCGGCATAATCTTGATTGTGTTTTATGATATTAAAGCTTGCGCCTATCAGCCTGCAGCATGTATAGCTAATTAGTCATGCAGTCCATCATGGGATCGAGTGTTATAGTTGCAGAGATGATAGCCAATTCAGTGAGAAGAAGCAGATTAAAAAAAAAAAAAAAAAAACACAGTACCCAGTTTCATTTGGTTCATCCAATCTGCCTGTGCGATTGACAATGTCAATATCCCAGTACCTGTATACATTCAATGAGATATGAGTTTTGTTAATGGCAGAAGCTCTTAACAAACAAGGATGATTAATTAAAGAAGGAGGAAGTGATTATGTTGTTACCCTCTATTAGATTCCTTCTTGGAGTTATCAAATAAATTATCAAGGCCTCCGTATCGAATTCGGGTAACAAAGCCTTCTGGAACTGAAAACATCACTTGAAGGATGCCATTGTCCAACATAGCCTGGAGTCGGAGTATCATGTTCCATTAATTCATCCGTTCATATCACGTTGTGTGCACAATTAGCTAAATTAGCTTAATTAGCTTACTTGTTTAGCGCTTACATTCACACGAACAGCAGCTTCAGATTGTGATCTTCCAATGCTGCACAGCTTTAACACCATCAAGTTAGAGACACCGCCGCACAAACTAACTCCACACATCACACAGCTATCTTTCATCCTCGGGCACCCCAACAAATATAATTCAATATTTTCGGAAGAGGCAGTTTTGAATTCCTCGTAGGAAAAGTATGATTATACAGTTTCGGTCATATAATTATTCAAAACAGTCATGCCTTGCAAGAATTAATTATGTGCCCACTACTCAGCAGAAAATTGCAAGTTTGAAGATGCTCTAGTTTGAGCATTTTCTATGTGAACTCTTTTTTAATTTTTTTAATTATTAGGAATTTGGTGTAAAAAGATTACCGTTATTCGATCATCCCATTTTTTTTAATTTGAAAACATTGTAATATAATTTTAGATCAAAATAAGGCACTTACAGCAATTGGCAAATGACATGTTTTTTTAAATGAAAATTACCTCACCATGTTTTTTTAAATGAAAAAATATTGGCGTCGAAAGATTTCCGTTATAGGAAGTGTCTTGTAGCAAAAGACATTTATAATTTTGTATTTTTAAATGAAAATTACCTTGCCGTGTTTTTTCAAGCAAGAAGATTTTATCCTCCTAGGAATATTACTAAAGACACAACAAAGTCAAATTTATCAAAAGCTCTTATAAAGCGAGATCTAGATAGTAGAACACATTAAGGACCTGCTAGATCTGTTAGATCAGAGGATTTGGGTCCAGATCCTATTACAGACCCCACATTTCTGGATTGGTTTGGATCTAAGTCAAAGAAAGGGATATAAATTTGGATCCTAGTGGATCCGTCACATATGCAGTTCATTGCTGCCTTCCCTATTAATATGCTCCCATTAACATATGTATATACTGAAAAAATCAAAAACTATTTTCTTTCTATTGAAGAAGAATGGTCTCTTATTTTATTTTATTTATCAATCAATTTTTACGATAAAAAAAATCACAAGAATCATCCGAGGTGTGAGAAAGCATGCAAGCAACAAGTAAGCTTAATTCAAATATTTTCGTTGGGATCGATTCCAGTTGGCGGTTTTGATTTTTAATTTGGCTTAGATCAACATGTGGTATTTTAAGCTGGCTAAGAAGTGGGAGCTGTTTGTTAGAATTTAGCGAATTTTTATGTTCTTTTTACATTGGTAGATGACTTAGGTGTGTATCTAGCAGTTGTTTGGATTAATGTGTTTATGACACTTTTATTATCTCAAATTGCACATGGCTAATAATAATTAAAAAAAATGATAAATTACCGCAATTCTTATTAAAAAAAATATTGCAGTTCGCGAGGAGCAAACGACTCAAAATTAAAGGTCAAGATCAATTAGTTTTTAGTTGTGCTCTGTGTATGAATGTAGAGAATTCAACATCACAATAAGAACTTTTTTATTAAAAAAAAAAAACAAAAATTTTACCTGATTCCATCAGAATTTGCAGCTAATAGTAATTGAAGTACAAATATGAGAAGAAATGGTAGCAGCCGCACCCCCTCGAGATTAGCAGTAAACTTGCCACCAGCCTTCATTTTAATTCTGATTTCCATGCTTGAGAATTGGCCAACCAAAAACAAAATTCTCGAGTTATAATGCACACATAGACTCAGATACATGCAACAAAGATTATTTTTTTAAAGTAAAAAGATACATTCAGACCCAAAAAAAGTAAAACGATATATCTTACCATTCTTAATTAATAAATTGTATTCCTGCATTTCATTCATTGACCCTAGCTAGTAGCTGCCCTCAACTGAGAGAGAATATGCATTAGTAGGAAAAACTGATCAATTTCATCTTTTGAGGACTGCATACTTAATTTACTTTTGACTACGAGAATTGAGGTTGTGTGCATTACAATTATTCTAAATCCTACCTATTTTAGTGAGATTTATCGTAGTGAATGCATAGGTTTTTTCCCCCCTTCGTGTGTTCTTTTTTTGAAGGGGGGGGGGGGGGGAGTTAGTAAATGCATAGTTAAACAAATACAAAATTTTTACCATGTACTTAAATTCATTATTTTTTTTTGGCTTTCATTGTTGGTGGGTAGAATATTAGAATCACCTATTCAAAACCCTCAATATTTATTAATATTTAGGTCTCACTATCGAAAGCATGTAGAATTTAATGTAGTACTAGACTAGGTTACTTGTTAACGATCAGAGTTGGAATACTTACTTTAAATCTTGCAATGAATTCTATTACATGTAACACTCATAATAAAGCATTTTAGAATTATTGACCTTGCTAATGAGCACAAATTAAACAGGAGATTCAAGAAGATAATTCTTCATTTTAGTCTGCATATTGATACTGACCCTAATCTATCTTAATATTTCCGCAACTAAAGGCAAGATTTGGACAAATATAAAGAAATAAATTTGTCATATAGAGAAATAAATTTGTCTCATTTGCTTGCGGTGAAAAAAAAAAAAATTTCCTATGTCAAAATATAAGAGTTAGACAAATCTAGGTAAATAAATTTCTTTTCTCCTTATTTTACCTGAATGTATTGTGAAATTTACTCTATATTTGAATTGAGAATCATAAAAAAATACATTTTATTGGCTTTCTTTCTTTCCTTCCTCTCTTTTTTTTTTTTTTTTTAAAAAGAAGTTTGAACACCTTAAAGGTAATTAGTCTATTTGATTTTGCTTGATTTACCCATATTTATTGAAACTAATCTATTTGGTTTAGGTTTATTTTGCTATTTTAGTGTTGAATTTGTTTACTTGTGATACTTATTGTAGATGTCATATGACCCTCAATTAATAAATTCATCCATCACTCTAAAAGCGTGCGTGTATATATATATACATATACATACATTGTGCTTTGTATGTTAAAACTGCTCATTTGATCCAAACCTGATAGGCTAATGTGATGGGGACTTAGCCCATTATTTTGTAAATAAGAACGCAAAATTTTCGAATTTGGGAATTGGAGTGAGGTAGCTTAAGAGGCCCAATCCCAAACGTAGAAGCCGACAGCGTTTGATATGGGCTTGGTTTCGGCTGAAAGAACATCAATTCAACGATTTCAATCTTCCCTTCCATTTTGCCAACTCCAACATCCACTGTTCCTGAGAATTCACAACCCAGAAGAGTAATGCAAAGAGAAACGCAAAGGTGGATTCAGCTTCGCACTTCCAACCTTTTTCTTCGCTCTCGTCCCCAAGTGAAAGGTAAATTCTCTCTCAACAGTCAGTATTTATTAGGTGATGTCAAAAAGTCCGAAGAAAAAACTCTTGATTTTGCTTTTGAGATTGTTGATTCAATAGTCTTCCATTGTTATTATTTGTCGTCTAACTTCGTCCCTGCTGTTGGGTTACAATCTCTACAATCTTTTTCTTTTTTTTTTAAATTTTATATAGGGAGGGTTTGAAGCTACTTTGCTGTTCCTGATTTTGAGAATAGCTAGGCAGACCATGTTATTATTTGTCTACATTGACGTTAGACGATCGATGTCATTGCAGAGTGAATGATCAAGTCCGTTTCAACTACTTTGTTTTGGCTTCGGCCTCTGCCTCAGTTGTATACTTCCTATCCCCATCAATGTGGAATTCTTCTATCGCATTACTTGTTCAAAAGTATTGATTTTACTAATTTGAAAGTGTTGCATCCAGCTTCCCTAGGATACATTCAACATGATAACGACGAGACTGAAATCATTGCAGCATTATTCGTTAATTGATTGGAGTATCGCTCCATCTATCTTGGTGTCAAAGGCTGGTTGGTGGCTGACAAATGGGATTCCTCGACAATTCTAGGTTGCCAAGGGCTGAGTGTTGGCCAAAGTGTTTCCAACATCAATGACAAAGCGGTATCTGACATCTCCTTTAGCAAGACGATCTAAGGCTGTGTTGACATAATCCATCGGAATCACTTCAATTTCTGCTGTTATCTCATGCTTTGCTGCAAAATCTAGCATCTCTTGTGTCTCCGTGATCCCTCCGATCCCACTCCCAGCTATCATCTTTCTCCCTGTGTACATCTCATGCATCATCACTAGTAGTCATCCATATTGCATCATCGAAGGAAAATGCTATATAGATTACCTGCAATCAGCGGGAAGACTGGAACTTCAAGAGGTGTTGCTGGGGCACCCAACATTATAAACTTTCCATGAGACTTGAGTAGGTCAATCAGCTTCACTATGGGATGAGCTGCTGACACCGTATCTATTATCCCATCCATGCTATTCCTTGCATCCTGGAGCACAGTAGGCATTCTTATTAGTTACTTAAACCACTCTTTAATCATATACAGGTTTTCATATGACCTTAGCTCGATTAATTGTGATGGATGTTTGTAAGAGCATTGAGATCGTTACTTGCAATTGGTGAGGGTCATGGCTGTCTAGAAAAGAGTCCGCACCAATGCGTTGCAAAGCTTCGTTGCGTTTGGAAGGGGAAGTACTAACGACAGTGACCTTCAACCCAAGGGCCTTGGCAAATTTGACGGCCAAGTGGCCAAGGCCGCCAAACCCAGCCACCCCAACATGAAAGGCTTGAGGGCGATTAAGCCCAAAATATTTGAGGGCGCTATACACAGTGATGCCAGCGCAAAGCAGGGGGGCAGCGGCATCAAGGGGGAGATTATCAGGGATTCTGACAACGTAATGGTGGTCAGCCACCATTTCGTCAGAGTATCCCCCATAAGTGGTGGTTTCGTCGTAGTACTTGCCAGAATAGGTGAGGATCATGTCGGGGCAGTAGTTTTCGAGGTGGTTGGTGCAGGATTCACAGGTGCGGCAGGAGCCGATCATGCAGCCTACTCCCACACGGTCTCCTACTTTATATTTGGTGACCTGCGAGCCCACTTGAGTCACTACTCCCACTACCTCATGCCTGATATGAGATATCGATCATCAAATGAATTAACCGTACCATTAGATTGGAATGGGTGGTTAGTAAATTAAGCTAATAAGTGAAGTGAATTACTGACCCGGGAACAAGGGGATAAACAGAGAGGCCCCAGTGGTTGTGGAGGAAGTGAAGATCAGTGTGGCATATTCCGCAGTACATTACTTTAAACCTCACGTCCTCCTCTCCCGTTGCCCTGCGACACACATGTCAAACTGAAGGGTGTATATGCTTGTTGGGTTACATACACTGACACATGCATGCATACATGCTAATGGTAATGGGGTTGGACAAGATTACCTTCTGGAGAAGCGGAAGGGAGAGAGAATTCCGGAGGAGTCTCTGGCAGCCCATCCAAAAGACTTGACTGGGTGGCGCTGTGCT
Organism: Carnegiea gigantea; assembly: GCA_029747015.1. Taxonomy (NCBI): domain Eukaryota; kingdom Viridiplantae; phylum Streptophyta; class Magnoliopsida; order Caryophyllales; family Cactaceae; genus Carnegiea; species Carnegiea gigantea. Next base: position 245,811 of record JAKOGI010000007.1, read on the forward strand.
GCTTCCTCTTCTCTCACTCCGCAATTCGACATCAGTGCAGTCTAAGAACAGAATGGATCACTGCAATGTAACCAGTAATATATATTCGTGTCTATCAACTTACAGGATTAATGATATGATCAATATGACAAGTATCCAACAGTAAGTAGTATGCAAGGGTAGCTATGCAGGAATTGGAGTAGGGTTAGGCTAAGCTACAAGTGATAGCTATTAATTAGCTAAGCTAAGCTGGCGCATTTCTCCGCTACTTCTCTCTCTCTCTCTCTCTCTCTCTCTCTATATCTCTATACAACAGTAACGAAGCGTATTATACATCAGGTGGTGATGTGGGTTCATGATTAGAGTTAATTAATAAGGTCTTGTTTATTTTGGTCAAAGTGCATGCTTGTCTCATGGCTTACTGTTTTTTCTGGTACATAAGACCCAAATGGGAATTAAGTTTCAGTCCACTATTCTCAAATTGTCCTTCAAAATGCCTGTAACACCTCCATTGGCTGATTGCCAGGGCCAGGGTATGTATTCCATTACTCTCAGATTGATGATTAATTAATGTTTATTACGTGGGTGCAATGATTTATTGGCATGCTGTGCTATATATAGCCTTTTTACCATAATTTGTCCTCATTTTAGTTCACGAGTGAGTAACTTTTTAATTTAGGACCTTAGGTACTGCAATGTTTTTAGCTATTTATGTAGTACAAATACTAAAAAGTCCTTTAATTGCAAGGGCTCTTCAATAAGTAGACTTAAGGCTACAGCCTTCACATTTTCAACATCATTTCTAACCAAGGGAATATTTTAAGACAAAATATTAAGAAACACAGAATATTTACATAATTTGTTATTTTAATGCTTTAAAATGTTAGGGAAAAGTTTTAATATTTATAAACTCCAAATGTAAGGTGTATCGTTGAGTACTTGGAGTGTGGTCTGCAGAGAGTTGGGTTTCCAAGTACCAGAACTAACTAAAGCTTCTCAAGTTGGGCAAAACTGAAGGAATAGAAAATAGAACTAAGCTCCTAAAATAACTAAAGGACTGCGAGTATGATTAAACCTGAGATAAACCAGCTGATCAAGTTAAACCCTCCCCTTCCCAAGTTATGCTAGTATTCGAGGTTGATCAGTTGCGTTATTGAGGCCACCCAAACCCTCTCTCAAGGGTCAATAGGTTAGTCTAGTTATTCTAACCACCTATTTTCATGAAATTAGTTCAACTAAACTACTAGGTTGATAACCCTTGACCTAACTAGTGACGAGACTATTTTCATATCCCAATCCCAGCCATTCACTCTATCCACACTAGACAATCAACCTTACCTTTCAATATAAGTCAATTACCTCAAAACATGGATGAAAGCTCTTTCAAGCATTTCATCGAACACATGGTGGGCGTGAGAGAAAACCTTAAATTCTCGCATGAACAAGAGGGGCGAAGGTTTAACAACAGTCAATTGACTATCACAAGGCTAATTACAATCCAAATTATAACTATAATCTATAAACATTACAAAAACATATGAACCAAAACATGAACATAAACATACAAAATAAAGAGAGGAAGAGAAGAGAAAACTTATGTTGATTGAATGAACTTGAGAATTCACAAGTTTGAATCCAAACAACCAGAAAAAAATCCTAATGTAATTCTCCAATGGGATTTGTATTGTCTAATCATAATCTAAAAACTCCCAAAAAGTCGCTAAAGGAGAGCCCGGGGAGGTCCCGAACAAAAACGTCGAAGGAGGTTTAAATAGAAAATCGGGCGAGCGAGCGATAGGGGAGGGGCACGACCGTGCCACGTGGCACGCCCCCACCATGCCACATGGCACAGTGGCGCGGTGTAATACCCCAACTCCTAATGCCTGATTAGTCTAACCTAATTAGTCATGAATTATTGATTAGCAGCGGAAGTCTTTTGGTTGGAGGCATTACCGCCGTTCCGTAATGGAACAAGACTAGCTGAACTAAGGGTACCGTTGGGTTTCCCATTTAATTGCCCGTCTCACGACAAAATTGAAATGACATAAACTCAAGCATTTACATAAGCTGTGATGTACCTGTAACTCAATACATGATTATAATTTACTAGTAATCTGTGATATTCAGAAGATTACACAACCCTTAGATATTGAAGATGCTAGCCTATGAATCACTGTGAGCTCTTGGCTAGCGCGACCCCAGCAAAAGAATTAGAACCTTATTTCACTTCTTACTACGACTTGTCCGGAAGACTGTTTAATGAGCCCTTACCTAAAACAGAAAATACAAAAACATTGAAAATATGAGTCGAAACTCAGCACGCACATTCCCATGCAGTAAAATAAGCTTTGAGTTAAATCAGTTGGGCGCCCGTATTTCAAAACGTTTTGTTTGGCAAACAGGAGAGAAAGAATGTATGAGTAAAACTGATTTGCAGGTTATTATCTGGAAGTGGACCCCTGTTGACGTCTGTAGCGATTTTGAGATAGGTGCACACCTCTCAGGCCGATCGGAGAGCCTAAGTTGAAGCCGCGTGGGTAAATTGAGGGGCATAAGCTCTGATAATTGATAATTGGTGGGGCTACTTGATTATGTGACCAAACACTATATAAATTGATTCATTATATGATTATCGTTGTAATTTTGCATAGTTTGAGAAAACATGTGAGTTTCGAAGAGCACAGGCAATATACGTACCTGGTCTTTGAAAATCTCTCTCCCCCTTACTGAAAATTGTTTGCCGGCAGCTTGAAGCGACTGATGTGGCCTCACTTCTGCTCCAAATACGTAATTTTTTTCCTTGATTAGTGAAAGATTAAGGAAACTTTATTAAATTTCTTGGTTTATTACATGATTTAAATTCTCTTGAATTCTCTTTCTATTATGTATACAACCATTATTCTTAATTCAATTGGATTCCATTTTATTTTGTTTTTTTTCTTCTTCCTCTCATGGCTAATGATCTGTTAACATGTATAATAATAACGTAAGAGTATGATTTATTTTGAAGCTGTTGTTGCGATGCCTTTAACCATTGACATTGTTAATGTTATCATTATCGTTGTTACTATTATTATCATCGTTATTATTACTATTATTACGATTATGGCTATCATTCCTCTTTTTAACTATTCATTGTTTGCGATATATTTTAAAGCGACTCAAACTTTATAAATTTGGGCTTACTTTCAAGTCGAGTTCTAATCATAACATTGTTTTTTAGCAAAATAAAATTATAAAGGTATATTCCTTAGTAACTTCGAATGCGCAATTACTCCTTCCTTCTCCATTACCCTCACTTGGGAAATAAACTTTGCTATAATTTATACAAGAGTATACATACATGCTTATTTTTCCTTATTTCCATTCAATTATCAACAAGACTTGTTTAAACGCTAAACATCCCAATCAGAATTCAACCTCATCCAATGTCTAATCCATAATCACCATGCATGTCCCAATCACTAATTAATCAAAGTATGATCAAAATTTAGCACACGTACTAATGTTATGTGTTTTTACGCATACCTCACTATTTAATCACCCGCTACCTCATTTAAACATTATTAATTTGATAAAATTAACTTAAATGTTATTCAAGTCCTAAACCCTAACCCTCCAATTTCAAAATCACATCTCACTCATCCAACATATTTTTGTTTTAATCTCACTCACATATACATTAGCATTCTACATCAACCTAACAATTTTAACCTCGCTTCTAAGCACAACTTTAATCACCAACTCATAATTAAAACACAACACACATCTCCCACCTATATAGTCCATAAATTTCCTCTAATTATTCATGAACCAAATCTAAATATCTCCAATTCAAACTAAAATTCAACCATAACATCCAAACCCTCACTCATCCCCTTTCTTCCCAATTCCTTCCAACAAACAACCCAACCATCTAAGATATTTCAAGAAATTTACAAATAAACACTTATTGATAAACCTCTATTTTACACTCTTTTAGGCATAATTTTCACCTCTCATCTCAGCAGTTTCCGGTATATTTTCGAGAGTTTAGAGGTCGATTATTCATTATTTATCTCAAATCTACCTAAAAGTTGTATTTTTGTATTTACAGGGGTTTAATTTGAATAAATAAGCAAAAAGGACAATATTCAGCAGAAAGGAGCGCCAAGGAGGCGACTTTGAGTCACGAAAAAGCGTCACACGGAAGTCCCGGAGAATCGAACACACGCGACAGGGCAAACCACGAAGACCCGACAACCCGAACCGGCTGCCACATGGCACGGCCTGACCGTGCCACGTGGCACGATCGTGCCACGTGGCCGGTTCAGCAAAATGGTCTGGGCGTTCTCCAGTATTTTGGCACTGTGTGGCCGTGCCTCGGGGCACGACCGTGCCACCCCCGTTCCGCGACGCGACTTAAATTTTCCTTCGGGGCTGTTTTGAGGGACATTCAGTTTTATGTTTCAGTTTCTTTTTATGTTTAGTTCTCTCTCAGAATTCTCTCTAGGCGATTCTTAGGTTTAACTTTAGTTTAATTTTTGTTCTTGAGAATTATTCTTGGATTGAAGATTATTTTCATTCAATTAATTCCAGGTTCTCGTTCTTATCTTTTCTCTCTCTTGTCTTCTTGTTTTAGAATTCAATTATCATGACACTTTGGTTGAATGTTGCGATTATTGCGTTTAGTATGATTGTAGGCTAAATCCTCAACTTAGGTTGGGATTAATGCCGAGTATGTATGATTGAATTGTAAACTAGCCCAATTCTTGCTCCCCCTTTGTTTTGTAATTGCGAATTCTACTCTGCACGCCACATGCTCGACGAAATGCTCGAAAGAGTATTCGTCCATTTTTATTGGGGTTTAGGGGAGCGTTGAGAGACGAAATCTTTACCTAGTGCGACTTAGTACACAATTAAGGTATTGACATAAAAATAGTCAAGCTTTAATTGGGATTTGAGATTGTAGATCTCGTAATCCTTCAACCTTTAGTCCTATGAAAATAGACGACTTGGGTTCTGGGATTAGTCTTCGACCCTTGAGAGAGGGAGGAGATGGACTAAATTGACAATCTATCCATTCGTATTACATTCATGGGAATGCTTGATTGGGTTAGTAATTAATTCGTCTGCGTATTCGTGTTATTAATTCCAACCTAGGTGCTTTTTATTCTGTTGGTTACTAAAACCCTGAGTTATCACTATCTCTCGTAATTTAGCTTCCAACCACGACTTGATTGCCTAGCTTGAGTTAGTCCAATTAGTTCTAGTAGTTGAAGCCAAGTTCCCTGTGGATTCGACTCGTACTTGCCGGTTGCTAGCTACAGCTACGCCGTGCACTTGCGGTTAAGTAAAACTGCTAACAAGTTTTTGGCGCCGTTGTCGGGGAACTTGCGCCTTTCAATATTAGAACTGATTAGCATACTCTAGACTAGGCTTTTTCTGTTTCTTTTTATCCCTTCTTGTTTCCCCCTCCCTCTATCGTGCTTGAAACTGTTTACGCCTTTGGTAGTGTTGGTTTTGTATGCGCAGGCGTAGTCAAAGAGACCAACCACTTGCTCCCTTTGACCCAGAAATCGAAGCCACCGTCAGAAGGCAAAGCGGTGCAAGGAAAACGCAACAAGCACAAGTTCTAATGGCTGAGCAGAATCATCGAGTATTGCGAGACTACACCCTGCCACAAGCCTCGGGCATCACGTCTTCCATCGTAAGCCCCGCTATCGAGGCTAACAACTTCGAGCTCAGCCCCGCGCTGATCACGTTTGTGGAGAGGGAGCAGTTCAGCGGGCACCCCGCAGAGAACCCCAACGTGCACCTTCGCAGATTCCTAGCGAAGTGTGACACCATCAAGTTGAACGGGGTGTCCACTGATGCGATCCGGCTGCGGCGCTTCCCATTCTCACTGCGGGATAGAGCCAGTGACTGGCTTCAGAACGAGGAACCCAACTCGTTCACCACTTGGGAAGTACTCTCCAAGGCGTTTCTCAGCAAGTACTTCCCACTTGACAAGACTGCCAAGTTGAGGAGGAACATCACCTCCTTTGCCCAGCAGGATGGTGAGTCATTATATGAGGCATGGGAGAGGTTCAAGGACCTCCAGCGCCAGTGCCCCCACCATGGAGTTCCCGACTGGCTCCTAATCCAGACCTTCTACAATGGGTTGGAGTGGGCGGTGAAGATTTCTGTTGATGCTGCAGCAGGGGGTGCTCTTATGGGCAAATCTATCGAAGCGGCAAAGGCGTTATTGGAAGAGATGGCTTCCAACAACTATCATTGGTTGAGTGAGAGGGCCACTCCCAAGAGGGGCAGTGGCAGGCATGAGATTGACGCTGTGACGCTCCTAGCGAGCAGGGTGGACGCCCTCGCACAGCGCCTGGAGAAAGTGACCACCTCATCAGCTACTTCTGTGGGGCCGTCCATGGGGATCTATGCTATCTGTGAGGCCTGCGGTGTACAGGGCCACACTGCCGTTGAGTGCTACAATGCTCCCCCTAGCATTGAGCACGTCAACGCCTATCATACGTACACCCAACCTCCTCAAAATAACCCCCATTCCACCTCCTACCATCAGGGTTGGAATAGTCGTCCAAACCCCCTCTATAAAAATCCCAACCCCCATTCCCAGAACTCCATGCAACCACCAGGTTTCCACAACCGAGCTCCCTACACTACACCCCCTCCACCTCTTGAATCCACATCTCACCTGGAGAGTCTTATGGAGCGCTTCATAGCGACCCAGACTACGACCAATGAGACTCTTAAGGAGTCCATCCATCAGCTGACCTCTAGGATCGATGCCATGGCCGCCCATCAGAAAACGATGGACACACAGATTGCTCCAAATGCCCAACAGGTGAACCACCTGTCTCAACCTCAGGGGCAACTTCCAGGACAGACCGAGGTCAACCCCCGCCGTCAAGTCAATGCTATATCTACTGTGGGCGAGGGGTTAGAGGAGAGCCTAGTAATGGTTCTCCAGGAGGTGGTTTCGGTTCCTGATTCTGCCGGAACCAAGGGAAGGGAGAAGAATGAGGATCTGAGCCCTGTTGAGGAGGCCCGCCCTCCACCTACCGCTCACCCTTATCACCCTCGCGTGCCTTACCCTCAGCGATTGGCATGGTCCGAGCTATGTCAGCTTGAGCCTAGATTCGAGCGTTTCTTGAAAATCTTACGCCGAATCTATGCCAATAGCCCCTTCCTGGAAGCTCTCAAGAGTGCCCCTGCACAATTTCAATTTTTGCGAGAGCTCCTATCCAAGAAGGGCACATTTAGGGAAGCTTTTGTAGCTTCCGTTGGCGGATCCTGCAGCGCGCTCTTACAAAGGCGGTCGCCATCCAAGCTGCAGGATCCCGGCAGTTTCGCCATCCCATGCTGCATAGGGAATGTGCAGATTGAGAGAGCCCTCTGTGATCTAGGCGCCAGTGTGAGCATCATGTCGCTCTCTCTCTGCAAGAAGTTGTAATTATGGGACCCCACACCCACCAGCATTACTATTCAGCTTGCAAACTGCTCCATCTGGCGGCCTGTGGGCATTCTAGAGGATGTCCCAGTCCAGGTGGGCAAGTTCCTGGTCCCCTGCGATTTCATCGTCCTTGATATGGACGATGACTATCCACCCCCCTTCCTCCTGGGTCGCCCATTCCTCCCGACCGCAGGGGCGGTGATCGACGTGCAAACGGGCACCCTATCCTTCACCGTGTGTGGGGAGCGGATGGATTTCTATTTTCCACCACCCACTTCATCTCCCGCCCCTGGTGCGCACTCTGCGCTTGCGGCACCTACTGTCTCCACTCCTCTAGCTATCGTAAGAGTGGAACTTCATGACTGGGGTGGCGGATCCCATCTGCGGCCGCCTGCTCTGCCTCCCCGACCTCCACCGCCTACTACTGCTACTGGCGGACCTCCTCAGGCGACACTGATGCCTGACTTTAGCCATGGGGAAGTGCTGGCTCACTCGTCATTTCCTTCTTCCATCCCCACACCTCCCTACATCACACGAGCATCATATTCTTGAGGTAACGGTCAAGCTTAGGACCTAAAACAAGCGCTTCTTGGGAGGCAACCCAAGGTATTTATTGCTTTTGGAAAAAAAAAAAAAAAGCGAGTGTGTGTGTGTGTCTCCCACCCTTCCCCCCCTTTCCCCCCTTTCCCTACCCTTGTTTCTTTTCTGCGTCCTTTTCATTGAGGACAATGAAAATCTCAAGCATGGGGGAGTGTAAGCTCGTCGCTTTCTGGAAACATTGTGGGGGTAGGTGATTGATATCACTTGCATTTGCATCATTCAGATAGGATTTCATGTCATGCACTTTGTTGTTTTTGCCTTTTTATTTTTATTCGAGCATATAGTTTAGAACTTGTAGAATCAGGTTTTGCATAACAAAAAGAGTAATGATCGAGTCGGGCATTCGTAAGCTTTTCAGGTACTATCTCTTACCCTTCTCTTCATCATCCTTTATATCTTTATTGCTTTCTCAGCTAGTTTTATTGCTTTGGGGGGGAAAAAAACAAAAACAAAAACAAAAAAATACGGTTTGCGAAAACCCCTCTTGTGATGAGATTGAAAGGGGTGATGATTGATCGATCATGTTTGGTTGTGTGTTGAGGTGTGACTTGTCTTGTTGTGCGTTTTTTTTTTGCAAATTGGTTTGTCTTTGTCATTCGTTATCTCTTTGCCATGTGTTGCATGATAACTACCCCTGAGATTCATATGGTTTGACCTGATTGAACTTGACAAATGGGACATACTCTAGAGTAAGTCACTTGACTGTGAAAGGTCTACCTGTGAGATTTTGAGCCTAACGACTATTCATTACATATAGTCTCCATTTCCTTTCATGTGTGACTCCTCCATGATGCATCTCTAGAACTTGGTCTTGTTCTCCTTGAAACTGCATTTAGCAATTGCATATGTCGACATGATTGAGGCGATCTTTGTTCATGTAGCCACATGAGCCAGAAAGCCACCCGTTGTTGCATGCTATCCCTTCGCTAGCCCTTTGAGCCTTTCCCCCGGTCGTTGTTGTTGCACCGCATTAATTACACACTTGACCTGTGCATACTTCCTTCATCCTTGTCAAGGTCTAGTGGGGCGACACTTCCACAATGTAGCTGGGCATGTTTGGGGCAATTAACTATCACTTCGGGTATAATATCAGTGGCTCATTTGGGGAAATTGTGAATTAGTTTTTGTTTCGTCCAACGCTATCCATATGCGTCCGTTTTTGCTTCTCAATGAAAAGAAAAAAAAAAAGAAAAAAAAAAGAAGAGAAGAAAACAATGAGCAGTTGCAAATAAAATGGGTAGCATGGAAACTTTTCGCGGTAAGCTTGTTTGGTCCCCTCTCAGAGGTTTTTGCGAGCTTTGCAACTCGATTCGCAAGTATGGTGTGAAGTTGTGTCCTTAATGTTGAATTGTGGAAGTGTTCTTGCTCCCTAGTCTTTGACTAATAGCTCCATTTTTCTAAATTATTCCACTTCTCACCCCTGACCTTAGCCCCATTTCATCCCTATTGCAAGTCCTCATGATTGACATATTGCATATTACATTCTCGTGGTAGAGAGCAGAGAACATTACCAAGCATATAGTAGTTTGACTGATTGGTTGGAGTAATTGAGCGTACCCTTATTACACATTTCAAACACATTGAGAGGAGTGCTCCACTTTGCCCTAAAAGTGAGGTCCTACCAGTCTTACTTGCTCACCGTTTGTTGAGGAAAGTTATGTCCTACCATGCATTTCAATATTGGGGTGTTTGGTGTGTTTCATTTGGATAAAGTGATTTATGGATGACATTGCATACGTTTTATTGAAACTACTTTTCACACCTTCACTTGGCTACCTTTGATGCATAATCCCCCATGATTTATTAACTTATCACCCTTTCCTTGAAGAGGATATGCTTTGAAGTCCACCATCCCCCATGATCTTTCATAGCATAGTCTTGCTTGGGGACAAGCAAGCGATAAGCATGGGGGAGTTGATAAACCTCTATTTTACACTCTTTTAGGCATGATTTTCACCTCTCATCTCAACAGTTTCCGGTATATTTTCGAGAGTTTAGAGGTCGATTATTCATTATTTATCTCAAATCTACCTAAAAGTTGTGTTTTTGTATTTACAGGGGTTTAATTTGAATAAATGAGCAAAAAGGACAATATTCAGCAGAAAGGAGCGCCAAGGAGGCGACTTTGAGTCACGAAAAAGCGTCACACGGAAGTCCCGGAGAATCGAACACACGCGACAGGGCAAACCACGAAGACCCGACAACCCGAACCGGCCGCCACATGGCACGGCCTGACCGTGCCACGTGGCACGACCGTGCCGTGCCACGTGGCCGGTTCAGCAAAATGGTCTGGGCGTTCTCCAGTATTTTGGCACGGTGTGGCCGTGCCTCGGGGCACGACCGTGCCACCCCCGTTCCGCGACGCGACTTAAATTTTCCTTCGGGGCTGTTTTGAGGGACATTCAGTTTTATGTTTCAGTTTCTTTTTATGTTTAGTTCTCTCTCAGAATTCTCTCTAGGCGATTCTTAGGTTTAACTTTAGTTTAATTTTTGTTCTTGAGAATTGTTCTTGGATTGAAGATTATTTTCATTCAATTAATTCCAGGTTCTCGTTCTTATCTTTTCTCTCTCTTGTCTTCTTGTTTTAGAATTCAATTATCATGACACTTTGGTTAAATGTTGCGATTATTGCGTTTAGTATGATTGTAGGCTAAATCCTCAACTTAGGTTGGGATTAATGCCGAGTATGTATGATTGAATTGTAAACTAGCCCAATTCTTGCTCCCCCTTTGTTTTGTAATTGCGAATTCTACTCTGCACGCCACATGCTCGACGAAATGCTCGAAAGAGTATTCGTCCATTTTTATTGGGGTTTAGGGGAGCGTTGAGAGACGAAACCTTTACCTAGTGCGACTTAGTACACAATTAAGGTATTGACATGAAAATAGTCAAGCTTTAATTGGGATTTGAGATTGTAGATCTCGTAATCCTTCAACCTTTAGTCCTATGAAAATAGACGACTTGGGTTCTGGGATTAGTCTTCGACCCTTGAGAGAGGGAGGAGATGGGCTAAATTGACAATCTATCCATTCGTATTACATTCATGGGAATGCTTGATTGGGTTAGTAATTAATTCGTCTGCGTATTCGTGTTATTAATTCCAACCTAGGTGCTTTTTATTCTGTTGTTTACTAAAACCCTGAGTTATCACTATCTCTCGTAGTTTAGCTTCCAACCACAACTTGATTGCCTAGCTTGAATTAGTCCAATTAGTTCTAGTAGTTGAAGCCAAGTTCCCTGTGGATTCGACTCGTACTTGCCGATTGCTAACTACAGTTACGCTGTGCACTTGCGGTTAAGTAAAACTGCTAACACTTATCAATGTTAATTACATCATTTAAAATCAAAATTTCAACATAAAAGATCAAAATTGAATGAAGTGGGACTTAGGGTTTTCACCTCTCAACCCGCTAAATTCACTCAAATACACATAAGGAAAGGAAGAGGGAAGGACCGGCTGGTGGCCACGGTCTCCGGCGACGGTGGCGACGTTTTCCAGTGGTCGGGGTGGCCGGCGAATGCGGTGGCGCGGCAGGGAAGGTTGACTGGCGCGAAATAGGGGAGGCAGATGGGGGGTCAACGGGCAGCAGAGTAAGGAGGGGGGAATGTTTTAGGTTTTGATTTTGTTTTTGTTAATTTTGGTTGATTTATTTAGTTTAGTAGATTTATTCATTTAGGCCATCTCTAAGTATTCTTTTCCTTTTTTTTCCTTTCGTTTGATGACACATAACCCAAATTCTAGATTTTTCTTATATTTATCCACTTCCCTTGTTTATTTTTCTTTAATTATATGTATATAGGCATTTTTAAATATCATTATATTTATGTATAATTGAAGTAGTAATTTTAGCTAGAATTAATATATCTAATTTTTACATCCTTTAAATATAAACTTTGAAAAAAGACATTTCTCATTTCTTTTTATTCCTAATACTATATTTGTCCATTTATTTTTAGTATCATTACCTCACAAATTAATTCTTTAACACTTAGGCTCTTTTATTTACTTTATTTATATATTCATTTATTTTTATTATTGTACGGGCATTCAAATATTTATTAGAATTTGAAGGAATTATTCAAGGAGCATTACAAGGTTCATGTCGAGACCACGTTGTCATTTCAACCTGCGACGTATAAGTATGTACATAAAATGATAAATTGAAATATATATACATATAAAATATTAAATGGAAACGCGAGATTAAAATTCAGCACATAACTGAACTAATTTACGATTAGGATAGTTTGAAATAATTAAAAAGAGCTTTAGGTTCGGGCCGTTATGCGCGGTCTCCCGTCGCCCCTTATTTCCTTCTTTCGCTCTTCTTGTCCGTCTTTGCTCCTTTTCACGGCCCTTGCTCCATTTGAACCTATTTCCTACAAAACGTAAATTAAACAAAATCTTAAAGATTAAGTTACTATATGAGCTAAAAGTGGGTGAAAGAGGCACGTAAAATACGATAATTTATTGCCTACTACAAAACATGTAACGTCTTTTTTTAAAATAAATACATACATCGAACACTACCATGCAACATTTAAGAAAAAAAATAATCTTAATAATTACATAAAAACCTTTATCATTTTTATAATACAAACTAATTTATTCTGAGAGTTTATTTAAATTTGTACATTAGGGGTATTATTCACCAAAAATCTTTAAAGTACTAAAAAAACAAAAAGAAGATATGGATGAGTGAAATATACAGAATCAAATTTGACATTTTGAGGTTATCATTATCATTGTCGTCAACAATCCATCCTATATTCCTATCTCCCCTTTTTTAAAGTCAAAGCTAAACAATAAGCTATCTCGTTTTGAGTTCAGTGCTCTAGTATTCCACTTCTTGTGTTTGTGTGACAGTTTTTTTTTTTTTAAAAAAAAAAGTTTCCGTTGATATTATATTTATTATTCTGCGCATTAAGCTTAATTTGTCATGTGAAGGCCACTACGAGAATGAGTGGATGAAGTTAAACACAGCTGTCAAATTTCGTGGGAATCGAACTTGAAAGTGGGAGTGCTGGTGTTTTGCCTTTGCTGCCACTTACCACCGCCCAAATTTCACCAACAATCCTTTATTTTATTCCTTGTATTATATTGACCCAATTAATGTGGAAGATTTTGATAATAACAATCCAAATATACTAGTCAATATGTTGTACTTGAGATGTGTATTGAGACAAGATCCGAAAAATATTTGGAGCGGTTCGAATGAGCGTGGAGCATCAAAGTCGATGCATGTGCAATGAGTCCAGCTGATAACAAGAGTCTTAGGTTTTGTATGTACTTTATTCTTTTAATTCTTGTTAATATACCAATTAGAAGGTCCTTGACTTAGCGTTTGCTTTGAATGGTTCTGAGATATCTCAAAATACTGCCTTAGAATAGTTCTGAGAAGTCAGATCTGCAGTGCTTTGAGGTCAAAAATAAAAAACAAATTTCAAGGTTTTTAAAATGATTTTTGACTGTCGAATTTCATGAAATAATTGGGATTAATTTTCCTGATGTTAATTCAGTCTAAAGCGGTTTCTTCCTTTGCAAATAATGTTGAGAGATTTAATCCTACTTTTTAGGGAAGAATGTTTCCCAAGTAATTAATTCCACGGTTTAGGGAGTGGCTAAGATAGTGAAGAAATATGGGGGATTGACTGTTGGAGTTTATCAGTTTAAAGAAGTGGTTTTCACTTCTTCCTATTCTTGCGCCACAACCACTTAGTGGGATAATTGTCTTCTTTTCCACTCACACACATTCCTTTATTTAAGTTGCCTTTTTCCCTCAGTATTTTTCAAGATTTTTCATGGTTTTTCAAGGGTTAAAAATTATCTTTGTGAGTCAGAATTTTCTGTGAGAAAAACCTTCAAAGAGAATGCTAAAGCGAGTCTTCAATATTAGGATAAATAGGGATTGTATTGTACCTTATATTCAGCTTGTTTAGAAGCATTTAAGTAAGGTGTTGTCATCTCTTTTTCATTAGTGAGATAAGAGTTTGTCCAAATCTTGGGAGACGTTAGACGTGGTGTTCGTAACTAGAGTCTCGGGGTAGATTAAGTTACGTGTGTATCGTATACGTCCCGTCTAGTGAAAGTGTTACTGAAATCCTACAGTGGTGGGCTAGAGGTGATTTTCCATATAAAAACACTGTGTCTCCTTTATTTTTTTCCTCAATTGGCTTTATTTCTGCTTCACTCCAAACACGCATTCCAAACTATTTTCATGAGTGTTCTGAAACAATCGAAAAAGTTGGTAAATACAATTCACCCCCTCTTGTGTCCTTGTGCGATTAAATCCAACATATCATCATCCATTTATGTTGGGCATATTGTTTGCCCTCCCCATCGAAACTTCCAGATTCTTCTGCGCATTAAGCTTTGTCCTTACCCCAAACCGTAGGCTTAGCAAAGCTACGAAGCTCTAAAAAAACCAAAATGAACAATACTCGAAAAAGTACAGCGTGCGCTTCTCTTCCTTGAGATTCTTCGGCCCCACCCTTGTTTATTGCTTGAGCATCATCAATTCAATTGTAAGCTGTGCAGATGCCAACTTGCCTCTAATATCAAGTGGTATCTAGACTTTCCACCTTCTTTATATACAAAAAATAAAGAAAGAGAAGAAAAAGAATCGTAATCTTAGACTAGCATTGCAAATTTGAGCACCATCGATCAGATTTAATTGACCTTGATCACTAAACCGAAATGGGGACCTAGGCTAGGTGTCAAGTCGAATCACAGCCTTTGAGGGGGTCCTTCCAAACGTATATAATCATACATGACCCCTTGGAAAGGGCTATCATGTTTTGATTGCCTCAGATATATCGTGTTGTTCCCTGCACGAAGCCATTCACTTGGAACATCGATGTTGTACAATCTGTACAGTCCGTGTATACCATGTCTGGCTATTGCATTATCTGTCCCTATTGCCATCGTTCTGAAGTGCGGGATGCCCAAATCCGGATCATTGAATCGAACCTAACATATATATATATATATATATATACACACACACACACACACAAAAAAGAAGAGACATTAGGAACAGGCATTGAACGTTTGATGGGAAATCAGATGAACGGAAAGCAGAGAGTGCTTACTTGAACTTCTGCCCTAGTAGCAGATGCCAAGGCCATTCTCATAGTATAGTTTGCAGAAGGGATTACATCTTCAAGTGGAAATATGATGTGCCATGTTGTTGCGTTGAATGTTGTTTCATTTACCCTCCTGTAATTCAAAGGAAATCCACGGAATATGGAATACAAGATCATAAAGAAGCAATTCTATTTCTGATGGGAAATGCGAGATAAGGGTGGGCAGTATGTTATATTTTACCTAGTAACATGGGCAAAAAACCAGTCTCTGTGGTAGTCACTAACACCAACAGTGTATATAAGATCGTTATCGGGATATAGTTCAGCATATCGTTCCCATAGGCCATATTGCCTGAACCTGCAGAATTCCAGCGAAGTTACTATAAAAAGCACAAAAAAAGAAACACCAGAGTCACACAATTAGAAAAATCAGGGCTTCAGAAAACTATGCATTAAAATGCTTACTTGTTGATATCACTGTTGGTATAGAGTTTGTTCACGAAATATCTACTTGGTTCAGGTACATAGAATTCAAAGGCAGTGCGGTCTGGAATGCCTATTTGCCACAACGTTGGCCCATTCCTCGGAGGCTCATAGATAAGATCACCCAATTTAATTGCAGAGCCTAGCAAAGACAGTATCAACTCCATTAGTGGTGATCACTGTAGTGCCTTACGCTTAATGTTGGTTTTTCTTTTTCCATAAAATTTTTCACTTCTTTGTGTGCTGATCAAGATTTATGTTAAAAAAGAGCTCATGTTGGAACCTGGGGTGATTGTGATCTCCTGCACATATGCATAGTCCCCAATGAAGCCAGGAACCCAAGCATACAAGTTGTAAACCCCTTCACGGATCCCTTTAATCATGAAACCTCCATAACGGTCTGCTCGAGTCCAAAATTGGTAACCCTGAAAATATAAACCCAATTTTAGTGCATATTTGGATCAGTGCACGCCCATTCATGGTGCCATTCCGTTTTGTTTCTTGCCCTCATATAGCTTACCTTTGTTTCTGTTTGCCAAGATCCGGCCTGACCTGGTGCAGCAAGTCCAATCCAAGCAGAACTTGCAGGCATTAGTGTCCTCCTCCTGTACCTGAAGAAAGGGCAAAAATTGACCAATAAGAAAGAGACTAATAGTGAAAATTCAATCGTATTACAAGCCTTACAGATCGAAGTTCCTTGAGGAGATACCTGTCATGCACTAGTAGCCGCCCAAATGCAAAACCGCGGTCAACTGACTTTGGGAAGTCTTCAGATGATGGGAATTCATAAGGCCAACTTCTTACTTCTTGCGTCATCTATTTTGAGTGTCAGTAGTCAGAGGAAGGAATACACAGTTACAGTTAGCTTTGCACTAAGAGAGTTGAATTGCAGCATATACCTGGTGTTTGGCGCCATCCCAGAGAGCACCGAAACCTTTGCTTTTAGGAGCCGAGTTCAAATAAACAAAAAAAGGTCCAAAGACCTTCTTCCATGGTTCCCCCTCTTGAAATGACATGGTCACATCATAACCAGCATAGTGAGTGCTGTGGAACATCTGTTCGTAGGAATTCATATCAGTTGTATTTTCTTGAATTGATATCAGTAAAAACTGAATTTAGTACAAGTGTCAAGCACATCGACATTGACATTAATTGCATATTTAGATTCCAAAAGAAATGACTAATAAGAAGTAAAAAGTAATGAATATAAGAGGAGGTCCTTCTAATCACTGCAAATCAATCAGTAACTTACAGCTAACGTGGTTGGGCCAACATGAGAAGTAAGATCTTGTTTGACAGGTCCAGCAGAACGGAACTCATTGCTTGGAGTTATCATCCAGAACCCAATTTGAGGATCAGATGATATCCATCCATGCACCTTGTTATCTTTATCCTCACAGGAGTACTGGTACTTGTCATCCACCTAATCAGAATACGCATCTTTATAAATCATGAGAAGAACAAGACTCAAGTAGTAAGCTATAGTGACACAGGTCCGATGCTTCAGAAGAAGTAATTATGTTCCTGGGGAGTATCGGACATACCTCTCCCCTTAGGTCTGGATTGGTCGGATTAGTCAAAAGAACTGCCTCTTTATAGTCAAGCGGTTGACCACTGTCTCGATCCTGAGGCATAGGCATGATCCGCTGTCGGTCATCTGAAATAGCCATGTAATGAAACCTGACCAACATGTTCACAGGGAATAACGATCAGAGTCGCTGCAAAGACTGCCAGCTGATAAGTAAACCATACTGTCAAGCGTAGAACTCAAGTCGAGATGGAATCATACTGATCTCGATCAAGCTTATACACAGCCCTGATTTGGTAAACATTTACTGCAGGCCACCCTTTCTCACGCTCTAGTATAGCATATGAGTAGAATCCAGAGTTCTCGCTGAGCATTATATACCTGACATCCATTCATCGCGTGACCATCATGATTCTGTTACATGTTTAAAGACGTAAACCCCAACTTGAATACCATTTATATTTTACCTTCTATCTACATTTACAGGAAGCCTCCACTTTTCTGACGACTTCCACGCGGTTGAATCCCATTTATTGGTGAATGAAACCTCAACTTGGTTCTTAGTCTGTACTACTACATTGAAGCTTGATCCTATTAACCTGCATTCGAGGTATATGGTTAGTGTAAGGAACCACTTCAATTGGAAGGCCGCTAAAAATGAGCAGAAGCAGGCTGACGCACGTACAACATACCAATCAGTACCACTGTAACCTGGTGCATCCCATACTACATCCCAATACCTGATAATCATATAAAACCAAGTATGGTGTAAACATTTGTATTAACAGGGGAAATGTAGGGAAGTTACTTGCAAGTTTAGACGACAGATGATTTTGGAGCACTCAATATGTAAGCCAACACAATTTTAGTGTTGGTAGAGGACAAAAGAAGAAGTTTGAATACCCTCTATTGGATCCTTGGTTACGTGTCTCAAGTAAATTTTCGACTCCACCGTAGCGAATCCTAGTGAGATAGCCCTCTGGATTTGCAATTGTGATTTGTAGAATGCCATTGTCAAGCACTACCTGCATGTCAGCAAATACATTGATTCATACAGCTTTGGCATGGCTCGAAATACAAACTAACTACTGTTTGCGACAAAATGTGCATCAATTTACATAGCAGTCCTCAGATCTCCCAGTGGAAAACCAAGCTCATGTTCTGTGTGGGTAGGGAAGACAGAATCCAATTGTTCATCCTACTTATCCCCGGAATGAGACCCTAGATAAGAATGTTACATGTCCTGTTTCTTCCCCCCCCCCCCCCGAGAAAGACAAAGTAAGGAGCTCATTGAAACAAGTCAGTGCTCAACTTGAAGAAACTATATGAAAAATAACCATAAGGAAAATTAACTCAGAAATAATGCTGAAATTCCAATGTAGAAAATTTCATATTTTTGAACAGGGTTGAGACAGAAGAGCAAAATGGGACAGTAAAGTCTCCAAAATTTTTTCCTTTGGTGCGGAACTGTTTGAAAATTATTATTAGAGACTTGAATTTGAATCCCATCAACATATGGCACAGGGGAATGGAATCTAGAAAAGAGAACTTACTTCCTTGTCTGTTACGTTCAAGGTGACCCCTGTGTCTGCATTTACGTGGTTTCCGCTGAAAATCAAAACCCCAAAATGATTACACCATTCATAAAGCAAAATGATAAATGTCTTGGTGTAAGACACTTTTTAAGTGTCTTTTTTTGGGCTTAAAAATTATATTATTATGTATTAAATTTTAAAAAATGGTACGATTTAATAGTAAAAGGGTGTTACAACCCATGAATTATGTAAAACTATATTTTTATCTGCATTTTTCACAATTAGAAAGCTACGTGCATAATATGCCTGCATGGATAGGGGCAATTCGATTAAGGTTTTATTTTATATCTATGGGTACAATCGACAAATACTAGAGCTTTACCATTCATAATTAACTCTAATTGTTAAAAATTTTCTGAGGTTAGAGCATCTAACGAGTTAAGTTTGATCAAGGTAAGATGCTTAAGAAGTGTCTTGTTGTAAGACATATATCATCATCCATTCATAAATTAATTAATCTAAGGGTAAACCCTTTGAAAGCAAAACTGACTTCGGCCTGCTTTGCCTTTAACCATCTGGGACTTGAAACATGTCGTTTTAATTTCAGGACTTTGGACTTATTTTTTTGATAAGGTTCAGGGCTTTGGACTAATACTTGTTTGTTGCTAGCTTAACGAAAGTTGGGATTGGGTTTAGATCCAATGATTTGAGTATGGACTGATACTTTGTGGGGGTCTGTTCCTTACAACCTAAATGCGAAAACCTGGGATGTCGTATGTAGAATACGCCTTAGGGAAGGGTACAGTTGTTACCTTTTCGCCCGCCTTTTATTGGCTACGTTGATACATGGTTTATAAAAAAAAAAAAAATTCAAATGAGGCTGAGCTACCACATTATAGGAAGAGGAAACAAGTCTGTTACTCTAATCCTGAAATATGGTTACTAATTGCAAATATTATAATCATGTAGTAATGCTAAGCCACGTAATACATACGCATGTGAATCTAAGAAAAGGGGGAATTGGATTGGATTAATGGTTTGGAATACGTAGAGTGGAGGGCCGGGGATCAATGTTAATGTTAAATGGAAAAAGTGTCCAACTTTGGCTGCCTGGAATATTTATTGTAAAGTAAACCCACCACCACAGGCCACGGCCTTTACTTTATAATTACGGCTTAATTAGTGGATCACGACGTACGTTAACTGCAAGCACAATACCATATTGTATTGTATGTACATATTATTACCAGTAATTTCTTAGCTTGTTTAATTTATCAGTCCCACCACCGTCGATCCACCACCCATATCTTTTTATACATGTTTATTGGATGTCTTGGGCTACCACAAACTCGTGCTTTCGGTTAGATAAAACATGTACCAAACAAAAAGGATGCCCAATATGTACATGACGACGCCTACTTGACAATACGACAAGACAACTCTAGTCTAGCCTCGATCGTCTAAACCTTCGTACGCCATGCTATGTTTATTGGTCGCACATCACAATGCCACCACTTTCACATATGCTTCCCATTGCATGCCAATTTGCCGTTAACCAGCAAACCCGTTTTGCACGAAAACGGAACGGCTAACCCTCCAATGTCCGACAGTTGGGTGTGACTTTGACGTAACAATGTGGAGCGGAGATTAACTACTCAAAATCTTCTTGGTTTCGTTGGATCTGGTGGGTTAATTAGTCGTTCAACTGCATAAAAAGTCTAATCAACTTAGCTGGACTCGCAAAGTCTATAGCATTTTTATTGCTTAATTTATTTGCTCTTTGGGGACTTTCTCGGCTACTTTTTCTCCTGGGCAATAAGAAAAGAACCTCCTAATGGAATCCCCAGATAAGAAATTAGTCTTTATGGTGCCATTTTCCAGGTTTCAACCACTAATTCAATTCCATCAACTATCATTAATCTGGTTGTGCATTTACTTGCTTACTTTATTACTTATCTATCTAACTAAAGTCATAGCTTACACGTTAGCTATATATTCCTAGTCCAATATTCTACTACGTGCAATCTCTCATTTCTCCAAGACATTTATAGAGGGGGAAAAAAAGAATCAAAAACACTGAAAATACACTAAATGTGTCAATTGTCTACCTGAAAGAGAACGTACATATCAATGCCAGTAGATTGTAGCCTACAATGGTAGCCAAATTGGTTGACAGACATGCACCTCTAGATGATGAAGATTCATTTTGAAATTTACTAATAATGTGCACGGGGTGAAGTAGTTCTAAGGTTTGTTCGAACCTATTTGACACATAACATTCGTAGTAGACTAGTAGCACATTTACAAATGTTAAAAAGTATAATGAGAAAGAAGTACATCAGTTACTAAATTTCATATGCATGAAAAAACTGTAGACGTGTATACGAATTAACCTCTTCATGTATATGTACATTATTTTTGCATACATAGGTTATAGGTATAATTAAACACTATTCGAGAAGTAGCAGATCAAGCAAAAGAATCATAAAAAGAATGCAATGGTAGTTATCAAATATGAATGTACTATGTGGTGGTTGATATATATCTATGCTATACAATGTCTCCATCTCCTCTTTTTGCACCATCTGCATTTTATAAACTCTGTTTATCTGAGTAAAGAGAGTAGCTTAGGGTGAAGAATAGACCAACCAACTAACCCAAAGTGTTACCAGTCCCGAAAACAACTGCTCTCTTAATCATAATCGATAGAGGAATTAACCACCAAGTTATTATCATTATACGTAACTCATGCACTTTTCTCCAATGTTTGTCAATTTTTTATATCAATTGGGCCTTTAACAAATGAGTCATGCATGTAAGCTCAAATAAAGCTCCAACCCAAAAGTAATTGGCTGTGGGTGGAGTAATTTACAAGCTTATGTATATGTTCAAAACCTTTAATTTTATCAATTTGAGATAATACCTGCTCTCATATTCTTTACATCTTATAAAGGTGGAACAATACTCACTTATCAATATGGGACAATACCCACTTTTATACTCCAATAGTGTCCCTTCATGGATTACTTGCTTGAAACCTAGTTAACTTCTAGATTGCGACCCGCCTCCAAAGTACTGCTTAATTATTGTTGTTTTCATCAGGACAAGGTTTTAAGGAATATAATGTATGTGTATGAAGAAAAGCTAGCGAAAAAGTTAAAGCGTGTCTAAGCTTAGCTTTCCATATATGCGTGTAACAATCCATAATTTGGAGCACAAAAACTCTTCAATAATGTCACGTCTTGTGCTTTTTTTTTCTTTCTTTTCTTTCCCCTAACCTATTAAAATAAATAAAGACGGCTCTCAAAAACCTAATATTATATTGCAACTTTCGATAATTTTACCCATTGGTGGCTCAATCTATTAAAATTAAATGATTAATCTCAACTTTTTTTTTAAAAAAACCATGGTAAATATGGACCATCTATTGGGCCCCTATCTCAGAGAAGATGCAACAGGCCAACTAGCTTTAGAAAAGGAGAGTAAAGCTGTTAGGGCCTAAGGCCCAACCCACACATCCCCTCCCTCTTTTAAATTAATTGGCAAAGGAAGGTCCCTACTCAGATTCAAACCTGGATGGAAAGGGTGGAGCAAAGACAAGCATGCCATTCTGCTACAAACAGTCTCAACTTAACTTTGTCTGACTCCGTGTTTTTATCCCCCGTGAACTTTTTCATTGCTTTTCACCCCATAGCAACAGGCCCATTTTGAATGTAGTGAAAAAGGGAACAAGAAAAGATAGACGGAAAGGTGAAAAGGGGGACGAACAAAGAAAAAGAAATAAAGAGCAAGATTATAATTAAGTAATAATTGTGATGGACATATATCAGGAACTAATAAATTGTAAAAATTTAGACATTAGATTCTGAATGTACCGCTATTAGTAAATCTGGAGTCCTCCAGTCTATTAAATAAGTTTATAAAATTCACAATTAGATTATTTATTAATATAACTCTATGAGAAATTCCCATATGATGAGGTTTGCAGAATGTAGCTAAATATGACTAAACTGGTCGAAAAACATTGAGATCAAGGGATGAAAATATTAATTTAGAGTATGTGTGGAGAACAACTTACGGGGTGACGGCAAAACAGATTGAAAGCTGAAGCAGCACTGTTATGAGCCCTCCAAATCCATGAAAAATTTTCTCCCTCCTTCGACTGCCCATCTCCACCTTCATCTTGGTGGGTAGGTAGGCCTGCATGCATCCCCCATTCAATTCAAAGATTAAAGTTGAACGCCAAAATCGGAGAGAGAAATTGATTGGAAGCAAGCTGACTAACGAGCTGAGGTGTTTTGCAATGCATGCAATTGCAGCACAGGATCGGATAATACCTTGATGGCAAGGCAAGGTACCCCCAATATATTGTTCAATGATATATCAGTATTTATACTCTAATTATGGTTTCTATTTTTCTTTCATTCGATCACAGGCGTCCTCTTCTTCTTCTTCTTCTTCTTGCTCTTCAGAAAGCGTAATATGCGGAGTTTTTCTAAGAAATGGATGTGAAAAGGAGACAAAGCAGGGTTTTCGTTAATTACCCTGTTTGTCTATGTACACATGCACAGGCAAAAACTCTGAATTGAAACAGAGGGAGATTCCGTGACAGGGGGTGTTTGAAATTAATCTGCTGGGTTTCTAAGACTTGCATGCATTTATATATGCTTACAATAGTGGTGGAAGGTGTTGACTCCAGACTTCGACATTAACACTTATGATAATCATGATAAGTAAATAATACGGTAATTTATTTATTCATTGACATTGTTATATAGTAGGAGTAGTATTTTTGGAACCAAATGCTTCAACTATTATATATTTGTTTGATGCACTATTTCAATTCTATATGGTTAACAAGTCTTAATTGTAGTATTTGATTCTCTAGTTTTGTCTAAAGTTGGCAATAATCGTGGTGTGAATATCCTAGAGATATATATGGAGACATGCATGTTTAATTAATATGTAAAATTGGCTCAAAAAAGGGAAAGAATTATATTCCATTTATCTAATTTTCCTATGACGTGAAGATCAAAGTCAAAACAAAGAATTTTCTCAAAGGAGGAAATTATGTCGTTGGGAAATAAGACCATGCAATCTCATTTCTTTATCTCGGCCAAAGTGGCGGAAAATCAAATTAAGAAGACATGTGCGCAATATTCAAGGCTAATTCTTTACTTGTCATAGTGGGATCCAAGCTAATAGCGAACGAGTCTTCCACTTTTGGCATTATCAATGGGAGCGAGTAACAATTAATATCGAGCCTATGTATAGAATCTGTTATTTTTAATTTATTATAAGTATTTATTATCAATATATATTTAGCTATATTTTTTAGTTATAATTTTTTAGCAAGAATTTGCATCGATCAGCATTAATCAGCATTAAGAAGCATTAATCGATGATAACTTCCTTACAATAAGTCGCAAAGAATATATCCTCAATATTTAGTTTATATTTTCCTCATAATGAGTTGATTTGTTGATCAAGGTTGTGTATGAAAATAGCATTTAATTTAGAATAGCATATAGTATTTTGATCAAACTAAAGCACTAATGAGTCAAATATTATTCTTCGGTAAGCCAATCTTTGGGCTGGCATTTGGGGCCGCATTTATGAGAAATCAATAAAATTACATTTTAGCCTTCAAAAAGTAGCATTCGTGTCAATTTATACTAATTAACCAGTCAAACAACCTTTGTTAATTTCATTTAGCAAACTATTTATTAGCTAACTATCAAAATTGTAATAGGTCTCTGCTACCTAAATAACTACTTGCTACCTAGACAACTAATTTTGTCGAAAAAGGGTTCAGCCATAGAGCCATCTTCTCAATCGAGCATGGTTATTTATAAACTGTACATGTACATATATGATTGTATGATAAACTCCTAAGTAACCAATTATGTTTTAATTTGTGGTTATTTTGCATCCTTAATTATTAATTATTCTGTTCCTTCCCTGTAATTTCCAAATGATCACATTCTAAGCCTTTTGAGACTAACACGAAGATTAAATCATGGACTCAATTTTACAATTCGAACATTTATTCCCAATAAGGTTGACTTTTTCAATATCTTTTTAATCAATATGATATTAAACGGATAAGAACAGATACTACATTTGATATTAGCTAAAAGGCCAAAAAAGGTGTTCTTTTATATAAATTGCTTATGGTATTTTTATACTTTGCGTCACAGGATTACTAACCAACTAACTAGGCCCTTTTGGGATTGGTGAATAGTTGTTCTTTTCGTTATTTAATCTGTCTGCCGGCTTTTTTATGGACGGTTGCCATTCATTCACCGTCGTCGTTTTAGATTAAAGAACGAATTCTCTTTCCTGTTACGTTCTGGTATGGGAGATCAAAGGGGGTTGAAGAGCGTTGTGGAAAATCAAAGGGGTTAAGTATCTTATGGTTAGAGTCTGTGCACCTACCATGAAAATGCCTGTGTGCCAAATTTCTTGACATGGTTTCACTTACTGGTAATTTATTCCATCTACCAAATATGTTGGTTCTTAACAAGGTTGTATTCAACCCACTTCCCAAGAAAACAATACCAATGCTAGTTGATTAAGTAATTGGCTACCAACTCCTTTTGTGGTTTCCATCAAAACAAAACTCCTTGTGGTTTGGCTTAGATCATCTACATATCACTTGGTTAGTTATTTAGAACAAAAGGACATGCATCACTACAATTGAGGATTAACTTCTTTATTAATTAGGTTGAAACTTGAAAGTACTTACATATAACATTTCAACAATTTTATGTATTTTAAATTTAATCTGACATTTCAAGTTTATAATTATTATGCTTGGCCTTTTTTCAATTGCATGATAAACTAAATTAGAATGCCTATTTAAAAATCTTAATGGGACTTTTAATTCTCAACTTTATTTTAACATCCGGCGAAATTATTTGGGTGTAAAATTTATAATATTGTTGTACTTTGAGCCCCCGACCAAAACCAATATGACTTCAAAATTTAAGAAAGTAAAAGCCGTATATTACGCACTAAACTTCACCATATATAGTTTGGATAAAACTTACGATCTCTTTTGAAAAGAGAGTTGAGTATGTTGATAACAAAGTTCGATTCATTTCTAAAAGATAACATATACTTTAGAAATGATAAACAAATAACCTGGTGTAATTACCATTATTGAAATGCATGGTTGTTCTGAAGAACCTTATATCTAATAAGTTATCCACTCTGCCACTGCTTACCCGAAAACGGCCATTAGCAATCAATATAATATGCTATAAAATGAGACATTTGTAAATTTTTTTTGGTCAACCAATTAATAATTAAGGTGCACCGAATAGTCACCTAATAAAAACTAAAACTTCAAGAACCACAAGTTTTCTTCATAGGATAGAGATACATTTATTTTCTGGTGTAAAATGTCGATATAGATGAAATTCAAACCAAGCTCTAAGATATGAATTTCTATGCATTTTACCAGTTAAGTTAAACTTAATTACACCTATTTTTAAAATGTGTACATAAAATATAGCGAAATTCCTTGATCAAAAAAGACTGTAAAATTGTTACGTGCCTCTATGTTAGGATGGTCACTTATTCTGTTGGAATTCTCGCGAGAATTCGTCGATCAGTTGCCAGGCCGGGGTTCCAATGATGGGCGCCTATTGTTCACAGGTGAATTAACCTCGTTACTGACTTGAAATCAAAAAGGTGGTGATACATGCCTGCCGGATGCATGCCCCCCTATGGCTATCAAACCTAATGCACTTACACCATCTAATTTCTCACCCGTTTTTCGGATGATGAGTTTCTGAAAAATCCATCATTAAATAAACAGAGGAATTATTAATTTTAATTATTTACTCTATCTAATATAATGGACCTCAAATCATGAGTCTAAATTTAAATTTCTTTGTTGAGACAGAGAAGCTAAAAAATCTAAAATACTTAAAAATAATGACTCAACTCTTATAAATTAAGAGCAATTCGAATTCAGTTAGAAGGACAATTACAGATAACAAAACAAAAAAAATCATGACTCACATGAAGTTTTCTATTGCGTATAGAGTTTGTGTGGCGAGCATGTGAACCTCCAACTCCATCAAACTGACTTTCCTGAAAGCAACAGAGCAAAACAAGTGCAGGTGAACAGTCCGCATATCATGGCATGCATCCTAAATTATCTACTAATCCTGGCACTTGGCATTCAAATTGACGTTTGATCTTTTTCATATTCTCTTCTGAGACTTTATGCTGCTTTCTCAATACCATGCAAATACATAAGGTCAATTCAAAGCGGCTTGGATTTCCTCAATTGATGTGATATATGCATGCATGCATCATTACAATTAACTGTCAACATTGCTTCATGAGTCTCAGGCAAAATTAAAGGAAAATCATTCCACATTTTCCATTTTTAATTTAATCAACTAACTAATACTGGGTAAGGATAATGTTAAATTAATATGAACTGGGCCTGAAACAAATAGTAATGGATATAAATTTGAGTAAATTTTTAATTCAAAATTAATTGACAATTGATGAAGTGACTCACTGCCTCATAGTTGCTTAAGATCTCTTAATTTTTAACGTGGGATATAACGTCGCTATCATATATCAGCCTGTCCCTTTTTTGTGGGTTATTAACAAGGCTCGATACGTGCATATAATTAGTCAAATCGAGACGACAGGTAAATGATAACAGGCTCAGCTGCCATGTTAAATTTTTTATGAACTGTGACTAAAATAATAAAGCAAGAGATACAAATCCAAGTGAAGTGTCAACCCAAGACTAAATTATCAGTAGGCGGATCGGAGTAATTACTTATTTTTTATATGTAACAAGCACAAGTGAGCGAAAGCACTGAATTCCCATCTCCGAGCCTGCAATGGACCATAACAGGCCAAGGGCATTTAGTGAGTAACACCACAACCCAAGCGAAACGTAGGACCACATCTCACACAATTTCTTCATGTAAAGACAAATAAATTGCTCCCTCCTTTCACATGATTGAATCCCCTAATCCAGGGGGAGTAGATGGCTAATAGAGGTAGCAACCATCATGCTACTGACCTCTTTGGCAGTAATACATTAACTTATGCATACTCAAAAACTCTTAATTTGTTAATATGGGATAATCACACCGCCATATATTCTAGCATATTGAAAATTATAAATTACTTGGAGTGTCAAATATTATAGATTGAATATTATAGAAGACATGATTAATTTTTTCAACAATAAAGCTTCATTCATCACATATAGGAATTACAAGCCAAAGGGGGGATCGGGGGGGGGGGGGGAGACAGAGAAGTACGAACAAGATAGTTTGTAAAAGAAGAATCGGAACACAGTTCAAGTATTAATTGTTTAGTACCTTAGAGCTGGGAGTCCTCAGACAAGACAAATTTTACGCCTGAACAGCGCGTCGAGTTACTTGAGAATTCCATCGGTTTGCATACCTAGGTGCCGAAATTCAGTAGGAATTAAGCTAATTTTATTGGCATTTATTTTCAAAGAAAAAGTTAGATCTTAAATATTGCAGAATGAAGATGCCACAGAAAAAGATCTTTGGAAACATCTATGCAAATGTAATGCAATTAAAGGCTAATTAAGTACTGTGAACATTTTCTTTATAAAGTACTTACATTAATTATAGGAGCCATTCAATAAAGAACAATTTCTACTAATTAATGTACAGGTTACACTCTTATGTTTTTAAGTTAGGAAAAAAAAAAAAAAAAGCAACTAGTATATTGTGAGCCTTCTTCTTTTATCAAAACCCCAAAAAAAACCAAAAAAAGGAACGAATTACTGAAAATCACCTAGACGTAATGTAACATTTTAACAAATACATATATCGAGAATGACTGTATCTACTTAAAAAAGAAAAAATGTAACTCTTTTATAAAAGAATGTTTAAGAATAATCATGTCTAAAGTGACGCTAATTAGAAAGCAACAACTTTTAAGCTCAGTTTAGATCTTGAAAAATTTAGTAGAAAGAAAGAAATTTGAGAAAGTTACTTTTTTTCTTGTATTTGATTTAGAGAAAATTACAAAGGAAAAAATATAGAGGAAAGTTAGGTGAAGAAATTGTTGGAAATAAGTGGTCAAATTTTCGTAGTGCTTAGATGATATGAATATGATTCAAGTAGTTCATTAATATTGAAAATTTTCATCCAAATTCTTGTAGTTTTTCCTCAATTCAAACTAAAGAAAAAAATTCATTTCCTCCCTACTTTTTTTCCTTCACATTTTTTTCTTTCAACTTTACTTTCCACCAAATTTTCAAAGGACCAAACGGAGTTTTAAAGCCTGTTCTATTTCGCGTTTTAGATAGATAGATAAATGTAAGGAGATGTAAGGAGCTGTAAGGAACTGTAAGGAGCTGTAAGGAGATGTAAGGAGTTGTAAGGATGGATGTAAGGAGTCGTTGAATTATTGAAGAGTTGCATAGTATAATTTATTTTATAATGAACATTTTGGATGAAAAATAATAATATTAAAATAATATACTTATTAAAAATAAACAATTAATTAAGTTAATTGCACAATAATAAAATATATTAATCCCCATAAATTTGGTGAATAAAATTTCATCCAAGGTTTTTTGTATAAACATTACTTTAATCGAATAAGCAAAGTATAACCAAAAAAAAAAAAAACTTTTTTGATAAAATTGAATACGACTCTTCAAATAAATTCCTATTTTAAGTAAATAATTTTAAATATAAATAAACGCATGGTCATCTATAATAATATATATTTCATGTTGAAAATCAAATATAATTTATATCGTTATGTTATGTTTTTATATTTATGTAAATGTTGTGTTCATAAGATATTTATAAATTTTGTATATTGTTAGTATCATTAAAAAAATATACATATTTCTGTAACTAAAATAAATAAATGTTATAGAAAATCCATGAGATGTAAGAAGATGAAAGGAGATGTAAGAAGATGTAAGAAGACGTAAAGAGATGTACGGAGATATGAGCTCTTAGCTAAATCATAAAAAATGCAAAATAGAACAGGGCCTTAGTGTTAGTCCCATCAACTTTACTCTTATATGCATTCTTGTTAAAAAAACCGATGTTAAAAAATTAGCATTCCTTTTACCTAGGATGATATTAATTTATGATTCTCTTCCTACAAAAATGTATACAAGCCCTGGAAAAGCTCATTTTATGTTTTGCACTATATGAATACAAACATGTATACAAACGCGTACATTCAATCATGTGAGACCTTTAATTAGGTCATTGCATAGCCGAATTATCAGTTTATGATCTTGATTCCAATTTCTGGATTCTTTAGAATACCCAATATCACACGAAGTTAAGCTGAATCCAAATCAGAAAAAAAAAAAAAATTCATTTTATTAAAGCAACATAGATTGATATTAGTTTTGCTTTTTAAACTATAGAAAGATAGCTATTTAGGACAATCAAATTACTAAGAACATTACGTCTTAATGTTGCTACACTTAAAATTGACTTTTTCCTTTTTTTTTGTTTTTTGTTTTTGGGGCTTGTCTAACTTGGCGAAACTGATAATTAAGATCACACGTGATAGCATCAAGCATACTTGCACAATGATGTTCTTTTTATGTTTTCCTTAGTGGCCAAAAAAGAAAAAAAAAAGGTTTTTTTTGGGGGGGGGGGGTGTCATGAGATGGAGCTTTGCATCGCGATTGGATAAAAATCGAGTTAATCCCAAGGGGCAATGCTGAAACGAGAATTAATTGGGAAAAGGATTTTGGTTAATTGTTACCATTAATTTTGACTCAGCGTTACCTTTGTGGCTGTTAACCACACCCGCTCAGCACGAAAGCCTTCATTCTATTTGAGCGCAGATACTAATATTAGAGCTTGGCAACAGGTTATGTCAGATTAGGGTTATTTTCGTGTCAAACTTAAAAGAATTAAGAATTTCTTGATTTGAACCTAACTCGTTTATTAAACGGGTTGAAAAACCTAAGCCTGGACTTATTTAATTTTTAAACAGGTTGACCTTCCTAATATGTTTAAGATAAATAAATCGAGTTCAGTCGTCCAATTACCCATTTGATTTACGCATTTAAAATTTTCAATTAATACATAATTATACAGCATTAAAAATTAAGTTTACATATCGCATTAAACAATTATTCTGTAATACTCCCCCGATTCATCATAATTCACATTTTTTAAAATTATTGTATTCTTAATTATCTAATAAAAAGGTAAATGGATAAATGATAAATAGAAAAATGAATTGACTTATTTAACTTATTTAATTAAATGGGTTAAATAGGTACTTTTTCGTATCAAGAATCTTGACATGAACATAACCCATTTAATTAAACGGGTTGAACGTGTCAAGCCATTTAATTAAACGGGTTGAAAATTTATACCAAACCTAATTAACTTCGTGTTGATTTCAGATGGGTAATCATATCGGGTCAACTTTGCCCAACTCTAAATACTATTCAATATCATTTCGCTGTTAATTCTAAAAAGGAAACTTTACGAGCATTTGAACCCCTCAATGCTAATTGCTAAGAACAGAAATTGAACTCTCATTTAGCAATAGCGTCCTTAGCTCGTCTCTTTGTCAATAAAATGATCAATTATTTTTTTTAAAAAAAATAAAAATCCAAATGTTGGAAGGCTTTGGCACATAACAATGAGCAAAGGTTAAAACCACGCAGGAACACAACTTCTGACCAAGAAACCTTATATTTTATTTATGTAATAAATACACACATAAATGACTGAATCCAATCCAAAGTAATTGTTATTTTATATTTTATACATACGTAGTATATAACACAGAATCCAATCTAAAATTAGTTATTGTTGCAACTTGGGTGTAGCATATTAATTAAAATAAATATCAATTTATCTTGCAGGTTTTTTTTCCAGTCGTGACTTGTATTGTGAAGAATTAAAGTAAATCTTTGTTTTAAACCTTTTCTGCTTCTCGATCTCTATGATGTAATAGCTAGGCAAACAATAGTTATAAAGTTTATAATATTACAGTTAGTTTTTCTATGATCCTAAAATTTAAAAGTAAGATTGCTACATTAAAGTTTGCATCCCATTTAGGGCTGGCAAAAATTCGTGTTCGGGTCGAATTCGGATCGGACAAATCGGATAATGTCAAAATTCGAACAAAAAATTGATGTCCAGTACCCTGTTTTTTTGGGCGAACAATTCGGACAAGGCTAAATGTGGGTCAAAATCGGGTTCGGATAATACAAATGTAAAAAATGTTTTGTCCGGATTCAAAATTCGGATGAAAACTTCATGACTGTACTCGATTTTTTCGGGTCAAAGAAATTCGAGTATTCGGGTTGGATAACTTTTTGCCAACTCTAATCCCACTTAAACGAAGCTCTGGAAATACTTATTTTCATTTGCATTGTGTGGCTTAGGTTTGGCAACGAAAGGATGTAGGATGTCAGCGCAATGAACATTGAAGAAGGAAAGATGAAAATTGAGAAAGGGGGAGAAGGGGGGGGGGGTATCAGTCTCAAGTTTCAGTGCTTCAGTTGTTCTTGAGAACGATGTTAGTATCGGCCTTTTTGAAAGAATCAGGATTTTCCGACTAGGGTACCACGTGTAACGCGGCCGCAGGTTGAGTACAAAGCATAGAATATTGAGCCTCGGCCAAGCAATTAAAGAAGCCCATCAATAGTACCATGCATAATCCCCCCCCCCCCCCCCCCCCCCCCCACTTTATTTTCTTATTTTCTGAGACGAAAAAGATACTAGTTTCAATTCCCTGTATTTCCACCACATATTTGCAGACTGACTTACATATTATTGTATTGGTCTCTGTAACTTTTATGTGTCAAACTAGAAGAAGAAATAACAAAGTTCTATCCTTAATACTAATTAGTGATCAAATACCAGAACATCTATATTTTACCCGTAATTATATTATTAGCTGTATGGCTATACCTAGTATAATTAAAATCAACGAAAAAATTTTGTAAATCAGAACTTTTTTTGGGCGGGGGGGGGGAGATTAAACCACTATGGCTTCAACATTTATCTTTAGCTTATACGTTCTAGGTCTCATGTAGTACTAATTTAAAATAATTCTGAGTAGAGCTAAACATGCTATCTGTTGATATTTAATAATATCTTTGAACTTTGCATCTTATTAATAAATTTGAGATTTGTTGCACCGACATTTGACCTCATTTGACCCCTTATTTGACCCACTTTTCTTATGGTTTTTATGTCGAATCTTAAGGAGAAAGGGTCAAATTTGCCCCTTTCAGTTCATAATGCACTTATTTGGTTGGTTTGCTTGTTTTCTAGGAGTTTTGCCAAAGAGACTAGAAACTCATTAATTTCAATAAGGAATGAGGCATATGGGATGCATTTTGAGGTGGAATAGAGGTCCGACAAGCCCCGGGAGCAAAAGGAAGCAGAGAAGAACAATGCACGACCAATCTGCAGGAAGGCACAGCCGTGCACTGGTGGTCGAAGCCACGCACGGCCGTGCGTCTGACCGTACGTGGTGGCGCGCGGTTGGCCGTCCGTCTTGGCACGACTGTGCGTCGGGGCCTGCTTCCGCGATAAAAAGGCTTTTTCGGCCAGTTTTTGAGGAGGTCACACGGGGGTTCGCTGGAGGCTTCTCTCTGGCGATTTTTAGGGTAGTTTAGGTTAGGTTTTAGCAAATAAAACCTCAAGAGGAAGATTAGTTTAGGATTGAAGATTGTAATCTTGGATTCAACCTTTGGATTTCAAGTTCCTTCTATCAATTCAAGACTAAGTTTTCTTCCCTTTTGTCTCTTTAGTTTATATGTTGTTCTTGTTTATGTTTTGCTAGTTTAATTCTTGCATTTGTTTGTTTAGTTTCAATGTTTGGTTTTTATTGTTAATTCATGTTTGTTCAGTTGTTTAGATTTGATTTATTTCATTTTCTTTTTTTTCTTGTTCAAGTCTATGTTCTTATTTATTAGTTTAGGTTTTCATGTGTTTGTGATGTTCAGTTGGTAAATTGTGTTGGCTTGGATTGTGATTAACCTCTTGATGGCTAATTAGTCTTGTATTTGACCTAACCATATCCAATCTATGCCTAGAACTTAGAGTTTTCTCTCACACTCGCCAAGTGTTCGATGAAATACGTGAGAGAGCTTTCATCCATATTTTTGGGCGATTGACTTATACTGAGAGGTGAGGTCAATTAGCTAGTGTGAGAGAGGGAATAGCCGCGTTCGGGACATGAAAATAGTATCCGAATTGAGTTAGGTCTGGAGGTTGCTAATTTTGTGGTCTAATTGGGCTAACCCCATGAAAATAAGTGGTTAGACTAATTAGACTACCTCATGACCCTTGAGAGAGGGTTTGGGTGGTCTTCGATGATGCAACCGACTATCTCTAGTTCGTGATGTAGTTTGGGTAGGTTAGGACTCATCTCGATTAGTTGGTTCATCCATTGGTCAAATCACAACTCCAAGTCGCTTTCTCTATGTTTGTTAGTGTAGTTTAGTTTACCTTCTACCCCCTTCGATTTTGCCTAGCTCGAGACACTTTAGTTAACCCTGATAGTTGAAAACACAACTCCCTGCGGACGACACCCCAAGTGCTCAACGATGCACCTTGCACTTGGGGTTTATAAATATTAAAACTCTGTTTTTCTCTAACAAGATTCTTACATATTTTACGCATATGTTGAATACAAATTGTTGTCTCAGTCATAATTGTCATTTCTCAGTGTAGACTTGAGGATGAGGCAGAAGAATGAGAGAGAGAAGCAATGCTCTCAAGCCATTTTCAAGAGAGAATTGATCATCCTCACAGATTCAGCTTACAACTTCCTTATTTATATGTTATCTTAAAATTATTGCAAGTGCATGTTATATTTGTAGCTAGCAATCGACAAGTATAGATTGTATTCATAGGGAGTTGTATTTTCAAATATTAAAGCTAACTCAAGCTTATCAGTCTAGACAAATCAAAAAGTGATAAGAAGTAAAACTAAACCATTGAGACAAACAAAAAAGACTTCAATTATAATTAAACCTAAGATAACCCAACTAATCAAGTTAAACTCTCACACTCCTAAGTTATGCTAGCATTCAAAGATGATCAATTGTACCATCAGAACTCACCCAAAACCTCTTTCGAGGGTCAAAGACTAGTTTAATTGTTCTAACTTTCTATTTTCATAGGGTTAGCTCAATTACACTACAACAGTAGTAACCCTTGATGTAGTTAAGATTTGAAATATTTTCATATCCAAACACTAGCTATACTCTCCACCCATATTAGACAATCAATCTCACCTTTCAGTGCAAGTCAATTGCCCCAAAACCTAGCTGAAAACTCTTTCAAGCATTTTATCGGACACTTGGTGGGCGTGAGAGTAAATCCCAAATCCAAACATAAATAAGATAGGCTAAGGTTTAAGTAAGATCAACTAGCAATCTTAGGGCTAATCACTGTCAAAGATCACAACTTTAATCACAACTAAACATCCAAAACAAAATTAAAGCAAAGAAATAAGAAACTAGTAAACAATGCAAGAAGCATGAAATTAAAGAGAGAAAGAAGAAAAAAAACTTAGTATTGAATTGTGAAATCCACAATCTTATACATGATATACACTAATTAATCTGCCTAAATTATGCTCCCCATAATGGGGTTTTGGTCGCTAATAGAAGCCCTAAAACAGCTCAAGGAGAAGTCCCCAAGTCTAAAAGATACCTTAAATAAAGTCCGAAATCTGCTTAACTAATGCGAAAACTGGGAAGGCGCACAATCATGCTTTCACGCACGGGTGCCCGTGCACCCCATGCACCGGCAGACGCACAATAGTATACTGCCTGTACGAAACTTCAAGAATCAGGACTGAAATCTGTAGGTTTTCTGCACGGTTGTCACTGTGCACGACCAACCATGCACTCTTTTGGTCCCTTTAAACTTGTTTTTCTGGCCATCGGAACTTCATAGCATATCTTTTCCTCCCCAAAATACGTCCCTTGGCCTTTTTTTTCCCATCAAAACTACTACTAGTGATTTTCTCATCTTCTTGGCAAGAGTTTCTGAAAATAAGGAAACCCACTTATAAAGCATAATATGGACCGAAAAAGACAAATTTGTCTCTTTCTCATCAAGATCCAACATAAAATTAGTGAAAAAAGTGAATCAAACATGGGCTAAAATGAGGTCAAAATAAAGGTTTATCATTATAATACCTCAATACAGACAAAAAAGAGTTAACAGCATGATAATGAACTATTGCCAACTCAGCATAAGCCTAACCAACTCGACTGTGTAAAAGTCATGGTATTGCAAAGCTGCATGTTCTTCTACACTCCCCCTTAAGTTGGGTGTGTAGGAAAAGCAGGAACGCCCAACTTGGACAACGAGGACCTTTAGTGTGCAACAGATATGGCCTCAGTAAACACATTAGCCAGCTGAAGCTTGGTATTAACATAAGCAGGCTTGATTCTTCCAATTTTAAGTTGATCACGAATATAATGACAATCAACTTCAGTATGTTTTGTCCATTCATGAAAGATGGGGCTATTAGCTATATGTGGAGCAGGTTTATTGTCACAATGTAGAGTGACAGGAGCCAAACTGCATAGACCAAGATCCTTGAGTAATGACAAAAGCCACACAATTTCACAACATGTAAGAGCCATTGCTTTATACTATGCTTCAGCAGAGGATCGTGTAGTAAATGACTGTTTCTTGGACCTCTAGGAGATTAGAGAATAGGCTATTAGCACACAATAGCTAATGGTAGATTTGCGAGACATGGAGCAACCGCCTCAGTCTAAGTCACAGAAGGCAGTCATAATAGGTTGAGAGGAACTAGATATAAGGATTCCTTGGGTGGTTGTGCCCTTGAGATATGTCACAACATTTACAGCTTCCTGCATATGAATTTTGCTGGGCTGCTGCAGGAATTGGCTTAACAATTGTACTGAATAGCAAATGTCAAGTCGAGTGACTGTTAAATAGATTAGCTTGCCAACTAGTCTTCTCAACTGATCAACATGTGTCACGAGCTCTCCTCTTTCAGAATCCATGGAAACTTGCAATGATGCAGCCTCACTGAGACCAACCTCCTTAACAAGATCCAAAATATATTTTTTTGGGCAAATAAACAGACCTGTGAGCTTATTTATCAACTTCAAGTCCCCAAAAATATCTGAGACTTTCCAAGTCGTCTATATGAAATCTAGAGCGTAGAAAATGCTTGATATTTTGAAGCTCGGCTTCATTGTTGCCAGTTAAGACCATATCATCAAACATAGATTAAAACAGCGAAGAAAGCTGAACCGGTAGACTTGGTAAACAAGGAATAATCTGCCTTGGATTGTTTAAATCCATAATTTAGCAAAGCCTCTTATAGCTTAACAAACCACTGCTTTGGGGCTTGTTTCAAGCCATACATGGATTTAAAAAGTTTGAAAACCAATTTGGAGTTTGAAGACCTTTTAGAGGACTCCCCCTGTCCAAGACAGGATGAGGTGGTGTGATTTCACAGCCAAGACCAGTGTATCCCAAGGGCATGGTCATATAAACATCTTCTTCAAGATCACCATGCGAAAAAAGCATTGGTGACATCCATATAATATGCTGGCCAGTTTTTCATGACTATAATTGCCAACGGGCTCTGACAGTGGTAATTTTGGCCATAGGAGCGAAAGTCTCCTCATAATCTTCACCAAATCTCTGTTTTGCAACCTAATATAACTAGTCGTGCCTTGTATCTCTCAATAGATCCATATGAGTTGTACTCAGTTTTGTACAACCATTTACAACCTATAGCCTTCTTACCAGGTGATAATGTAGTGACTTCCTAACTGCCACTGTCCTCAAGAGCTCTCAGCTCCTTGTTCATAGCTTCACACTATTTCTTGTCTTGTATAGTTATTGAAAAATGGACTGGATCTGAATTAGCAGCTAATGCAAAGAAAAAGGCATGATATTAAGAAATTAAACAGAAGTTCGTCTGAGGTAGCTGTATTGTTGACATAATCAGCAAGCCATACAGGCCAGTGTAAAAT
Organism: Carnegiea gigantea; assembly: GCA_029747015.1. Taxonomy (NCBI): domain Eukaryota; kingdom Viridiplantae; phylum Streptophyta; class Magnoliopsida; order Caryophyllales; family Cactaceae; genus Carnegiea; species Carnegiea gigantea. The sequence goes on from JAKOGI010000007.1 coordinate 283,484, forward strand.
CCTTGAGGATTTTATGATAGGAACCTCAGCAGAAACAGAAATTGTAGTGAGTTTATATGTAGTGAGTTGAATTACATATGAAGTGAGCAAACGGTTACTTTTAGTGAGTAAAAATTGTAGTGAAACTGTAAACATTTTTTACAAAGCTCAACGTTTGGTTGACTATTGCACATTTAGTGAGCTATACATTATGATTTGGTGAGCTATGTGATATATCTAATAAGTAGAGAAGATTGTGTAGGAGAGGAAGAGGGGATGTTAGTTTTTCGGCTACCTAATGTTCAAAAAATCCATTGTCCAAGTAGGAACTCCAGAGAGAGGGGTAGGAATAGGTTACATATATTGTATATGGCTATTGGACTTGTCAGGAAATATATGTTCTTGAAAAGTAACATCTTTGGAAACAAATGTTCAATTGGTCAGTGAATTCAGTGACTTATAACTCTTCTGAGTTTGTGGATAACCCAAACACACACATGGCATTCCTTGAGGCTGAAATTTATTAGTTGTTTTGACTGGATTATGAGCAAAGGCATGACAACCAAATGTTCTGAAATGTTCATACTTACGTAGGAGGTTGTTTCAGCAAAAGCTCATAAAGGGTCTTCTTGTGGAGCATAGTTAGAGGTAGTCTATTGATGATATATGTTGCAGTGAGAACTGCATCACCCCAAAAATATAAGGGATGAGAAGCACGATTCGTATACATCCGACCGGCGTGGGGTAGGGGAGGTGGAGTGCTCGTTTTCCAGGACCGGAGTTACTGGGGACCTTGTTTGACTGTTGGGGCCCGCAGCAGTGGGTCTGGCATGGAAGTAACCATGCATCACGTGAACTCTTCCACTTGCGCAAGTAGTGCAGCCCTCCAATGTACAAATTCATTTATTTTTTAAACATTTTATGCTATCAACTTTTTCTCTGAGGTTGGTTCAACATACTATAATGTAATAGTAATATAATATAATTTTGATATGATTGTATAATTTATGATAATTATAGTTATAAGATAGTACTTATTTGTAACATTCATTTACAACAAAAGTAAAATGATGATAACCTTAGTGGTTTGTAGATCAATGTCATGTAATATTAGTATTAATCAAAACATTGTATGCATGCATGCATGTGTGTATGTGTGATATATATATATATATATATATATATATATATATATATATATATATATATATATATATATATATATATATATATATATATATATATATATATATATATGAGTTTTTAATAGTTATGATCAATTATTAGTTTAAAACTTAAATATTTGTCAATTGTGCCAACTTATATAGAAGACAATTTAAACATGTCAATTCATCAACAAAGAGAAGTATTATACATAAATAATGAGTGATTATACATAGTATATTTCTGACAAAACCAGAGAGGCAGAGACTAATTGTGTTTAATTAAATGTACTTGTATTGTCGGAAATACATTCGATGCATTATACTCCTGAGAGTATAATCTAACAGTTGTGTTTCAGAGAAGAAAACTTATGAGTATCGAGCCCTTCAGGGAAAAGAATAGAGTTGAATCTCGGTATAGTTGGTAGATACTGATACGGATCATCAGACTGCTTGGTCCAGCTTCTTATAAAGGGAATGAGAGGAAATGGTTTGTAACTGTTAAATTTTATTATCAATTGAGCTTTAACAAAGAATCATGCATATAAGTTTAAACGAGGTTCCATATCAAAATCAATTGGTTGTAGGTGGAGTAACTTAGAAGTCTATATATATACTCAAACTCTTTAACTTTATCAATATAGAAAAGCACCCACTTTCATATTCTGATACTGATTATCAGACCGCCTGGTCTAGCTTCTTATAAAGGGAATGGGAAGAAACGGTTTGTAACAAATAAGGACCCCCAAAAAACTTTACCCACGTGAACGAATTGATCCAACCTCATTCTGTTTGTTGCAAATTGATGTCATTAACTGTAACTCCAAATTACTGTCATATTCAGATAATATATGGTAATATTTGATGAAAAAGAAAGACAATGGTTGAAGGCCCGGACTGAACAATGGTAGCACAACATAGTGATATGTATTGAGTTATTCCATGGGTACATATTGAGTAGGTGTTCATTTAATTGTTATACTCTTATATGAGTTGATTAACTTGTCATCTGATCCGCAACGCAAAAGAATAAACATTATGATAAAGTAGTTAGCTTTTAGTGATGGACCATCAGAACAATGAGATGATTCGCTTAAAAGCTACAAGCTTAGGCACGTTTAATATCCGGAAGATACTCTTCGAGAATGCATGGCTGGGTGACAGCTATATATATGGCTGCTTCGAATACAAAATAGCACATTTGATTGGTCAGCTACTTAATTAGCTCGCTGTTGAGTATACATCGTTGATCCAGTCGATCCTTTGTTAATTAGTGTTGAGAAGAAATCGACAATATACTGCGTAGAGAAAGTAGGGATGCACTGGTTGTAGGACAAGAGATTGGAGATGTGGTGGATCCCTTCACTAAGTCAGCCACTCTGAGAGTCGTTTATGGGAGTAGGGAGGTCATCAATGCGTGCAAGCTCAGGCCCCTCTCAAGTTGTTGATCCACCTTGGGTCGATATTTATGTTGAGGGTTACACAGCTCTCTGCACAGTTATTAGGTTGTTAGGTTGTTATTAGGTTGTTAAAAGTTTGTTTTGCCTCTTAACAAACTTTCCCGCCAACCAACTTCCTTCTCTCCCTCTTTCCTGGTTGTTATAATTCTGTTACAAAGCAATGTATATATAGGGCTGCAATCTGCATCAATAAAGCAAGATGATATATTCCACAGATTGTTCTCTCTTTCTTCTTCTTCATTCTACCTGATAACATGGTATTAGAGCGTTCATCAATGAATCCATGAATTCTTGAAAATTCGTCCTTCCCCACATCAAACTATGTTCTGCAAATTCTGATCAATATATTCAATTGAATATATGCTCTACTATCATTTTTCCAAACATATCTTCTCGATTTCTTTGATCAGTTTCCTCTAGCTCATCTATGGCAGACCCTGACACAGCAACTTCTGATCCTTCACATGAGCTGTTTCTTCATCCCTCAGATCATCCAAACTGTATCCTTTCTTCAGAACCTCTCACAGGTTCTAACTATGGACAATGGAAGAGATCGTGTGAGGTCTCTCTGGTGTCCAAAAACAAAATAGGCTTTGTAACAGGTTCTTGCAGTAAACCTACATCAGGTCCTCTGGCATCTCAATGGGAGCGATGCAATGCTATGGTCATCTCTTGGTTACTGCACTCTATCAAGAAGGACACTGCCACAAGTGTTCTTTTCTGTTCCACTGCTAAACAGATATGGGAAGAACTTGCACTGAGATATGGTCAAAGCCAAGGCACAAAAATCTTCCAGATACAAAGAGAGATCAACAGCCTTTCACAAGGTAGCATGTCTGTCTCTGATTATTTCACCAAGTGCAAAATCCTTTGGGATGAGTATGCTGTTCGGGTTAGCATTCCTAGTTGCTCTAGTGATGAATGTCCTGTTGGAAAAGCCATGATCAAATTGCTCGAAAACCAACAGTTAATACAGTTTCTCATAGGTCTTAATGACAATTATGTTGTTGTAAGGGGCAACATTTTAATGACTCAGCCAATGCCCAAGATTGGGCAAGCCCTTAGCATGATTTTACAAGAAGAAAGACAAAGGGAACTTCAGACCAACTCTTCTCTACTTGGAGATTCTTCTGCTCTATTTTCTCAGCACATAACCAATATCCAATCCTCAAACCAATACTCAAAACCAAGTTCTCATCAACAATTTCAATACTCTCACCAACAATACTCACAATAGCCATTACAGCATAGTACTTCAAATCCCACCAAAAGAAGTACCTTGTTCTGCAACTATTGTAGAAAAAATGGGCATACCATTGACAAGTGCTTCAAATTACAAAGACAGAGAAGTAATACTCCAGCTGACAGAGGCAGAAGAATTGCAGCTACTGCCCAGCATGATGACACCCTTGAACAAGCACAACTTCCACCATCCTTCACTGCAGATCAGTACAACAAGCTCATTGCTCTCCTGAACAAACATGATCTGAAAACTTCAACTCCTACAGCTGGAGAGACCACTGGTACAGCTATGATGGCAGGTAAAATACTTTGTTTTTCAGTTTCAAAGCCTAATCTGAAGTGGATCATTGACAGTGGTGCCACTGACCACATTACCCCTAATTTGCTTTGTTTTTCTTCTTATACCCCTATTGGTCCCAACTCCTTCATCACCATGCCAACTGGCCAACAAGCCAGAATCCATCATGTTGGTACAGTTCAACTCACCCCTTCTCTGACCCTACACAATGTCTTACATGTCCCAACTTTTCAATACAATCTTTTATCTGCAAGCAGATTAGCTAAACAACTGACTGCCCATGTTGTCTTTACTCCCACTGCTTGCTATCTCCAGGACCCTTGAATGAGCAAGCATTTGGAAATTGGTAAAGAAACTGGGGGCTTGTACTTTGTGGATCACACATCCTGTTTTTCCAGCATGGCCAGCAACTCTTTTCAGTCATTTCAGTCTAGCAGTCCCCAAGACACTCATTCTGTTTTTTCTTTTTCTTGTCATTTTTCTCCTTTGGAATTATGGCATTGTAGACTTGGCCATATGCCTTTTAATAATATGGAACACATTGATTTTCTCTCTACTTATATTTCCCAGCAAAAACCAATTTGTCAGGTTTGTTACCAAGCTAGGCAGCATAGATCATCTTTTCCTTCTAGTACTTCTTGTACATCACATATATTTGAAATGATACATATTGATATTTGGGGACCCTATGCTACTCCTACCTATGATGGCTACAAGTATTTTATCACCATTGTAGATGATTATTCACGAGCAACATGGACACATCTTCTTTCACACAAATCTAATACCTTCCCCATTCTCAAATCATTTATCTCCTTTGTCCAAACACAATCTCAAACCCACATAAAAATCATCAGATCTGATAATGGCTTAAAATTCTGTGATCAATCTGCCACTGCCTTCTATACTGCTCATGGCATTCTTCACCAAACCTCCTGCATAGGCACTCCACAGCAGAATGTTGTTGTCGAAAGAAAACACAAATACCTTTTAGAAACTGCTAGGGCCTTGTTTTTTCAATCAAAAGTTCCTCCCAAATTCTGGGGTGATTGCCTTCTCACAGCCACATACATCATCAATAGACTGCCATCTTCTGTTTTACAGCACAAAACCCCTTATGAAATCCTTTATGGTCAATCCCCCTCTTACACTCATCTCAAGACCTTTGGCTCTTTGTGCTTTATTTCAACTCCCAAGCGCAATCGAGACAAATTTTCCCCTAGAGGGAACCCTTGTGTCTTCCTAGGCTACCCCTATGGCAAGAAGGCCTACAAAGTATATGACCTCACCACCAAAAAGGTACTTTCTAGTAGGGATATACAATTTTATGAAACATACTTTCCCTTGCATCATCTCTCTGAACCTTCTTCAAACTTCCCTTTACCATCTCCCATTTTTCTTCATGTTGATCCTCTCGATTCCCCTTTTCACTCCTCTTCCTCTTCTTCTGCTCCTTCCTCTACCTTAAGTTCTCATTCAGCTTCTCCTTCTCCTTCCCATCTTTCTCCTCTTCAAAGCTCTCCTCCTTCGTCATCACCTCCTTCCCCTGCCCCGGCTCTTTCCTCATCACATCCTTCACCACCTCCACTGCTTTCTTCCCTTGAACATTTTCCCCCCTTGAGAAGATCTGCTCGGCCACACAGAAAACCCTCCCATTTACAAAATTATATATGCTCCACTACGGTTTCCAGTACCACTTCTGATCCATTTGCTGCATCTCATCTCTCTCATTTTTGCAACCTTGTTCATTTTCAACGCCTACCATTCACTTCCCTTGCTCATTCCACTGCCCTTCTTTCTTTTTCTGAACCTACTTCCTTTCACCAAGCATCACTTGATCCACTTTGGGTGAAAGCTGTGGAGTCTGAATTACAAGCCTTACATGCCAACAACACTTGGACTGAAGTTGATCTTCCCCCTGGCAAGAAGGCGATTAGTTGTAAACGGGTGTACAAAGTTAAGCTCAAAGCTGATGGCTCTATAGAGAGATACAAAGCAAGGTTGGTTATTAGGGGCAACACACAAAGAGAGGGCATTGATTTCACAGATACATTCTCCCCTGTTGTAAAAATGACCACCATCAGACTTATTCTTGCCTTAGCAGCTCACAAGCAATGGCATCTTTACCAATTGGATGTGAACAATGCATTCTTGCATGGTGACTTGCATGAGGAAGTGTACATGAAAATGCCCGAAGGTCTTCCCAATCCTCACAATAAGGTTTGCAAGTTGGCCAAGTCTCTCTATGGCCTCAAACAGGCCTCTCGCCAGTGGTTTGCCAAGCTGACAACCTTCCTTCAACACCTGGGCTACATTCAATCCAAGCACGATTATTCCCTATTTTTGAAGACCACTGCCACTCATCTTACCATTGTTGCTGTATACGTGGACGACATCTTGGTCACTGGCTCCAACTTTGATGACATCAATATTCTCAAACATCACCTTCATTCTTCCTTTGGCATCAAAGATTTAGGCAAACTTCACTACTTCTTGGGGTTTGAAGTTTCCTATCTACCTGAGGGGATCTCTCTGTCACAACAAAAGTTCACCTAAGATCTTTTGCATGATACTGGTTTCTCCACCTCAAAAAATGCAGCCACCCCCTTGCCCGTACACTGTAAGCTCTCTCCTGATGATGGGGACCTTCTTCAAGACCCCTCTTACTATCGAATACTTATTGGCAAGCTGAATTTCTTAACCAATTCTAGACCAGATCTTTCATACGCTGTTCAAACACTCAGCCAATTTATGCAATCTCCACGAACCTCTCATCTTCTAGCCCTTGAACATACACTTCGTTACTTGAAGGGCACATCTGGACAAGGCATCCTCCTCAACGCAAATGGGCCCTTACTTCTCCAGGCTTTCTCAGACAGTGATTGGGCCTCTTGTCCTTTTTCACGCAGATCAGTCACTGGCTACATGGTTTTACTAGGGACTTCTCCCATCAGCTGGAAATCTAAAAAACAGCCCACTGTTTCTAAGAGCTCCGCTGAGACTGAGTATCGGGCTATGTCCCAAGCTGCTGCAGAGGTTACTTGGCTAGTACGACTTCTTTCTGAACTAGGCATTCCTCATAAAGACCCTGTCACTCTACATTGTGACAATCAGTCTGCTCTTCAAATCGCAAAAAATCCAGTTTTTCACGAAAGAACGAAGCACATTGAGGTTGACTGTCACTTTACCAGAGACAAGGTTCTCGAAGGCCTCCTTCACCTGGCTTATGTTCCAACTCATCTTCAGCTAGCCGATGTTCTCACCAAAGTTCTTCCTTCCCCTCAGCACAAGCAGATTTTGTCCAAGCTGGGTATGATTGATTGCTTTCCATCTCCATCCCCAGCTTGAGGGGGGGTGTTGAGGGTTACACAGCTCTCTGCACAGTTATTAGGTTGTTAGGTTGTTATTAGGTTGTTTAAAGTTTGTTTTGCCTCTTAACAAACTTTCCCGCCAACCAACTTCCTTCTCTCCCTCTTTCCTGGTTGTTATAATTCTGTTACAAAGCAATGTATACATAGGGCTGCAATCTGCATCAATAAAGCAAGATGATATATTCCACAAATTGTTCTCTCTTTCTTCTTCTTCATTCTACCTGATAACAATTTACGCTGATGATCCTACTGCTTACTGTACTCTAGTAAGTTATCTAGCTAATTAAACCTCTCCCCTCCTTTTTTGGTCCTGATATATGTATGTTTTGGTGTAAGACGCTTTTAAACACCTTGTCTCATCCTAAATTGTTTTTAAAATACGGAGGTTATGGTGGACCCTGATGCTCCTAGCCCAGAAAATCCAAGTGAGAGAGAGTACTTACATATTGGTAAGTCTATTATAAGTATCTTTGGTCGCAATAAATTTTTGGGTTTATTTTGCTCCCTCTGCCTAACTAATAGTGTCGTAGTTGAGGTTTTTCATCAATTTTTTGAATACCAAACAAATGGTGTAAATTATTCAAACAGTATAACAAATTGCGGCCAAATATTCCTCTTTAGAGGTTTCTAACATGTTTTTCCTTATATTTTGTCATGTGTAGAAATAACGGTTAGGAAATAAAGTTCATAAAGGGATTGCGTAAAATATACTATGACAATAGCAATTACATAGATTATATTATATTTTAGCAACTACCAAATTATATATATTTTTTGTCGTCGTTGGAATTGTGTCACTAGAGTGGAGTTCTTGTTAACTCATACAGAGGTAGAACTCTCACATCACAAATTTTCTCTCATCATAAGCGTTGAACTTGAGATATTACTTAAGGGGTATAACTGTCAGACCATTTGAATCACATTATATTAATAACTATTAATTTGTTTTAATTACACAATTTTCTAGAAAGTTATATACATACAAGTACAATTGGACTAAAGATACTCCTCGAATTGTGAAAATAAAAAAATGGTTAAAGTAGTTGCCCACATTTTAAAAGTCGAAATCTGAACTAATAGAATTATTTTCCAAAGATTGTGAATCCAAACTGAAATTTAAATTTCTCAAGATCTCATTTGGATACTCCTGCGAATTTAGTTTATTTTCAATCAGATGCTGGAATACGTTCCCAAATAAACCCTAGCTATTGTCGATAAAAAAAATTAAAAAAAAAAAAGAAGAAACCCTAGTTATTCCACACGCTCAAAAGAATTAATAGTAATAATAATAAAGGAAACATAATAACGTTGAACGAGAGCTGGATGATAATCTAAAAGAGACGCATCATGATATGATGATATATAGTCATTCCCATAACAAGTAAGCCATGAAAAGGGCACAAACTGGAAGCAAAATATGGCAGTAGGAATCTGGGGAGAGGGAATTACTGAATTAAGCACATCTTTTGCATCTGATTCAGTCAAAAAGACGAGAGAGAAAAATACAAGGATTCCTCACTTGAAAGGGGGGGGGGATTCCCTTTAGTACGTACCTACTGTTGACATTTGTCTTATTTCATCTTTTTCATCAGCCAACGCAACTCAGGCCTTGAATTCGATGATGAGGATGATCCGGAGAGGGAGAGACAAGTAGGTAGAGTGAGAGAGTCTCGAAGAAGCCTCGAGCTAGAGAATTTGCGACTGGGTACTCACAATTTCGAATGGCTGCTTGACATTAATTAATTAGGATTTTGCTTATTAATTACACCGCGACATAATGGGCAACGTCATTGGCTTCGATAGCATTAATCAGAATCAATTCTAAGTCATTCACGGAAAAAGATTCCTGATTTCTCAAAATCATTTCACTAGTTACAGTACAGTTTTATATTACTTACCAAAATTATAAGTGTCTTACTACAAGGTATTTCATAAATGTCTTATTTTGACTAAAAAATCATACTATTATATTTTTAAATTGAAAAAAATAATAGAATCGAATCATGGAAGCATATTACAATTTTTAAATGGTATAAAATCGTCTTTTTATTCATAATTTGTCACATTTTTAAAATACGTGTATCATATGTACTCGCGGATGGGGTCAATGCAATTAGGGTATCATTTAATACTTTGTCGGCTTAGCCGACGAATATTTAAGATTAGCAATTTATAATTAAGTGTAATCATTGAAAAATTTATGATTTTAAATCATAAAATACGTTAATTTATGATAAGACAAGACATTTAAGAGTGTCTTGTAATAAGACATATGTCACTACTCTATTACTTAATTGCACTACCTGATAAAAAAAAAAAAAGAAGGAAAATAAGCAATGCACCTACATGCTAATTAATAGCTTGTATTTGGATTTATCAATTACTTAACTAGCTTGTTGCGTACGCAGTTAGTAATTACTGTTGCAAGTAGCTTTTTTCTCACTTGTCGATGCATGTCTTGATCTGATTTCATCAATAATTATTAGGTTGGTGTGTAACATACCCGACACGCGAGGGATACGCTTTGGTTAGTACTGATCAACATCTTCATCTTCCTCTTCCTCCGCCGATCCTGCTTAAAGTTTTATTTTATTCGATCTTTGTAAATAGCAATGGATATACTTGTGATTCATTATATAGGGCAAGAGATACTGGGATATGAAAGCCCAAGGCGAGCAATGAGAATACATAGAATGGTGTTCGTGGTATTCCACCAACAAGGAGAGTGGCAGAGATTTGATGCTCCGGGTTGGCGTCAAAATTTCTTCATCAGAGAATTTGCAGAGCTCTACTAGCTTAACATGCCCGCTGCTGCCCTCTACTTCGCTCTTCAGAGATGTTAGACACATAGGACTAACCTGAATTGTGAAAGTTGACTGTTGAGGATAGCCCACGTCGGTACTGAATGTGAGGCGGCTACTAGAGTCGTCTTTAGGGTTCACGTCCTAGATCCGAAACCCTGGTGGATGATTGGGCAGCGGCGAGAGGGGAGGGGAGAGTATGTGGTTTCTGTGTCACGTATATAACCATAATTGATCTCCTAAAACCTCCTTATATATATATAAGTTGGGCGAATAATCAGGGAAGCCACCCTAAGCGGCTTTGGTGGCCGTCGAGCCTAAAACATTAGGTCTAGCCAACAGCTCCTACTCGGCCACATAGGCCGCAAAACGCATGCTCTCCACGAATCACAACTCATCACGCTTCATACTAGGAATAGGACGTATGATCGAAAAGTAACAAGTAGTGCTATATTAAGTTACCATCTAACTAACATAGCACTTTCATGAAATACGATACCCTAAATCATCCTAAATATCACCAGTGGCATCTCCAATCCCTTATACCATGATATATCATATGATTATATACTTAATATAATCGCTTGGACTGATATTGATGATGATGGATAGATTTTTCCTTAAACACTCATGATATTGCATCTTAGCTTGATTGCTTTCCTAACATATTCTCGTTGAACCGTATATATCGTGCCCCTTAAGAAACATATTAAAGTAGTAACATCAAGTTTTGACTTCGTATCATAACTTTAAGTCAAAGGGTCATCGTCTATAGTGACAGAAGATAGGGAGGTCAATTGTTACTCTGTGTATGGTCACCTTTTAAGCACACACAGCATGAGATGTGTGTCATGACATAGCTCCCACTCAACTGGACTCGTCACTCTATATGCCGTGCGAATCATTAATCTAGATTTTCACTCGAAAATCTAGCCTGAGCCACTAGATTAACATACTAAATATCAATCTTAACACTATAGATTCGGCTTTTTAAGACTTCAATATGAAATCATAACTCATATTCGACTCTCTCGAGTCTCATTGTAGACTTACTAAGGGGACTATATCTTATCACATTCATACACTTCCAGTATGAGTAATCAATATTGTACACTCAGTGCCAATATGATTCAGTCTCATCCTGCCCGCTACTCAAGCGTAAGGGTGATTGCCTGTGTGAATATGCTAATCAGAAGTCTGTGACATTTCAATGTGCCTAACGCGCAACAATAATTTATGCTCATTGCAAAAGAAACTTGTCCATCACATGGTAAGATATGTCCCGAAACTGAACCTTGCAAATTTCTACACTCAACATATGAGTTTTGAACGTTTCACTAGGAATAGGTTTAGTCAAAAGAAACATAAACACCTTCTTGGTGTACATATACTTTGTGGCAATGTCTTTTGTTTCTATGGTGACACACAATATATCTCCATAGCTAACATTGTTGTGCAGTTTTTACTTCTTATTGCATCATGACATGGCTCTCCCACCCAGGGTGAAGGCATGTCCTGAGCCTAACTTAGACTCTTCTGAGTCACTACCTCAATTGATATTTTTGAGGATCCTCTCAAATTGAGATCTCCCCCGGATAGCATAGGACTGAGTTAGCTATGCCACTAAGGTATCACTCGACTCTCTTGACGGCTTGTCAATGAGATTGTCCTGGGTTGCTTTGGTAACGACTCACCAAACCAACCACAAAGCAAATATCCATCCTTGTACATAACATAGCGTACATTAGGCTTCCTACGGCACTAGCGTAAGGGACATTGCTCACGACCTCCTTTTCCTTGTCTGTTTTTTGGGCATTGGTTAAGACTTAAGGTTAAGCCCTTCTCAACTAGAGTGTTTACGGGTTTGGAATAATGCATACGGGATCGTTCTAAGACTTTCTTGATAAATGCCTTCTGGCTCATACCTAAAAGTTTCTTAGGACGATTCCTTATTATTTCCACATCTAGGATATACCTGACATCACCCATATCCTTCATCTCAAAGACGGAGGGCAACCACTTTTTAGTGGTTTCGATCATCTCCAAGTTGTTCCCAACCAGTAGTATGTCATCAATGTATAGGATAAGGAACATAATCCCCCCGATTGATCGTTTGACATACACACAGAGGTCTTCTGAAACTATGGATAAGTCAAACGAGGTTATAGCTTCATGGAATCTTAAGGACCAAGATCTGAAAGACTGCTTAAGACCGTATATGGACCTTTTAAGACGACATACCTTGTCCTCTTGTCTCTTTGATACAAAACCCATGAGGTGGTCCATATAGATCTTTTCCTCAAGGATATCATTGAGGAAAGCAGTCTTTACGTCTACTTGAAATAACTCTAAGTCCAAATGGGCATTCATGGTAAGGAGTAGGTGAATAGAGGCAAATTTCACCACAGGAAAAAATGTCTCTTCATAGCCTACACCCTTAATTTGTGTAAACCCTTTCGCTACCAAGCGAGCTTTGAACTTATCGATCGAACCATCTGCCCGGCGCTTTATCTTGAAAATCTACTTGTTTTCAATAGACTTTTGCTGGGGTGGAAGATCAACAAGCTCCCAAGTCATCAAGTCCATCTCATCCCTCATGGCATCCATCCACTTTTCGTGGTTTGGTGAGTCAGTAGTCTCTTAATAAGAGGTAGGCTCCTCAACTTCCAAGGAAGTACATAGGAATATTTCCTTTTCGATTTAGAAATATCATCGAGGAATTCTTCCACGCTCACTCTGTTGGAGCCTAGGGCCTTCATTGTTTATCTGCCTGGGTGAGGCATCCCTTCCCCTTTCTTTAAGAGGTGTGGACCTTGAGCATGTGGAGAGTTGCCCCCACTATCCCTTTGGGACATGGGATCCCGAACATGTGGACTAACTGCATGTTCAGGAACTGGAGAGGACTTTCCTTATATATAGGAGATCGAGGACGAATCTCATTCTCCTATACAGATAAGCCTCCCCCATTCCCTTCAGATTGGGAAGGCATACCATCTTCGGTGACATGATTAGAATCCAAATTCTCCCCCTTACCGAATGATGGTTGGATGTTTTGCTGTAACTCTAATAGTTCGACATCTTTCTTGACTTCACCAATGGTCGGGAACTCATCCTCGAGAAAATCGGCATTGCGGGAATCTATTTCTGTCATGCCACCATTTGGGCATTCCCCGTACATCACATATCTTTTAGATTGTGCGGGATACCTAATGAACACTATTTTGGTGGCTCTTGGACCAAACTTTCCATGTTTGTGGGTCGAGTTATGCACATAGTCGGCCGAACCCCATGGGCATAAATGGTCGAAGGATGGTTTCTTACCAAACCATGACTCATATGGTATGACAGGTACACTCTTGCTCGGCACGGGTAAGGATGTAGGCTGCCATAAGCAGCGCATCCCCCTAAAACTGATTGGGAGGTTTGCATGTGCCATCATTGACCTGACCATGTCAAGCAATGTACGATTCCTGCGGTCCGCAATATCGTTTTGTTGTGGGGTGCATAGAATCGTTAGCTGTCTTTGTATACCTTTTTCCTCACAGAACTCTCTGAACCTATCAGAGAGGTATCCACGACCTCAATCAGTTCGAAGATTTCTAACTCTTCATTCCAATTGAGTCTCTTCTTTTTGTTACGAAGCGTTTGAATATATTGAGTGTCTCGTAGCATTGAGATAGTAGGTACGCATACCCACGTCGTGAGTAACCATTTATAAGGGTGATGAAATAGATAGCCCCATGACGTACCTTAATATTCATAGGTCCGCAAATGCTCGAGTGGACTAATTATAAGGGACTAGATGCACTAGAAGCCTTACCAAAAGACTTTACTTTGCTAGCTAGACATTACTCACTTAGATAACTAAACCCTAGTGAGTTGATCTAAAGGATCATCTCTACTTAGCTGATTCACTCTACTTTGACCCTTATGGTCAAGTCGAGTATGCCTAAAAATAGAGTTCAAAGAAAGCGACAAAGATGAAAGATGTTGAGGTAGACGAAAATCAAGAGAGAAAACTAATATCAGAACTAAAAGGTACAAAGGCACGCTGCACCCTAAGAGCGTAGAGAACGTCGTGAAGAACAACTTATTTCCTTCACGGGATTTGAGCTGACATGTTGCTATGTCAAGGACATGTTCCTCACTGTCGTTCCTTAAGACAATAGTTTGTGAACCTGTAGGGTAGCGATGAAGGTTCACAAAATCAGCTTAGCCCTGAACTATGTATTTGGTTACTCCCATATCTACAGTCCACTACGGAAGAAAGTTTAGTAACTATTGCTTGGGAGTACACATGTTATTCAGGTGTAACTGTGAAAGAAGGTACCTTAGTCACTTCGGGACGATTCCAAGTAGTGGGTTTCTTCTTTTTACAGTTATAGCACTTCACACGCGCAACATTCTACTCTCTATTGACCTTGAACTTTTACTCTTCTAGTAATACCATCCTTAGGTTTCGAGTTTTGAGAAGGGGATGAATCTGGTCAAAACCGGATGTCAAGCTAATTCCACAAGTCCCCAACAGTGAGAAAACCTTTAAATCCCCTTACCAGATCATCATACATGTAATACCACATCGCCAACATGCTGATTGATCCTTCCTCGAGCCATTCATGGTATATTATTAGCCTTTCTCTTGATACTGCTTACAAGCAGTTACATCTATGTTATTCACATCTTTGCCTAGTTTAGGAAACTTTGAAAGTCGTCGAGTGTTCTAATACTCTACGTTCGTTTAGAAGAAGCTAAATCTTCTAACACTATGTATTATAGTATAATGTCATCTTTACTTTCCATTGGTAAGTTAATCACCAACCATATTTTAATTGCCATATCTGAAAGTATATATTTAAAAGATGGACACTAGGCATGTTTTCAGGTAATTAAATTATCCAAAACTCCGTCACTCATGTTGTATGATCGAAAATTTCGCTAAGCTCATAATTATCACATACAGGCACGAATTATAAGTTTCTATAATTTAATTATTGCATTTTTCCATAAAACAAAATTTACGAAGTGCACAATTTGTTAAACTAATTAACATATCTAGGAATATCACAAAGATATTCAGCTTTAATCATGTAAAGCAAATTTACACGAAGTTATATAAAATGAATTTATATAATTACTAATATGTCATTTAAAATATTTAATGACATATCAAAGAAGAAATTACACGTAAGTAATTATGTGGCACACATTCATATAATGTGACAAACTTTAATCAATATGAAATGAATTCATATAATATGCCTATTTAGTGATGATAATACATTATTATATATTAGGCCCAAAAATTCACATTGAGCCATGTAAAACATATTTACACAAGGTTCGTTTTATATGAAACTAATTCATATATTCTGTTACTGGAATAATTGTTTATTTTCTTAATATATAACATGTAGCTATGCATCATGCCTTTTAAATATGGATGTGAATTTAGGAGTTTCTTTTAAATCAAATTAACTCCATAGAATTTTATTAACGGTTTGTTAAGCTAATTAACATATTAACTTAGTGAATATCACAAAGATATTCACTTTTAATTACGTAAATATATTTACATAAGTTTATGAAACTAATTCATTAAAAATAATTTCATTTTGTTTTAATATATATAACACAAAGTTATATATATTCAACTTCAAAGTTTTATACTATTAATGATTTGATATAACAATATGAAGCAAAATTAAAGGCAAAGAGATATAACTCGAAAAGAATGTATATAGGACCAACCCATGGTCACTTTCAACATATAAAACGGATTTATATGATAATGAGAGCAAATATTTAACAGTCCAAATCAAAACAACAACAAAATCGGGTCGAATTAAACGGCCCGAATTAAAACAAAAATTGGATCAAACAAACCGGCCCACAATGACCAAAAAACCGGGACCCTTTTTTTTTCCTTTTGTAAAACCAACTCAAACCGGGCTCTTTTATAAGTGAGAACAGTTGCTCACTTACTAACCCTAACGTCTTCACTCTCTCTCTCTCTCTTACTTCTGCCTCTCGAGCTTTCTCTCTCTCTCTCTCTCTCCCCTTAACCCGAGAATGGAGATCACTGCCCCTTTCGCTTCTATTTCACAACGGTTCTCGTATTTACAGCCGTCGAACCATGCTCTAAATCACACCCAAATGATGTATGACTGTCCGCCCCACCGGTGCAAAGAGTGCCCACAACCTTCGATCCATGCCAACCCGATGGGGACCGATACCATCACCACGTAGATAGGCCGAAATCGAGTATGATGAAACGACCCACGCGCGTAACGCACCACTGCGGTGGTAGCGCGTGGGCTCATGTGCTTCTAGAGGTGATGTCTTTCACGGTTTTCTCAACAATGTTGCGTAGATCGGCGGTTAAGGGTGCGATTGGAGGAAGAAAGAGAGCCAAAATCTCCTTCGTCTGCAGCACGTGACTCACACGCGCCACCCGTCCACGGCGGTTCTGATAGGTATAGTCTAAATCTGAGTCTCTTCTACCCCTTTTTTTGTGGGGTCGAGGTGGTGTTTCGTTGGTCTCACCACCGTCGCAGCCACCAATGCACTAGCTGTGAGATTAGAGTTATGGTTTCGAGTCCGGGGCTTGGCGTTCATCTAAATTTAATTGACCAACATGCTAACATTCATCTCAAATTAAAGGAAAAGTGCTTGCAAGGCACTGTGCGTAAACCAAATCACATATTTGGTTCACGAGTTATCGAAAAATTGGTCGCTTTTTGATGAAAGATAATAAATAGAACCTGCCAGTATTACAAGGCATATGTATTCTTGAATCTAATTCATTGTGATTACACTCAGTAATATAAAGATTCATGCTTTCTAATTGCATAATGATGATGATTAACCAACTAATCATATTTCACGTATATTAGTTTGGGCACGGGCAGACTAACACATAATCACATAGTATGTATGAATTTACTTGCAATCTGAGTATGTATGTTCATCAGTGATTATGACTAAAAATCTAATCTTTTGCCAATTCGAGATGTTTATAAAGGCACAGAAGCATGCTATTAACTTGCATAATTACGAGAATTAAGGAACTAATCATATAGTCATGTACTCAAAACAAGCATGCTTATTACTCAGATCATTAAACACTTTAAACGGGACTAATCCAATCAGTCTAAGCTCTGATACCACAGTTAGACAAATAGGACTGACCTGGATTGCGGAGTTGGCTGTCAAAAATAGCCTACGTCGGTACTGAATGTGAGGCGGCTGCCAAAGTCACATTTAGGGTTCACGTCTTAGACCCGAAACCACGGTAAATGATTGGGTAGCCGTGAGAGGAGAGGGGAGAGTATGTGGTTTCTGTGTCACGTGTGTAACCCTAATTGATCTCCTAAAACCTACTTATATAGATTGGGGGAACAATCAGAGAAGCCGCCCTAAACAACCTTAGTGGCCGTCGGGTTTAAAACATTAGGCCCGGCCAACAAGAGAGAACCCAATCATTGTGGAACAAGAAGATAGATACATACATCGATCATTTCTCTCACCGGCCTTTATTCAATTATCAACTAATTAATTACGTACTGCCTGCTTTTAATTTTTAAGATAATAAGGGTTGGAATGTAATCCTTCTCTTTAATTTCCTTAGTGTTGTATGTGGTGGAATAAGCCCACAACTTGTTAACCATCTGTGACCGCTTCAATTCGTATTCAAGGTGCGTATATTGTGCTCCCCATTGCTGCTTATATATATCATACAAAGGTAAGCCCTTAAATAGATTGTGCCACTTTCCAATTTTGAACTTGTTTAATGTTTTATTCTATGTAGAATAAAACATAAAACAAGTATGGTTTGATTTCATCCATCCGCGTCAAAGAAGTTTTACTTGCAAATTTAACCATCTTACACTCTTAATTATAACTTAATTATTTGATGCAAGTTATACAAAAAGCGATGGTATGGTAGGATTGTCATATACTCCAGAGTAGTACAATACCTTTGGAGACGCTAGCCAAATTGTTGACATGTATATCACGTAAGGTATCCCTTGTACATATATGGTCCAAACATTATGTGTAAGGGGCTGATGGGAAAGCCATCCAGGCAACGTAAATACCCCCTTTCCAAAGTTTTAGTTAAAAATGAACAATATGAAAAAAAAGATGTTGTGCATCCTCTAAGGGTTTATTTGGGAGAGGAGTAAGTTAGAGGAGTAAGAGTAAATAAAAGTAGGAAGGAGTAAGAGTAAACAAGAGTAATAAGAGTAAGTTGTTTACTCTTATTTGGGAGTTTAAGAAGAGTAAGGACTTACCCTTATTTTGGAGAATAGAAGTGTAAGTAACAGCAAATGAAGGAATGGAAACATACGCCCTTACTAAATAGATTAGAAATGAGGAGTTAAGGAGGGTAAAGAAGAGTAAGAGTAATTCGTGCTTATTCATCCTTACTCACCCATTCTTACTCTCAAATATGGGTCTTCCTTACCCTCCCTTACTCCCTTTTACTGCTCATCCAAACAAACCCTAATTATGACAAACGAGTCAGACACCCTAGGTCTACTTGTAATCCATTGTGAAGTAGATTAACTTACGATGGAAAATTAGTATGCCATAATTGCCGTAAAAAAATTTTGATTTTTCAACATAACATCTAGTTTCCAAATTTAGTGAAATTTTAAAGATATTTTCACAAATGAAAGGTTTTTATGAGCTTCCCAAGTAATAAATTTAGTCTAAAATTCTCCATTCCCTATAAGACCGCGATAGGAGTCATCATTTATGCCCAAAAGCAAAATAGAAATAGCCAATACAATTGTGATTAACGATAGAGGGAGAACTTGCACGATTGTATCCTCGTCCTAGGTTTTAATTATCATGAGTAATAGATTAACAAAATTGAAAATGAAGATATCCACAGTAGAAGGATCTCTCCAAGAGAGGACGGCCAAACCTGACTCATGACACCAAGTTTCAGGCCAAAATTCAATAGTTCGACCATTAGCTAGCTGCCAACGAACATTTTATTATATATTTATATAACATAGCATACACTTCCAAACCTAAGAATTTTGATTGACACATGTGCTTATATGAGTGGGTAGCTAATTAAGGGTCATGCTTAGCTCTCATCTACTTAGGCCTTATCAGTAAAATTAGCTATTTAAGTAGCAGATACTAGTCCAGGTAGCGGATATATGTTTAGATAATTGGTAGCATTTCTAATTTAGCTATTAACAGATAGCTGTTTAGATCGATGAGCGGTTAAAATAAATGTGTCAGAAAAATTTGGCTGTTGGATTAGCTCGTATATAAATTGACGTAAAATGATATAGACAATTTTCAAATATAAAATTTTCAAATAATATTTTTTGGCCATAAAACATGAAACGCTACTTCTAAATGTCAAAAGCTAATAATATTATCTTTTCGGAAACGCTGCTTAAGACGCTAAACGGTACTTAAAATACTAGTCAAAATACTAGGTTATCTAATACTAAAAATTGACTAATTAGTGCATTAACTCGGTCGAAACACTAAACGCTACTCAAAGCATTGTTGCTAAACATGGCCTTAACCCTAAAGTTATTTGGCTTGCCAAAAATTTACATATAAGCTTAGCAATAAAAACGTTATTGGCAACATTGGTTTCCTAAGTCCTAAACCAGCATACTTTGTAGGCAGAAATATTTTATCCCTAGTCAAAATAGAAAGACCCCCACTCAATTATGGGTAAAAGATTCAAATAAACTAATTTACAACAACAACAATAACAACAACAAAAACACTCTTAGTATGGCCCAACTTGAGCGACATTGGAGGAGATCCAGATATAAGTGACTTTACCTTTGCAGGTATTAGTATCCACAAATAAGCTAATTTCAATAGATGTAGCACAAAAAAACTCGCGTTTTGAAATCGAAATTTGAAACCGATTAACATTCGGTTTCTAAAGTTAAAAATGCGGACTGAAATTTGGAACCGATAAATCGGTTTCTAAATTAGAAACCGATTTTCACATTCGGTTTCTAAATAGAAACTGTTTTGAAATTCGGTTTCTAATTAGATGCCAAAATTAATTCATTTTCTAGCATTAAATTTACTTCAACCCTGAACTTTTGTTTCCGGTGTTTCATGAAACCCTTCCCCTTCCCTCTCCTCCTCCATTTTTGCCTTCTTATCTTTCAAGCCACAAGTCTCACCATGGCTACTCACCCCCTTTCATACTTAATTAAATACCAGGGCTATACCCTTACAATGTAAGGGTGTGAGTTCAATAATTTTTAATATATTATTAAAAGAATATATTTTCTTATAAAAAAAAGCAAATAATAAATTGATGTATTATACTATTTTGTTCATGTAAGAGTAAAGCGAGCCTTCTTTAGTTTTTTTTCCTATTAATAACGTACTTTTTATTCTTAATTAATATCTAACTCATATTTTTTGTTGTATTTGTATCATTAAATCATATATATTTTATGATTAAATTTTATTATTAGATAATAGGAAGGTATGTGAGATGTTACCTTGTTAAATATAATTAATATTGTATTAAATTTATATCCATACTACATAATCTTTTCTTTTTATTTTGAATCTCATGTAGCATCCTATATTATATTAAAGTATCTCACATGACTATTCACTCCTATGTAGTATCCTACATGGCAAACTTACATGTCGCTCATACATGCGTTCAATCCAACTTTATATATATATATATATATATATATATATATATATATATATATATATATATATATATATATATATATATGATCCCATTGCTATTACTCACCATCAAACTCAAAC
Source organism: Carnegiea gigantea (assembly GCA_029747015.1). Taxonomy (NCBI): domain Eukaryota; kingdom Viridiplantae; phylum Streptophyta; class Magnoliopsida; order Caryophyllales; family Cactaceae; genus Carnegiea; species Carnegiea gigantea. The sequence goes on from JAKOGI010000007.1 coordinate 304,589, forward strand.
TTTCCATCTCTCTAGCACAACAACACTGGCAGTGGTTGAAGTGTTGGGGAAAGGGATTCAAATCAACTTTGTGGTACCGGATATGTCAACGAGTCGTGAACGATATCACTTTCTGTAAGACTTATTTGCTGTGTATCACAAATAGTCTTCGGGATAAAACGCTGATAGACAAGTGTATATGTTCATATTTTCTCGAGTTTGAACCATGGGAAAGTGATTCATAAGAATGTGTTTTTGCACACCTTATTTCCATCTTATTATCATATCCTATATATGTTTGTCTGTCTCCTTATTCATGACTTTTATACCATGCCAAAAAGCACCACAAAGGATACGATAGGCCAAAAAGGCACCATGTCAAAAGGCATTATAAAGGATAGGATAGCATAAGGAGGGTTAAATTTGAAGAGGTACCTTACTTATTCACCTTTTCACGAAATGGATTGGATAAGGCGGGCAAACTTGAAGAGGCACCATGCTTATCCCCCTTCCAGATAAGCACTAGAAAATCTGCCACTTTTATTTTATTCTTGGAAAATTCCAATAATCCCCCGCCTTTTCCAAGATATAGCACAAACCCTCGCCATTCCAGCAAATACACAATCACAACCGAGAATACAAAGAGATTTATGCATCATGAAAGTATCTTGCGATTTGAACTTTCACTTAGTGGACATAATTTTAATTAGTCTGAATATAATAGTAGATAAGTCTTTGAACTATACATCATTTTTGACTAATTGGATATATCTCACATATAAACCTCAAAATACACTTAGAATTTTGACACAATTTAGGGCCATGTGTCCATATCCTTAGTGAGTGTACTAAGCCATGCCCCATTTGACTCTCGAAGCGGCCACACTTCACACTCACATAGGTAGACTCTTTATGCTCTTTCAAGCACATGCCGCCGTATATTATGGCATACCAACTTTACCGTTGAAGAGTCTATTAAGAGTTTTCGCTCACCCTTTTCCTTACATATGGGTAATTTCAAGCACTTAAATTTTGGGATGGAAGATAAACATAATAGTACTTGCAACCATCCATATGATAAGCTCGACCGCATTGAACTCAAGACTTGACATCTCACCAAGTATGAGTTGGGTGCCTATCATTGGTGATTAGATAACGGGCACTTACCCATCCCCATTACTAAGGTCACTAGATAAAAAAACATATCATTCCATGACCTTAAATATATGATAGTCATATTCAAATCAATTCGAACTAGTCAATGCATATACAACATTCAAGGTTAATAGATATATACATATCATTTCATGACCTTGAATACATCATGATTATTATCAGATCTATCTAGACTAGTTAGTACTGTAAAACATTTTGAATTGTCAAGAAATTATATCCCCGCCATTAATACAATTAAACCATCGTATTATGAGCCGTGGATAAAATCACACTAAATAGCATATACACTTTTAAAATGGATCTATATAAATTTGAAATTTAATACGACGTCCTTTTGTAAATCTCAATATTTGGGCCCACAAGATTTACAAAGTTGCTAATATTCATAACCATAAATTCTTATGAATTATTCATATGGTTATAATTTAATCCACAAAAATAATGCTCATAAAACCAAAAAATTACCTCGATTTTCATGGAAATTATCTTTCCAACTTATGCATACTTACAAAACCAAATATTTTGGTTTTCATGGAAATTATATTCAATTTCCAACTTATATATGATAAAAATATCATACCTATAGCCATAATTTAATTCAATAAATTTGGATTCTTTACATAGTTACGCTTACAAATCAAAAATTTGACTTTTCATGGAAATCATATTTCCACACATATAATTTTATAATCATGCACATATCCACACTGCACCTTTTAAATTGAGAATTTTCCTACATAATCTATGCCTACCTCATAGATTATCTTACAAACTTACATATGATTAAATTATCATATTAACTTTGGCATACACTATATAATCATGGTATCTAAAACACATACATATCCATGTACATTTTTTTTATAACCAACGAATACCAAATCACACTTTTAAGTTTTAGCCATAACTTTGTGTGACTTAATTTACAAAGGCAAACTTTAAACCCAAGTTGAGGATAAAGTAACATGCCTTAAATCAATTTGAAACATCACATAATAAGTGGCCACAAATACCCACATTGCCATCTTAAATAAACAATTCCTAATAAGCATCAATCTTACATAACAAAATACTCACTTTGATACTTATGTTTAATTTATAATCGGCATGATCAAAATGACATTTCATCATACCATCACAAAATGTGATTCAAACTGAAATTATTCGCCCAAGCATTAGTCTATTGCACCTTATAATTCATCTTAATAACTTATACATGATCAAACAACCAAATTGATACTCACAATTTTGAACATGATCAAATAAGTGTATAAGACATTTAACCAAAAGATATTACAAATTTTGACGGCCAACTTTCAACTTTCATTTGGCCTTTTAAGACCATGCATATGAATGCATGAGATCAACATTCTAAACATAATCAATCTTAACAATGGTAAGGGCATCAAAACTTTAGACACACTACATGACAAAATATTGATCAACATTCATGTAGAAGTCTAACTAAGCGAAGGTGGCATATACCGGCATACATGCATGTGCTATCCTCTTTGCAAAATGCATTACAAAACATATTTGTTCAAATTTCTCATAATGTTCCATGATAATATCTTACAAACTTAAATGCATGCCATTGTAAAAAATTTTCCGAAACACGAATCAGACAATGAATACCATTAAACAACTGCATGCATATAAATGAATACTGCTACCCATAAATTATAAGAAAAGTACTTATCTTAACTTCCACCATATGACAACTTTAGATACGGCATGGCCTTTGCATTCCTACCCATAAATACTCGATCATCCGAGATGGAGACTATGATCTTTTCTAAATTCAACACTTGCAAACTTATCCCACTTCTGAAAAGTTGGATGTCATCTGACGAATCGTTGCCACCAAAATAAGTCTTACGATTGTTGGGGAAAGGGATTCAAATCAACTTTGTGGTACCGGATATGTCAACGAGTCGTGAATGATATCACTTTCCGTAAGACTTATTTGCTGTGTACCACAAATAGTCTTCGGGATAAAATGCTGATAAACAAGTGTATATATTCATGTTTTCTCGAGTTTAAACCATGGGAAAGTGATTCATAAGAATGTGTTTTTACACACCTTATTTCCATCTTGTTATCATATCCTATATATGTTTGTCTGTCTCCTTATTCATGACTTTTATACCATGCCAAAAGGCACCACAAAGGATATGATAGGCCAAAAAGGCACCATGCCAAAAGGCACCATGCCAAAAGGCATCATAAAGGATAAGATAGGATAAGGAGGGTTAAACTTGAAGAGGTACATTACTTATTCACCTTTTCACGAAATGGATTGGATAAGGCGGGCAAACTTGAAGAGGCACCATACTTATCCACCTTTTCGGATAAGCACTAGAAAATCTGCCACTTTTATTTTATTCTTGGAAAATTCCAATATGAAGGAATGAAGACAAGAACTTTCATTCAAGTCAAGCGTGCGTAGCAGTGGCATGGATGCGACACATCTAAGTAAGATCGCTGTTCAACATCACCTATGGTGGTGTATTCTTGTTTCAAATCGGAACAATTGTGACAAATCGAAATTTTGGGGTTATCCAACTAGCAAATCTCAAACATGGTTGCCTTCTCTATATTTTTTCCTCCTTTTTTACATTCTTGTTCCAGATCTGAAAATCTTATTTTATATTTGAGATTTGCCCCAATTACTCGAAATTTTTGGTCATTTGTCGCTAAAGTTTGTTTTTCTTGAACTCCAGATCTAGATTTAATTTCCTATTAAATGTAAGAAGGTTTAAATTGGGTGGAATAATGGATGTGACAGGATGACACTGAGTATGTATTGAATGTTTCCCCAGACTGTATACTTATGCACAATTGCATGATTCAAATCCGTATATGTTTGGCATTTGCATCCACGCTCTCACTTTTGCGTGTTGTATACAGAATGTTAAACATTATCATCTATAAATTGAGGCTTTCTCTCTCTTTGTGTTTCTCTTATCCATTATTAGCACACACCATGACTGCATTTTCCTATATGGTGTTCAAGTTTAACATGAATGGTGCTTGAGTACTCAATGTGCTTCCTAGATCTAGTCTGGGCAAGTGATTTTTTTTGTTAAAATTTTTGAATTTTCATTTTGAAACAGAAATCGTTTCAAATGAGATATAGAAACCGAAACAATTAGTTTCAAATCCTTGAAACAGAGTTTATCAGTTTCAAAATCTGGACTCAATTTTTGAAACCGACAATAATTGGTTTCAAAATAATTTTGCAACCAAGGTTCCGAAAACCGGCTTGACTCGGTTTCAAATCGGTTTCTAAATGCATTTTGAAACCGATTGCAAGCATTTAGAAACCGATTTTTTTCGGTTTCAAAACGCGAGTTTTCTTATAGTGGACCCACAAAAAAAGATTGAGAAAACATTTTAGAGTTGAAAACCTTTTGATAAAATAAACATAAATAAATAAATAGATAAAAAATAAATAAATAAAAAGTGTTGTACCATGAATAACAATAGACACAATAATCAATAAAAGCACACACAAGAACTAAAAACACACGATAAATAATAGTCAAATCCAAGCACCAACAATTTGAGCGCCCTTGAGATCCAAGGCCGGAAAGGGCGAGTATCAAGCTATCTAAATTCTGCAACCTTGATACTAGATTTCTATAACTTCATGTTCTGAACTATGTCCTCCATTAATCTTAAAGCCTTCAAATCATATCTAATTACTTCACTCCACAGATCGATCTTCTCACATTTCTACACTGATGCATCCGTACTTTTTCTTATAAGTTCAGGATAAGTTATTTTATGTTACTGTTCAGTTGAGAAAGATGAATACATTATTTAAAGTGGCTCATATATAATGTGAAAAAATGTCTCTAAATAAATTGAGTTATTGAAAAAATCTTTAAACTTACCTTTACACATCTATTTTGCTATTTTTTTGGTTGACACAAATCAATCCTACAACGTGAAATTTTGAAAATTTGTATGGAATAAAACTGCAGTTGGAAAAATGAGTTTGCAAAATTCCCAAGCTTCCAGCCTGACTCGGCGGTACTTCTATACTCCCCGTCAGTGCTGAGCTTGCGAATGTTCTGATTATCATGAAATTCACATTGAACATGTCTGTAAAAAAACAATCATCTTAATTTTTTAGAGGCTTGTTCCTTTTACTGGTTATAAATACTTACATAGGTAGTCATTTGACTATATTCTAGTTTAACTGATAGTTTCATACCTTCTTTACACTTGGGAGACAAGGTGAATATAAATTGGTTAACGCAGCCAAATTCAAAATTCCTTTGTTAGAAGCCAACAAGTACCCTCCGAAGATCAGTAACATAGGTAGTCAAAGGATTGAGTGTCATCTATTGGGGAGGAGTTGAAGCTATTTTGTTATCTGTCAAACCAACATGAGAAAGAAGATCAGTAACATATTTGGCTTGTGATAAAAAGTACCCCTTTGAGTTAGCAGTGACCTCCAAATCCAAGAAATAGTTTAATGAACCTAAATAATTCATTTCAAACTCTTGGTGAAGAGATTGCTTTAAGTCTTGTATCCCTTAGAGATCACTTCCTATAATAATCATGTCATCAACATAAAGTAGCAACATGACATATCCCTTGCTTGTGCGGTGGATAAAAACTGCGCGCATTATCAAATGGGCTAGAGCGAAAGCCAAAATGATGAACAGTGGACCTGAACTTCGAAAACCAAGCTCGTGGGCCTTGCATTAAGCCATACAATGCTCGGCGCAAGTGGCAAACTTTGTTTGGTAGATGATCACATCCCGGTGGAGGTTTCATGTATACCTCTTCTTGAAGATCGGCATCAAGAAAAGCATTCTTAATATCCATTTAGAAGTGTTGCCACCTTTTTGCTGCGCGCTGTAATTGCTAAAACTCCTGATTGAAGTATGTGCGAATGTTATTCGTAATCAATCCCATATTCCTGATAATACCATTTTGGTACAAGCTGAGCATTGTACCACTCAATTTATCCATCTAATAGAGTTTTAATTATAGACCCATTTGCAATCTGTAGCCATTTTACCAAGTAGGAGATCCATAATATCCAAGGTGCATGTTTTATGCAATGTCTCGTTTCCTTCTTGCATTGCTTACTGCCACTTGGGATCATTTTCAGCCTCTTTGAAGGTTTGAGGATTAGCAACAACAATAATAGAATAGCAGTGATAATCCCATAAATAGGTTGATTGGTGACTTACTTGAGAGGACCGACGTATTATTGGGCTTGTACATGGTAGATACCGATGAAGTACTAATATCATTGGTTGAATCTACGGACTCCAGGGAGGTAGTGGAGGGGCCTCTTCCAAATTAGAGGACGGCATTTCAAAAGAAATTTCATCAGCATCAAGAAAAATACTGACACCAAGTTCTGTGAAATAGGAAGATTCAGCCCTTGGAAGTTGAAAATTTGATAGTGAACTGAACATCTTATCTTGGCGTGATATCTGAAGCCTTTTTGATATGGGATCCTAGCAGTGACATCCTTTATGTTCAACACCATATCCTATGAAATGACACAGCCAAGCTTCTAGTTCTATTTTGGCTCATGAGGCTGCAACAAAGCAAAACAAACACACCTAAAAACGCGTAGGAGATCATAATTAGGGAGAGTCGATCCATAAAAGCGCTTATATGGAGATTTATTTGCAATTACAAGGGAAGAACTGCGGTTTATGGTATATACTGCTGTAAGAGCAGCTTCACCTCATAATGACTCGGGGCAAGTAGCAGAAATAAGTAAGGCGTGAACTGTTTTGAGGATATGCACGTGCTTCCTCTCAGCACGAACATTTCGTTGTAAAGTGTCAGGGCATGAGTACTGAGGAATGGTCTTATTTTCAACACAAAAATTCATAAAACTATTCTTCTTATATTCTTGAGCATTATCAGATCGAAAGACCTTACTAGTAGCAGAAAATTGAGTACAAATCATGATAGCACATTTGTAGTAAACTTGTGGAAATTGGGATCGATTTTTGAGGAGATAAATCCATGCATATCGAGAAAAATTGTCCACGAAAATAACAAAATAATGTGACCCGCCCATAATAGTTGTAGTAGCAGGCGGCCATATATCAGAGTACACAAGATCAAATGGAGCTTGGGAAATAGAATCAGTATTATTGAAGGGTAAAGCATGAAATTTTGCTAGTTGACAAGACTGACAATCAATTTGATGAACGTCCACATAAGCCAAAACTCCACTAGAAATTAAAGGACGTAATTTAGAAATAGAAACGTGACCAAGGCGAGAATGCCATAATTCTGAAGACACAACAGCACCCCAACGAGTAGCTTTAGATGGCATGTGTAGATTGACAAGTTCAAACATACGACCCACTTTACTGCCTGTCCCAATTATTTTCTCTGTTTGAGGTTCCTGTGCAATATATCGACGTTATGAGAAAATAAACCCTATATTGACTTGTAGTTGATATATCACCAATATAACTGACATTCAACTTAGATCCATCTGCTGTATATATGAATAGCAGCAGTGTTCATAGGATTGATGTTGGATATGAAAATAGTAAAGAATCAGATGTCATATGATTGCAAGACCAGAATCAAAGAACGAATTGAAGGATGAGATGTACCTGGAGTAATTAGAGACCTAGTGCAGAATTAGCACTATCAGTAGCAGGCTGAGATGCATATGTCGCTGAGGTTCCAGCAAGTTGTTTGAGAATTGACTCAATATGGCTTAAGGAGAGAGTTTGAAAGGAGTCACCTATAACAGCTCCTGTGATTTGAGGATAAATTCTTATCTTAAATATTTTCTACTTCTTTCTAAAATATAATATACAGACAAACAACTATTTTTAAAATTTATAATTTTATAATTAATTTCTGTATAATTCTACGACAATTTAAAAGCAAGATTGTTACATCAAAGGCTTAAGGCCACAACCCACTCAAACGAAGTATTAATAGGGATATGGAAATTTGGATGTCCGCTAAGGAATCAAGCAATCAACCAATTACGGAAAAGAAAAATAAAAGTAAAAATGAAGAAACAGCGAGATGAACATTGACAAATGAGAGAGGGGGCGGCGGCTGTGTAGTGTGTAGTGCGTGGTGTGTCGTGTGTAGTGTGTAGTGTATCCTGTAAGGCTGAAGCTTCACCTCTTTTGGGTAAAAATATCTGAGGAAACTTTATACCTCAGAATCACCGTATAGAAGTTTAGTTAAGAAAAAAGATTTCCCAACTTGGTAGAGTGGTGCCACGTGTCGCATCGACCTGCGAAACAGCTGGAATGACGAGTTCTGCAGCACATTCGCCAGAACATTGAGCCGTGGCCAAGTAATTAAAGCGGCTGCGAATAATATGCTCTCATTTTATTTTTATTTTCCTTTTATTTTCATCAACCAAAGATGTGATACTAATTTGGTTGTATTTGCACCACACATTTGCATACTTGGCCAGCAGGAGCCCTGGGTGTTTTATGCAACCACTCCTTTTTTTTCTGCCCTTTTTTGAAGCAAAAAATTGTCAGCCACCAATTCTACATCGGTTAAACTGTGCTCTTTGAATTTGCTGTCGCATGTTTGAAAAATTAATGTCAATTGTAGATTGATCTTAACTATTATCGATTAATAATTCAACCATATATAATCAAAATAATATGAAATTAATTCAAAAGAATCATTTTAAAAGTCAAAGGTAGGATCATCCGTCAGAAAAGAATATAGAAATGGTCACACAAATGAAGATGAGATATTTATTAGAAGGAAAAAAAAAATATTATCAAAACCACAAGCAAAGGAGAGTGTGGGATAAGAAGCCAGGGTTTCTCTAGTGAAGATGAGATATTTATTAGAAGGAAAAAAATATATTATCAAAACCACAAGCAAAGGAGAGTGTGGGATAAGAAGCCAGGGTTTTTCTAGAGAGGACGAGGCAATCTAAAAACTGTAATTGAAAAGCAAAAAAATATTAGAATATATATTAAAAACATATAATTATTTTCACTCTCATATGTATGTGTGCTTATATTTTGTTATTATATTAGTCTCTATGGCCTGTATCTATTAAATTTAAAAAAAGGAAATACAACTACATTGTTTGATACATTTAGATCTCGTAAAAGCTTCACCTACATTGGGAGTTGTTGTTGTTGTTTGATGCATTTAGTAATCATGCATGAAATGGAGTACTAGAACACCTATGTTGTTTTACTAATTGTTTGCTACACCTACTATAATTAAAGCTAAGTAAATAAAATGATGCTGTAAATCAGAATTTTGAAAATTGAAAATATTAATCATAGCTTCTTGCTACTCATCTCATAATGATCAACTCGTTAAAAATTGAAAAGAAACTAAGAAATGAACCAAAATGCACAGTCTCATTCCAAAAGGGCTCCATGCAACATAATTGAAACATTTCCCCATAAATTTACAAACATAAATGAAACCCTTTTTTAATATGTCAATCCGCATTTATATTTTAGTTCATTCAATAACTAGATAACCTATACTAATACGCGTTGGTTCAAGTAGTTTGACACTTAGCGTGTTCATCTTAAGTAAGGTTTCGGGTTCGAGTCTTGTGAATTGAAAATATCAATGATGGGAGAACTTTACCTCTTATTAGGCCAATAATAACCCGACTCTAGTAAAATGGAGGATTTAAGACCTCCTAAAAAAAAAGCTACACAACTTATCATTCAGTATTGTCTAGTCGCATTTGGGTCAATACATGTTTGTGTTTTTTAGGGATTTATTTGCATCTCCAACCAAGGAACTTTAATATCATGTTTAGTTTGCATGGTTTGTTTTTGTAGAGCTTCATGGAAATCAAACTTGCTGAACTGGTAGGATGTCATGAACTGATGGGCTCAATATTCTGCTTTTATTTTTATTTTATTTTTTGGTTGGGTGGTTGGTTTCAAACGGCAATGGCTTTTATCATTAGGTTCTTCTTTTGTAGGCCTCATATAGTGTACTAATTTAATTTAATCTTGAATGAAGTGAAATATGCCCTTTTTTTGCATAAATGAGGTACAAAATTTAATGTAGGTGGGATTTGAACTTAGGTCTTTGATAACAACTCTAAGTAATTTTAACAGTAAAGCTAACTAATACCCACAATGAAGTTAAATATGCTATATCCTAAATGATTGATTTTCTTTTATTGAACTTGTACATAGATTATTCTTTTTTTTTTTTTTGACTTTGTGTCTCATCATATACATTTAAAAAATGAATCACGGTTTAAAAATACTCCTAAAAATAAAACGTAAAATATAATACACAGGATATGAAAAGTATTACTTTGACACATAAAAGGATAGAAAAGACGCACGTAAACATACGGTCATAAAAAACATGGACCATCGTAGCTGGGAATATGAAACGAGCGAAAAATCGTATAAAATGCATGCCACTCTCGTTCAAATTACGATGTGAAAACAGAAGCATTTATCCTGTTGCCAAGTAAGCACATTGAAATGCCGGGACAAAGGGATGCGCTTGTTCTGGCAGGAGTGATAGGAGACGTATTGGATCCATTCAACCGAACAGCTTCTCTGAGAGTCATCTATGATGCTCGAGCAGTCATCAATGCCTGTGAGCTTAGACCCTCTCAAGTTGCCAATCCTCCCAGGATTGAGATTCTAGACGATAACACTGCTGCCAACGCTGGGGCTTTTACTTTCTACACTTTGGTATGTAAATTTCTATCTATTAATTAAATCATGACTTAATTTGCTTCAATCACAGTTTACACATCATGATCAGATCAACTAACTAGCTTCATCTGCATCTTTTAATTATCTTCTGATATGTCGTATATTTCAATGATTCGCTGTATATGCTTCAATTAACATGGATTAATTTGGACGTCCAATTCTGAATAAAGGTTATGGTGGATCCTGATTCTCCAAGCCCAGGCAACCCAACTGAAAGAGAATACTTGCACTGGTGAGTAGTGGGCCGAAGTAGGCTCTTGTCTTAATGCTGGGAAAAAAAATTAGTTTGACGGATAAAAAAAAAGTCAGTTCAATGTGTATCAACTTAGTTTGATGGAATTCAATGGAAACAAAATATTAATTAAAATAACTTCTATTAAAAACCCTGTTTATTATCACGTGTAATAGGCTGCATGAATACGAAGAATTTTTCGATCTCCATCTACATATTGCACTTTCATAAAAATAATCAGCCACTACGCATCCTAAGATATTGCATAAATTCATTCAAAGGGATGCTCTTGGACGTCTTTGCTTGGAACAATTATTCTCTTCTGAGGTTTTCGATTAACACAAACATCCTCTATTTATAGATGACGATACATGACTCTTCAAGATAGAGACATCTCTTCATAGATTAAATTTTAGCCATTCTTACGTTGCCAATTGTCAAAACGGATATGAAATCGGTTAATATTTGACCAAAATCCTTGTTCCCTTTCATAGTTATTAATTATATTAAACACGTTACAAAAATTAACATAATGAACACGATGGGAAATGAATTCGGAGCCCATGTCTACTTGAGGTATGTTCTTTTCCATTTATAGTAAGTCCTTATAGTACTTTATAGACGAGCAAAAACTGACCCCATCGTACGTGAAATAATTTTCTCAACCGAAATGCAAAAGAACTCCAAAGACCTGTAGATTAACCGGTTCAATCTGACTCGAATATGCTCGACCCATTGACTAAAGACAACAAAAAACAATAGTTTTATATTTATGACATATTCAATGAATGTTATGCCTCTATTATTTTTTTATCTTATCTATCTCAAATTCTCATTGACAATGCTTATCTATTATATTGTATAGTTTAGAGGGACATTACATGACTATCACCTCCGTTTATGCACAAATAGTAACATACATGCCCTTTCTTTTTCAACTCTGTATTCATAAAATAATATTATATACAAATTATAAGTTTCGACATAATGAGTATGAATATAGATTGTACTGTTGCCCCTCACGTAGCACATACCCAGCCCCCCCCCCCAACCCAAAAAAAGACCCTAAAAACAAAAATTACCTGTATTTGAAATTTTGATAGTTCATATTAAATTTTTTATATCAATTAAGCCTTAAATAAAGAGTTATGCATATAACCTTAAATGATGTTTGATAATATGTGGAGTAACTTACAAGTTTATATACATGCTTAACCCTTTAGTTTTATCAATGTTGGATAAACCCCACTTTCTCATTCCGACACGTCCCCTCTCGTGTGAACTATGTACAAGGCCCAACACGTACACACAATTTTTGATTAAATGGAGACTGTGGCAGATCAAGCAACCTGCTTAGATGCTATATATGTTGATATAAAATTTTATATCAATTATGTCTTAAACACAGACTCATGCATATAAGTTCAAATGAGGTTCCAACCCAAAATTAATTGACAATGGTGGAGTAACTCATAAGGTTTTATACATGCTCAAACCCTTCAATTTTGTCAATTTGACACAAACTCTACTTTTCCATTCTAAGAGTTCATGATATTTTTAAAACTTTAATTCCAACTTATTTCATCTTTATTCTCTGTTTTTGATCTCGTTTCCGGGAGCAATGCATTCCATTTGGTAGTCTTAAGCTCTTAATCGATCACTAAACAGATGTTGTTTTGTTAGGTTGGTGAGTAACATACCAGGCACTGCAGGTATAGACTTTGGTAAGTGAATGGAAATGACATCAATTAATTAATGTACGTTGTGGGTTATTATTTGTTATCTTTTTTTTAATTAATTAATAATTGCACAGGTGATGAAGTAGTGGCATATGAGAGCCCCCAACCATGGATGGGAATACACAGGTATCTGTTTGTGTTGTTTCGTCAGCAAATGGGATGGCAGAGAATTGATGCTCCTGCATGGCGTCAGAACTTCATGACCAGAGAGTTCGCTCATTTCTACAATCTCGGCACCCCCATCGCCGCCCTCTACTTCACCTCTCAGCGTGAATCCACCGGCTCTCGAGCAAGAAGACGCTGACTACCTCATCGTGCATCTATCATCTATCTGTTTTCATTTTAATAATGCAAACTACATATTATCTACGAGGCATGTTTGTGTGCATGCCTTTTCGCTTAATTTCACGTATTTTACCCTGTACGCCTCAGAAAAGGGTTGGCCGGCCCTGAACTAACCCATTATCGTTCTTCTGATTTCTGATCATCTGCACTTGATCAGAAACCCTATCCTTTAGTCCCACATCATGGACCCGACGGAGCTTAAGTATTATTACTGCTGCCAAATAATGTAAGGTTTTAAACTATTGGCTGTGTATTCCAAATTCTTTATTCAGCTAGCCCGGAGGGGGCTTTGTTTCTTGCCGAAGAAGTTTGGTGATTTATGTAAATTATTTTATTTTCATATTTTTGATTGTTGAACAACTTTTTCCTTTCTGGTAAGTTGGTGCTTTGAGCTCAAGGCATAATTATATGGTTGACATCTTCGTTCTTAGGGTTGTCTGAGCTTTTTTTATTAATACTAGATTATTCAGCCTAGTTTGATGCAGGACATTTGAGGTGCATCTTGGCATGTTAAGGGCTTTTGAGTCAGTCTATGCTACTATAATAGTTTTGATTGACAGAGTTTTGTGTATGAGATCGAGTTTGAATGAGTTACAATCTTTCTTTGGTTTGATCTCTTGTTTGTTGAGATTGTACTATTTCTTGTATAGAGGATTCATTATGCTCGTCAACGCCTGTGGTTTTTCCAATTGTATTTTGCATGTTAAATTTTTTTTTTGTCTTATCCTGTTTAGTGTTGATCTTGTTTGGCTGTTCTTGATTATTTATCACCCTCTATGCTTCCGCTAATTAATTGCTCAGCTTCATCGCTAATAAGTGGTATCAGAGCAATTTTTGCTATGAAGCATTTTACTATAGTGATATCAAAGCGATTTTTGGACTAACAAGTGACTTCAGAGTCAGATTCAAACCCTGATTGTAAGAGCTTTGATTATAGGATGGCTACAGTCACAAAATTCGATGTCAAGAAGTTCGGTGGCAAGATCAACTTTATTTTATGGAAAGTTCGGATGGTGTTCTTTCTCCCACCAAATAGTTTGAATATGATTGTTCCTCAGGATTCATGGTGTATCTTGGAGGAATTTGGTCGGAGGTGGAGCTTCTTGGGTGTGTGTCCTAAATTCCTTATTCAACCCAAATGGGGCTTGTTTCTACTTGAAGAAGTTTGGTGATTTATGAAAATTATTTTATTTTCATATTTTTGGTTGAAGTTGTTCTTTTTCCTTTTTCATAATTACTACCTAGAACCCAGGGCATAATCCTATAGGTAAGATGTTTCTAGAATTGTTTGACATTATGTATAAATATTAGTTTATTTTTTCTAGTTTGGTGTGGGTTGTTTGAGGTGCCTCTTGAAGTCTTTTGTGGGCAGTCTATTCCACTATTCTAGTTTTGGTTGAGAGAGCTTTGTGTATAAGAGTTTGCATGAGTTGTAACCTTTGTTTGGGTTGATCTCTTATATGTTGAGATCATTTTGTACTCCTTTCTCATATAAAGGATTTGTTGTGCTCATCATATCGTTGGTTCTTTCAAATTGGGTTTTCCATGTTAAACCATGTCCTCTCCTATTTAGTGTTGATCTCATTTTAGTTGTTTTTGATTATTTGTCATCCTATTTGCTCCTGCTAATTAATTGCTCAACTTCATGTCTAAGAAGTGGTATCAGAGTAATTTTTACACCTAGCATGGATAAATACTCTGGTATTTAAACAGCCTTTCAATTATGTTACAGATAGAGCATTATCTGATGTTGCTAGCTGCTATTGTACCTACATGTCTCGTGGTATTCTTCATTCCTCTTTAGCTAGTTTACCACCTCCTCAATTTGGTCAAGTACCCATGGACGCATGCATGTTCTCAATACTACGTTGCTTGGCTCCTTTCTCATGAGATCAACATTTGGGGGGTTTTTGGGGGGGGGGGGGGGGGGGGAGGACCCACAATAACAGAGTTTTTTTTGGGATCAATCAACCTAGACACAAACGACCAAAAGCTAAGAACTGTAAGTATATATGCCATTGTCAGGTGGAGTACTCTGTTAGAGGCTTCATTGTATTGAAGTACTTTTAACTTTTACGACTGTATGTCTCCCCAAACTTCCAAAAGGGGGGGGGGGGTAAATTGATTCGTGCAGGTACTACGGGGTGTGAGTGCAACGGCTATTCTCATAGCACAAGTTGCTCTCGGAAATGCAGTTAAGGCCAACAGAAAGTCATCCTGGTGTACGTGTGTGTATGTGTGTGTATATATATATAATATATATATATATATATATAGATATATATATATATATTGTTGGGTTTATGGCCCAAATTCCTTTTACCGGCTACTTGAAATCTAAGATCATATTGTGTGTTTGAGATCTTCTATATTATGGAAATTATATTATTTTTATATTTTGGGTTGAAGATTTTTTTCCTTTTTGCAAAGATGAGGTTTGGTGACCAAGATACCGCGGTGGCTAGGGTTTCCTCATTCTAGTCTTCCTGCCCCTATATAAAGGAGACATACCTAGGATCTAAAATAACTCCAATACTCATACATACATTGAGAGGTAGAAGTACTTTGTGAGATATTACAATAGAGAGGTTGTAATTCTTCTCTTAGATCAAATCACTATGGTGATTGTGATCGTGTTGTATTCTTCCTGCTCATAGTGAATTGTTCTGGTGCTGTCGCCGTCCGTGGTTTTTCCCGCATTGGGTTTTCCACGTTAAATCTCTTGTTTTCTTATTTCTGTTTTCTGTTATTCACTTGAATTCTGAATCTCTAACTCATCCTATCACTTCCGCTATTATTGTTGCTCTAATATTATTCCTAACAAGTGGTATCAGAGCTCTGGTTATAGGATGTCTTCTATCATGAAGGTAGATATTCAGAAATTCGATGGGGAGATTAGTTTTAATCTCTGGAAGGTGCAGATGAGAGCAGTTCTCATTTAGCACGGGTTGTGGAAGGTTCTGAAAGGACCTCACGTGAAACCTGAGGAGATGATAGAAGAACAGTGGGCTGAAGATGTGAAGAAGAGACGTGGGTCGTTGGCGGAGAACGAATGGGAGGAACTAGAGCTGAAAGCGGTTTCAGCCATACAGTTGTGCTTGGCACCACATGTCCTGCGAGAGGTGCTTGATAAGACAATTGCGGTGGATCTTTGGGCCCGGTTGGAGGAACTCTACGTGACGAAGAGTCTCGCCAACAAGATCCGTTTGAAGGAAAGGTTGTATACCTTTCGTATGGCTGAAGGTACCCCTGTCCAAAAGCATTTGAATGAGTTTAACTCTATTCTTATTGACTTGGAGAGTCTAGATGTGAAAGTTGAGGATGAGGATAAGGTTATTTTGCTTGTTGTGTCGTTACCCCCTTCTTATAAATATTTTAAGGAGATTATACTATATACTAATTCTAATACTATATTGTTTGAAGATGTTAAGTCAAACCTGTTGTCTAAAGAGAAGTTTGATCTTGACATTCATGCTGATTCTGTTGAGGGATTAGCAGTAAGGGGTACAACAACTGAAAAGGGGAACGGTAATAGGAGTAAGAACCGTTTTAAGTCTAAAAATCCTCATGCTGGTAAGACCTGCAATTACTGTGGTAAATTGGATCATATTGTTGCTAACGGCTAGAAACTGCAAAAGAAGAAGGAGAAAGAAGAAGATAATTCTCAGGAGCCTGCTGAAACTTCGTTTGCTGAATCTGATTCTGATGGTGACGTTCTATTTGCTACCTCTACTGAAGGGGGGAGCGATTCTGATTGGATTCTTGATTCTGGGTATACCTATCATATGTATTCTCACAAGGATTGGTTTTCAACATATGATCCAGTTGACTCAACTGTTGTTCACATGGGCAATAATTCCCAATGTAATGTAACTGGAATTGGTACTATTAAAATCAAGACTCATGATGGTGTTGTCAGGACTTTATCGAATGTTCGTCACGTTCCTGACTTGAAGCGTAACCTCATCTCGTTGGGCACCCTTGAATCCAAAGGGTGCAAATATTCAGTTGAAGGTGGAGTTTTGAAGGTCTCAAAGGGCAGTAAGATTCTGCTGAAGGGTTTGAGGTAAAGAGGCCTCTATGTCTTGCAGGCATCTACTGTGACAGGTTATCTGAAGGAAAGTTCATATAAGTCATCTCCCAGAGCTAAGTTCGAGCATTGCTTGGATTTAATTGGTATTCGCAGTATTTGAGCGCCCTTCGGGGCATTGCCCCTTGGAAGGGGCGTCACCCTTCGGGGTGCGATGACGGAGTCAGAGAGCAGTGTTGCATTTTGGTCCAAGGTGGAGATTGTTGGGTTTATGGCCCAAATCCCTTTTACCGGCTACTTGGAATCTAAGATCATATTGTGTGTTTGAGATCTTCTATATTATGAAAATTATATTATTTTCATATTTTGGATTGAAGATTTTTTTCCTTTTTGGAAAGATGAGGTTTAGTGACCAAGATACCGTGGTGGCTAGGGTTTCCTCATCCTAGCCTTCCTGTCCCTATATAAAGGGGACATACCTAGGATCTAAAATAACTCGAGTACTCATACATACATTGAGAGATAGAAGTACTTTGTGAGAGATTACAATAGAGAGGTTGTAATTCTACTCTTAGATCAAATCACTGTGGTGATTATGATCGTGTTGTATTCTTCCTACTCATAGTGAATTGTTCTGGTGCTGTCGCCGTCCGTGGTTTTTCCTGCATTGGATTTTCCACGTTAAATCTCTTGTCTTCTTATTTCTGTTTTCTGTTATTCACTTGAATTCTGAATCTCTAACTCATCCTATCACTTCCGCTATTATTGTTACTCTAATATTATTCCTAATAGATATATATATATACATACACACACACACACACACACACACACACACACATATATATACACACACACACACACACACACACACACATATATATATATATGTGTGTGTGTGTGTGTGTGTGTGTGTATATATATATATACACACACACACACACACATATATACATATATATATACATATATACATATATATGTGTGTGTGTGTGTTCATTATTGGATCCGAAATCGGACCAGAATGAACCCTGCGTAGATTGGTTCGGTTCAACTAGCTTAGACCAAATGATTTCAGTCCAATCCTCAATACTAAGCCTAGACTTTGTTCGGTCTTTAGTCTAGTCCCGATTAGGACTAGCCAAATCAATAGATTAGATTGAGAATGCTGGGGCTCAAACTGTAACATTTTACAGCCCCTTTTTACCTAAATTTTAGCTTTTAATGTTATTTGAGCCATGACTTTTATATATAGGTGTGTAATGAAATAAAGAAAGGGGAGCAAGTCTTTGGGCTTTTGAGTAATAACGGAGCAGAAATGATGCAAGTGAAACTCAGGACTTAAGCTCAAATTAAAGAGCAATTAAGAAGAGGCACAAAGAGAAGAGAAATTGGGGTGTGAATATGGCACAACGGTGTCAACCTCATAGGGCAAGTGTCCATAAAAGAAGCCCCTACTCCTTCATTTGAAATCAAGTAGGATTTTAGGGTAGAATTAACTTGGGGTGACTCTTTTCTTATCAAGTAGGAATTTTATCCTTCTTGCGTAGCCACACACTTAGCAGGGAAGATATTCTAAATAAATGAGAGGGTTCATTTCATGGTCGATCCCAATTAATGCATTTCCTACCTAGTCACAGGACATGATTCCAAAGACGTGGAGATGGTGATCTCAGTCAGATTCTGTTTTACCATAATTAAAAAGCTATTTCAAATTCTACATTCGCACGCTATGGTTCCTTTCAGGCCTCTGCCTCTTTGTCCGTTTCCCTATATATATATATATATATATATATATATATATATATATATATATATATAAATAAAATATTTTTCATATTGGCCACCCGACTCTGTTGGGCCTAGACCCATTTCTTTATCGATGTTTGAGCCCATTATTTTCTACATTGGGGCAACATTCCCACCATGCAATCACTATGGCCAGTTTCTATCACGTCTATCTTTCTTGCGACACAAAAAATAAAAAATAAAAAAAAAATAGATGTTGCTAATTTTTAACAAATCCTGCCAGAGGTGTGACTCAAACCATGTTTCCTCATCTCTTATCCCATTCTTCTCTCCCATGTATTTTTTTTTTCACCAAAATTTTTTTAATAATCTAGTAAACAAGTGTAAGTTTTAGCCTACAGTAAGATAGCTGCAACACAAAAGACAAGTATAAGATGAATCGGGGGTATTTGCCAGTTTCGTGATCTGCATTGCATGTTACTGTGCTTTTGAATGCCATAAAAGAATTTGATAATTTAGAAGCCATGCATGATATACATTAGATTGTGACAATGTCAGGGCGGACACACAGTTTGATACATACGCCTGCAAGAGCCTGAGCCTGAGCTTGAGCATGAGCCTCGACTAGAATACAATTAATATGCAGGAAAAGGCCACCATGTCATGTGCTGACTGATTAAGGCCCTCCAACATCAAAGTTAACATGCTTTCGTACTTCCATAACCTCATCAGCCTTTTTATTTTCATTTTTCATACACTTTCGTGTTTTTTCAGCATTATTAATTACTTGAATTATACTAATTAATTACTACTTAGGGTACTCTCAGTCTCAGACAAACTAATTGGTACTGTTGAGATTTTCACGCCTTCAGAGGAGGAGACCCCAGCCTGATCACTCCCTCGCCCCCATAATTAATTAATTAATTGATTAATTGATTAATTAAATCAGACATTTCCATTGTTGGAAAGACAAACTATTTAAGGGATCAAATCGCGTCTTTCCCAGGAACTATTTTTCCCATTATCAGTTGTTGATGATGGACACCTCGCTTAATTTTAAATTTTTTTAATTTTAATGTTTAATCATCCAATTAGTGAACTATGTCAGAAGCCCCGTTAGCTGGCCAACCTCCTTGATATTTGGAACTAATTAAATTAATAAAATTTCACCTGATGGATCTTAAATTGATAATTAAGGGACCATTTGATTTTAGGGTTTTTAATTTCCTCGTCCTCGAATTGAGCCCCTCGAGCGAATCTCATTGGAGAAGGAGGTGAAGTTCACGTGGGCTTCGGCCAATCAGAAGCCTGGATTAGGAGACATGGGTCGTAGTCTTTATGATTAGTGTCTCAAACACTTTCCCAACCATTGGTATGCATACCCATTAATTAATAATTAATTAATCAAGTCGCACGGATTAAGATTAAGGCAGATATTTATCAGTTCAAATTTAAGAGTTTAGGTGCAAAATCCAAGAAGGCTTTCATGGCTGAGTTTCTCTTTTTGGACTTCCCCTAAGGTTTTTTTAAAAAATAACAAATGAAAAAGAAACGAAAGAACTCCCTCCCCCCCCCCCTCAAAAAAAATGTCTGCAACTGTCTGCTGCTATACTTAAAAAAAAGAAATAAAAATCAGAAAAAATATATAGTAGAGAAATAAAAACTGAAGAAAGACAGATAAATGAATTATAAAAATAATTGAGAGTTTCAAAAATCCGTAAGGGTATATAGGCTTTTTAGCATTATCACAAAATATATGACATCAGAGGGATGACATTGATTAGTAGAGTATATAGCCTTTTTAACAAGTTGGCATGCAAATATATTTATTAATGGCTCCCCCAGCGCTCTTATGGTGTTCGTATATGTTCGTCAAAGAACCTTAATTTAAGGATAAGACATATATCCAAGTCGAGTCTCTATGTTTTTGTATCCACACCAAAAACAAAAAAAGAAGAAAGAGAGGGAGAGTCGATCCTACTCTCTAATCCTATATTTATAAAACCCTACTTTATTTTTGTTCTTCTGCTATGATGACTATGATCCTTTTGTTGGATGTATATCTACCTTGACCAACATAATGTAATGCTCCGAGCTCTCCCTGAATTGCGGATAATTATCAGAAACAGTTTCAAGAATAATCAACTAGTTTCAGAAATCACCAGAAGTTTTTCTAGCATTAGAATTTGTTTGGGACAAGTTAGACATGGTAACAACACAAATACTAGATCCACTGAAAGTGTAGTGGCGGAATACAAAATGCTATGCAATCATGACCAACTTGGCTTTGAATGTCAGCTCTCAATTCTAATAACGTGTTTGGCACCTCATGCTCTCTTCTTTCTGAATGCAGATAGCTACAGTTCTTTGATATGATCTTACCCTAAACAATTTTACAGTAGTGATAACTTTCATAAAAAGTTGCAAGTATGAACCCAATGTAATTAACGGGTCTCTGATGCAATTAATCAATTAATAAACCCAAAAACCCTAATATTATCGGGTGTCAGTGATGAATAGGCCTGGCGGCGCTACTTACATAGATAATTAGCATAGGAGACCTAGCTAATTACACTCTCTGATTCGTCCTTGAGTACCTCAACTTGGGCACTTGAACTGCCAATTCAAAAGTGTCGGCCATCATATATATATATATATATATATATATATATATATAATTATATATATATATATATATATATATATATATATATATATATATATATATATATATATATATATATATATATATTTGAGTATTTTTGGATTTGCACAAAATTTGTAATTACGTATATAGTACACTGAGGTAATATAGTATTCTATTAACTGCATAATTTACTTTAGTTCTAGGGTTGTACTATATTATTATCTTAACATGTCTATTTGCTTATAAAGAAAGCAGTTGAATTGAAAGCCATCTACATCCATATTCTCTTAGGGCATAGAAATTCCTTCTCAACTGAGAATTACCAGCGCCAAACTGCCCTAAATTAACGCATCCCAGGAAGATTGATCAAGTAAGTCCTTAATTAGAATGAATAATGACTTTAATTAGTTGTAATTAGTTGTTTATATATCAATCTTGCATTCGGTTCTAATCCGACCCCCTCTGTGGTGCTTTCTGTATCTGGAAGTCTGGAGAGAACCATATACAAGCATTGAGATAGGATCGAAGTTGGAGATCGAGGAAGATGGGCAGAGGAAAAATCGTGATCGAAAGGATTGACAATTCGACAAGTAGGCAAGTGACTTTCTCAAAGAGGAGAAAGGGTTTGCTGAAGAAGGCCAAAGAGCTTGCCATTCTTTGTGATGCGGAAGTCGGAGTCATCATATTTTCCAGCACTGGCAAGCTTTATGAGTTGTCTAGCTCAAGGTTCGACATTCAGTTACTTCCATCACATTTTATGCATTTTTATGTGTATATAGGCCATTGGTTGCATCAATAGTTTTCCAAGTCATTGCTACCTGAAATAACTTACTTTGCTAGCTGATTAATTAGTATGTGAGATCTATGTTTAAGTTAGGATATGCATAATCCTAAGTGGACTATGCACATAATCATCAGCTAAATGAGCTCAATCAAGTTATATATGATGAACTCCCATCATTCATTTGCCAATCTAGATTAAACTCCCATTCCTTGGATGTGATTGAGCGGTAAATATAGATTTGCAAGCATGATAGATTTTTATGTTGATATTGTCAGCTCTTTTGATTCCCCCCCCCCCCGGGAGTGGGAGTGCAAAATCACCCCAACCCTAGATTTCATGCTGCGCCTAGGAGTAGATGTTAGGGTTTCCCCGTACCTTGCAAGTTGATGTGGAGTACTGGTTCGGAGTAAGCAATAATAAGGCTTCGAAGACCAAATGTAAACTCTGAATGAATGTCTAGTTAGCTGTGAACTCTTATTGCTCGTTGGCGGCTAGTAGCTCCATGTAAGGTTAGTTGGAAA